>JAJHZJ010000258.1:5077574-5536651 GCA_023548195.1 Bettongia penicillata ogilbyi
TTTTTCAAGTTTTCTTCTCTCCTCATGCCGTAGTACTGGAGGGCTAGAATGTTCATTAAGCTTTAAGCTGTTGTAGAAACTAGGCATGTCAGAGGAAAGGCTAGGTGTTGAAATCTTAGTTTATTGGAGAATACTTGTTCTGTATTGTAATATAGGATTAAAAGTTGGAAAGGACCTTAAGTCTTATCTGACCCAAGTTCTCATGTATCAGATGAGGAAACTTCATCCCAGAAGGATTAAAGGCCTTGTAGATTTCCACTCCAATGTCTGCTTTGACTGAAGAGAAGCACAGAATCAGTCAGTCGGCACTGATTAAATACCTGCATGCTCAGCATCCATCTGTATCTATCTGAAGTTATCCTAGGGCCAGTTAGAAAGACAGACTGTGAGACCAAGTTTATAGAATACTACGTTACATTCTAGAAATTTAGTGTGAACAAAATGTTGATATTTCTTAGCCGTTAAGGGTTTTATTTGTACATAACAAGGTGACTTTGTGGCTCTTGGTTTTTTTAGCCCTTCCTCCTCCAAGGAAGACTCGAGCTGAACTCATGAAAGCTATTGATGCTGAATACTATGGTTACCGAGATGAAGATGATGGCATTTTGGAACCTTTAGAGCAGGAGCATGAAAAGAAAGGTAAATAAATAGATGGCCATTTGAACAGCATCTTTCTATTCTGTTTTCAATACTTTATTTTAGCATTAATGTTTTAAAAGATTTTGAGTTCTAAATTCTCTCCCTTCCAGCCCCTCCCCCAGCCATTTGAGAAGGCAAGCAATATAACATCAGTTATGCATGTGAAGTTATGCAAAATACATTTCCAGGGGGATGTGAAGGATTTTAGGCTCCCAAGTCAGATGAGGAGATTTGAGAACATATAGGACATATTTATGAAGTTATATTCAGATAGCTTCCTGACTTGTTTTAAGGATAAAAGTAAAAGAAAGGGAGAAACAATGAAAGCTGCACAGGTGTATAGGATAGTAGGCAATTATTTTTTCAGGTGTGCGTCTTCCCAGCGTCTGACTCTTAAGTTGCTTGGCCACTGCCAGGAATCATGTGACCTTAGGTTATTCTTTCAAGTGAGTGTCAAAGAGCCTCAAATAGAGGTTCTTAGAACTTTTGCTCTTGGAATTCTTCATGTGAATGTTAACTCCTATTCTGTCAGGGATGGAGAGAGAACTTTTTAATGCACAAAGATCCTAATGAGTAAAAAGACCTCAGTTCACAGTGATCAGTATTGCTACGTATAAATGCATATGTGTATTTATCAGTTCTTGAGCAAATAATATAAATTCATTTGCATTCCCAGGAGGGAATCACCCAGTTCTAAAATTCCAAAAAGTCAATGTAAACTGATGTACTTTATAAGAAAGATCATAGAAACCACAAACCAGACCCTGGAATCAGTCTTGCCAGTCCTGGTTAAATAGACCCTACCATAACATGGCACTTCTGTTAATGCCTCCTAAAATGGTATTAGGGTTGGTTTTGTTTTTTTTTTTTAATCTCTTGATCTTTAGAATAAACCTGTAAATTAGCTAGCATAATCCCATTTTACAGGTAAGGAAATGACTAGGTCAAATTAGGGGTGGGGAACCTGGGGTCTGGAGGCCACACTTGAGAACCTAGAGGGCTACAGGTTCCCCGCCCCTGACTGACTTGGCTGGAGGCCAGCCTGCCTGAGGCTGACCTTTAACCCGAAGGCTGCTTTCTTCTCTGGGTCCTTGCTTACTTAGCTCTCCCCACCCTCCCTCCAGCTCTCCATGTCAGTTTCACCACACCGACTCTGCAGCTCTCCCAGAGATCCCAGATGGACGAAGGGCTGAGCACTTTTGGGAGCCACATTTAAGGCACATAAGCGCAATGCAGTGGTGTCTTTAAAAGCATCTTGTACGATGTATACATTTTGTAATGACCTTTGTTGTTGTTGCAGCAACCACTTGTAAGACGTTCCATATAATTCCCCAGCTCCTCGACTGTGTCTAATTACTTTTCCTCCTTTTGGATGGTAAATCTTTCTACCTAAACAATGCCCCTTCTTCATAGAAGAGGGAAAGAGGGGTTAGCCTGCCCTACTGAGAGCCAAACATAGCTCAAGAAAAGACTTCACCAAGGGAAACCTTAATGTTCTATACCAAGCACCAGCCAAACCAGAAAGGTCATTCCAGGAAGAGTTTGCCAAAAAAGTGCTGTTCAGATTTTCAGCTTTAAGGTGTGTCTCGGGATGTTGCTTTCTTTCTTTTCCTTATTCTCTCTTTTAAACATTGCATTAGTAGCAAACAAGCAAATTGTACAGACAAGACCTCTCTGAGACCAAATTGTCTTCCCTCTCCTCATTCACTCACAGAATGGATCATGTGCCCCCAAAGTTGGGGTGTCTACTATCCCCACTTCACCTTCTTTGAAAAATAATGTTTTGTTTGTTTGTTTGTTTGTTTTTGCCACTGATTAGCCAAGTGAAATTCATCTCATTACCCATTCCTCGGTCTGAAGCTGCTGCCTCTAAAAGTGCCATCTCATTGTGCTTTGTATCATTCAGTGCTGGAGAAATCTTGAATAGCTTGTGTACAAGACTTTTTTTTATAATTTTATATGTATTATTTTTGATGCTTTATTTCTGTCAGGTGGGGAGCACCAGGACACCCCCCCCCTCAACTCCCATCTGGCTATGCGTGCTCTCTGTCTGCAGTCCATGGGCTGGCAGTGTGCTGATCTTTTTCAGTTTTTTTTTTTTCAAGGTTTCTGTGATGTCTGTGTTAGTTTTGCATCTATCAGCTTACTGGCTTAAATGTACTCTCCTTTAGTGTGGTCTATTTGGGAGCCAATCTGGAGAAAGAGTGCAAGTGTTTTGAAATTGAAAATTGACAAAATGTCTTTTGAAATAAAGAACCAGTCCCTCCATAAATATAAAATGAAATAAAATAAGAGAAGGGAAACAAACATTCATTAGTTGGCTAGTTTGTGCCGGGCATGGTGCTCAGCCCTTTATAAATATCATCCCAGGTTTTTGAGGTCTTTACATGCTTTACATCATAGCCATACCCAAAAATATCTCTCCACCCAGGAGTTAGGAGTGATTTGCCTGATTCATTAAGCTAAGATTATAATTCTAATAATAATTGACTATGATATTAATAACTGATACTTATAGTATTTTAAAATTTGTAAAAACTCTTCAGGGGAAGGAAATAAGCATTTTTTCCTCAATTATATGTAAACATGTAAACAGACATTTTTGACATTCATTTTTTTTTTAAATTTTGAATTCCACATTCTTCCTTCCTCACTTCCCTCTCGTTGAGAAGGCAAGCAGTTTTATGTAGATTATATATGTGCAGTCATGCAAAGTGTTTCCATATGAGCTACGTTGCAAAAGAAAATACAGACTAAAAACCATAAGAATAATAAAGTTGAAAAAGGATGCCTTAGGCTATATTAGACGTCATCAGTTCTTTTGGAATAAGCATTTATTAAGCACCTACTATGTATCAGACACTCTGCTATGTGCTTCACAAGTATTGCCTCATTTGATCTGACTTTAAATACAAGTTAGATGTCTTGCTTAGAGTCACATGGCTGCCATCAGAGACTGGAGTAGACTGACCCTGGTCTTGGTTTGAATTTCCTGCCCTGTTCCATCCACCCCTGCCATTCAGGTGAAACCTTTCCCCTAGACAGCTTCATCACTTGCTGCCCAGCTTGAAGGCGCCAGAAGGTGAGAGTGAAGGGACTTTGACTCCATTATCTTTTAGAGAGTTCTCCCCACACTAGTCATTTGGAGCTCTGGGGGTTTGGATGCATTCAGCATCCCAGGTTCTTCAGTTTCTGCATTAACAGCCTCCATTGACTGGTTGATACTTATCTAAACTGCCACCTTTGGTCAGGACTTTACCTCCAGCCCACCCTCCCAAGCCTGCCCCTGCACAGGCCATTTGGGGTGCTTGAAGTGCTCCCCTTCTTCCTCGTGGTCGAGTCAGTCCTCCCCTCATTGTGTTTGTTCTTCATTCCTGTCTCTACGGTGGCTTCTCCCTTAGTCTACTCGCTGCACCTGAGCTCTCCTGTACTTTGAAGACTGATTTCCTCGTGCAGCAAGTTATTCATAAGAGTGTGAGGAAATCGACCTCCAGTCTTGTTTCTGAGTCCTTTGCGTGTAATTCTGTGGAGATCTGCTCTTTCCTACGCTCATATCTTTTCTTGAAATTTGTTCAGTTATTCTTGTGTTTCTCTCAGTTTTTTAGCGGTCCAGCCCCCCATTTTATAGATGAAATAAACACCTAAATGCGATGACTGTGCCTGGTGGTCCTTCTCCCCAGCTTGTTCCATTTACCACACCATCCACCTAGCACTTACTACAAGACTTTAGAAATAAATACAGTTGTTGACTCTTTGAGAATGACCTTTGTTCATTCTGTTTTTAAACAAACCTTAGATCACAGACTCATGCTGTGCTGGAACTGGCAGGTACCCTGGAGAGCATCTTATTTCGCACCTTCCTTTGGCAGGGGAGGAGACCAAGGCCAGAAAACAGGAGTAACTTCTTGTGGCTGAGTGGTACGTGTCAGGGCTAGGGCCAGAACAGTCTCTCATAGACTGGGCTCCAGAACGCTTGCCCCCTTCTGTATCTGGGTCCCTCACCTCTGGGTCAGCAGGTGGGCAGCATGGATCATCCTTGGTCTCTGGAGTTAGGCTTGGCCATCGGAGTGCATAGATCTGTCAAAGCTGTTTGTCTTTAACATGTTACTTCCACTTCTTCTTTCAAATACCTCTCCACTTCTGGTACCCGGGCCACTCTTTCTGCCCCGTGGATACCTTGGGTGACCCATTGCAACCTAGCTCTACTTTTTTGCCTCCATCAGAATTTACCCCATTCAGTACATTTAGTAGTTTTGCCAAACTCACTTGGCAGCCTTGGATTTGGAATCAAAGGGATCTGGGTTTGTATCCCAGATCCAACCTTGAACAAGTCACCAAATATCTGTAGGCTTCATTTTGTTCATCTCTAAAACAAAATGAAAAAGCTTGGACTAGATGACCTTCCTTTATAGCTCTAAAAAAATTGGTACTATAATGAGGTAAGGGAAAAGGAAATTGGAGCTCCGTGGTCATTGTACCTTTTTTCGTTCTACATACATTTTGAGAGTTCAAAAAGGTAATCAATCACTTAACTTCCAGATCTGTTTATATACCAAATTGTTAATATAAAAGGTCAAACCAAGAAAAAGGCAAACTTAAGCATATCTTAAAAATTTTTATCTCAGAAACATAAACATTTGAAGTGTAACAGAAACTGAGAGCTCTGTATTCGTTCAACAAACATTCAGGATCTATAGAAATGCATACAGCACAGGTAAGTAAATGGTCGGGAAAATAAATACCAGTTTGTTAGTGATTGGTGCCCCCTTAAACATTTTTTCATGTCTTTTTTCCCACGAGCAGGTTGATAGATAGTGAATCATTTAACTGGATAGAATTAGAGCATGTTGACTACAGCATTGTTTTGTGATGTTTTTGTGGTCAGGAAGTTCAGAACAAAGGTGGGCATGAGGCTAGGTGGGCATTTGTTCACTTCTCTCTCCCTTCTCCCAGCAACACAACTACAGAAGATCTTTTGATTTTGAATAAACTTAAACTTAGAATGGGAGGGAATAACACTTGTTCTTTTTGTGTTCAATCAGTCATAGCAGAAGCAGTAGAAAAGTGGAAAGCTGAGAGAGAGGCCCGGCTTGCACAAGGTGACAAAGAAGAGGAGGAGGAAGAAATAAACATCTACGCTGTGAATGATGATGAGGTACCATGGCGAGGGGGCAACCCTGATCCCCTTCAGTTCCTCTTTGGGCCCTTTGAAAACATTTGGGACCTGTACAACATGAAGCCTTGTCATTAAATCCAGCTCAGCCCATCACCAGAGATGCTGATTATGATTTAAAAGTTTGAGCTGGAAAAAATCTTGGAAATCATTTAATCCATTTCTCTCATTTCGTAGATGGGAAACTAGAACCCAGCCCCAAGGAGTAAAATGAATTCTCCAAACAAGGGGAACAAGATCATATAAAGTCTTTCAGGAATGTCGTACACATGTTATGCAGGATGGATAGGATAAGGTAGAAACTGAAGGCAGAGAGCCCAGATTCAGTGACGGTAGAAGTCAATAGACAGGACAGAGAAAAGAACAAGCAAACCAGCTTCTGTGGCTCAGGCTTCATTTATGGAAGGAAGCTTATTTCTGTCCCTATTGGCTGCCTTGATACTGGGAAAGTGAGAAGCCTCAGAAGGCCCAGGACAGCTGAAATTGAGTCCTCCTGCTAGAGAACCCATTGATTCAGAAACGCAGACCCTGATGGTGAGCAAAGCTCAGGCTTCTGGAGTTCCAGGTACAGCATTTGAAAAAAACAGGGCCATCATTTTTCTGTCAGATCTAGTACTTGTAAGGTGAGACAGTAATTGGGGTTATAATCAATACTGGGTGCTAACCTACAGGTAGCTGTGTTGGGTGGTTTGTGAAGTATGTTTTCCATTTTCTAGTCCGATGAGGAGAGTGCGAAGGAGAAAGAAGGAGAAGAAGGGCAGCAGAAATTTATTGCCCATGTCCCAGTGCCCTCCCAGCAAGAGGTAAGGAGCAGACTGGTGCAGTTGTAGCCTCAGAGGGAAGAGTTTTCTTTAAAAACATTGACACCAAATCCCTGAGTCATATTTCTCACCCAGAGTACGCATAGATCACTCTTTGTTTTCCTTTCCCTCCTGCCCCAGGAACCTGATTTCTCCCCTTTTATCAGCTACTTTCTAAAAATAATGATAGCCTCTAATGATAGCACTTTCTTCCCAGTGGCCTTCCAAAGGAGGTTGGCTAAGTCATGGTTTAGGCAGAGGGATTTCTTTCTTGCTTTGGCACCTATTTGGTGATTGCTTACTTACTAAATGTTTTTCCAGTGAGTGATTCTGTTATGTAGGAGGTGATTTTGGTGCAGGTCCTAGCTCTGGCACTTACTAGCTTTGTGACCCACAGGCAAGTTCAGTGCCCTCCTATGACTCAGTTTCCTTAGGTATAAAATTATATTTCTACTGTCTTCCTCATAAGGTGAAGCAGTAGCAGCAGCAGCAGTAGTGACAACAGCAGTAGTATTAGCAGCAGCAGCAGCAACTAGCATTATACAGTGCTTACTATGTGCTAGACACTTTGTTCCTTGTGACAGCTTTAGGAGGTAGGTGCTATTATTACTCCCAATTTATAGGAGGGAAATGGAGGCAATTTCACCTCTATGTGAAATGATCTGTCTAGGGTCTTCCTGACCCCAAGCCCAGCTGCCATCAGAACAAGAAGCGTCTTGCTTTTCACCCTCATTTTCACCAACCTTCCTGTGAAGACAGTTGGCCTTGGCTGTAGTTCAGATCCTCAGTAAGGATTGCTTAAGTGACTCCTAAGTGTCAGGATCTTTCTCAGGGGGCATTTCTATGCAAAAGTGTTCAGGTTTTTCTTTTTCATTCTGCTCATGTAAATCTTCATTTTCTTCCTGGAGGCAGGGTTTTTATATTTTTGACAGGATTGTATTTTATTGTGTGAAATATTAGGAAGTAACTAAGAAATTACTCTGAAAGAAAAAAAATTTTTTTCTCATTCTGATGAATGTAATCTAATGAATTCTAGTTCCACTCAATTAAGTAAACCTTTATTAAAGGCTTTGTGCTAGCACTGGACTACAAAGCCAAAGAGGCCAGACCCTTCCTTCAAGGACCTTGTTCCTTATGGTACTGGTAACTAGATCACATGGAGGTATAGGAGGCTGACTGTGAATGCAGGAGCATTAAAAGATTTGGTGACCTGTTGTGGATGTAGGATATGAGGGAGAGGAAAGAGCGCCTTTGGTCCCTTTTTGCCCCCTGACCCCTATCTGTGTCAACACCTCTAAGTGAGCCCATCCTCAGAGGCAAGAATCTGAGATTGCTGGAGTCATGGGGAAGGAGCCAGTTTCAGGTAGAAATGGCAATGAAGGAGAATTGGGTACTAGAAAGGGTGCTTTTCCCACGGGAAATAAGAGGGCTGAGAGAGGAAGCCATTATTTCTGAATAAGATTTGATGAGAATCCAAGGACTCTTGGATTAGAACGTCTGGATGAGAGTGTCTCCTTATGAGGCAAGTACTGGCCTAGGGAGGTATCCTGTCCCAGTCCTTGGGGTTCCATGTGACACCGTTGACATTGTAGTTCGAGGAAGTGTGTCACAGTCATTCCAGGCATTTGGAAGGGCTATCGGCTGGGGAACAGGCCACTGAACTTAGGGATGAAAATTGGCATTTACTAATTCACATATTTCCGAGGCAGCTGGGCAGTGCAGTGAATAGATCACTGATTTGTCAGGAAGGTCTGAGTGCTATTGTGGCTTCAGTTACCTACTAGTGTGTGATGCTGAGCATGTCACTTGACTTTTGTCTGCCTCGGTTTCCTCTAAAATGGTGATAATAATAACATCTACCTCCCAGGGTGGTTGTAAGGATCATGTGAGATGATATTTGTAATATACTTTGCAAACCCTAAAATACTACATAAATGCTAGCTCTTTTTGTTATTAAATAGAGATGATAGTTCAAAGAATTTCAGAACTGAAAGGGATCTTAGAGATCTTCTGATTCCTCATTTTACAGATGAGACAATTGAGGCAGAAAGGTGACATAAGTGGACCAGTTTGACCATTGATGTAATTTTCCACTTTGCACTTGGATGTTTGGTTTTGTGTAGATATAGCTTTTAGCACTAGGCTCTTACACAGAAGAGGCTTGAGATGCTCACTGGACACAGAGTGACTCTTCCTTATTTGTATATTTAGATCGAGGAAGCTCTTGTACGAAGAAAGAAGATGGAACTCCTTCAAAAGTATGCCAGTGAAACCCTCTTGGCCCAGAGCGAGGAGGCAAAGAGGCTTCTTGGATTTTAGGATCTTGGTGTCACCTGGCCTGGAGGTCCTCAGTGGTCCTACCCACACTCTCCATCCACCCAGTGTTGTCCACTACCAGATACAAACTGTCACAATGGGTTAAAGGGGGTCCTTCTTCAGGAACTTTCCTGTTAGCTTTGGGGATGGCTTAATAGTAATGTGTTTCCTTTAGTTCCATCCTTAAGTCATAAGAATCCATTTTTTTTTAATCCAAAGGTTGGTCTACAACTGTTTTGGCATATTGTTTGGTATGAGATTGTTCCTGGTTGGGTTGTTCATGTGCTGAACATTTCAGCAGTTTATTTTGTATAAATATTTTATTGCTGTATCAATAATTTTGAAGTTTGTAATATCTCGTCATTGTGATGTTTTTATTAAATATTTTTGTAGGAAAGTAAATTTGCCGTGTTTTCATTGGTCTGATTTTATTGAAGTTCTCTATCTTGCCATCGGTATATCTTGATTCACATCATCTCTATTCCTTCTCAGTCTCCTCTGCTGGATCCTTTTTCTTTTCTCTCTACATTCTCATTTGGTCCATGGGCTCAGTTATCATCTCTGTGTAGTTGGCTCTCACATCTGTGTGTCTGTCTCTAGACCCCAAGTCTTGTTTCACCAGCTGCCTAATGGAGATCTCACACTGGTTATCATGGAGGCACCCCAAGTCAGAACTCTTTCTTTTTCCCTCTAAACTAACCCCTCTTCTTACTTTCCCCATTACTGTTGAGGGCATCACCATCCTTCCAGTCACTCAGCTCTTCTTTTATTCATCCCACACATCCACTCCCATCCATCCTCTGCACAATTGTCAGTGATTTCTTAAGTATAGATCTAACCATGTTTTCTATTCAGTAAACAACCATGGTTTCTTATTCTCTCCAGGATAAATTGTTGGCATCCAAAGCTCTTCTCAGTCTAGCCTGTTCCTACCTTTAGTAATTGTTTCTCTTTTACCCAGGAACCCTGAGGGTCTTCTCCCAGTTTGATTTTCTTTTTGTTTTTATTAAAAGGGCCATCCCTTGAGCAACTACTTAAAGAAGCCTATTCATTGAATGGGTATATCTCGCTCAAAGTGAGAATGCTATAGAACCTTAGCCTGAAAGGGCCAGGGTCTCCCATTGCATCCTGGGCCATCTCTAGCGGTCCCATGAATATCAGGCCACTGGACCCAGATGACTCAGGAGGGGAAAGTGAGGCTGGTGACCTTGCACAGCCCTCCTTCCCTCCAATCAAGCCAACTGCAAGTCATGTCATCATCCTGATGTCATGGTCCTCTTGGAGAGTGAAGGGCAAACACAATAGCCCCCTTTCCAGTCTTCTTACTACTCCCACCATGCTCTCTGTGGGTCCCGCCATGCCAGCTTCTCTGCAGTTCTTCACACAGGACGTTCCATCTCTAATTTCTTTAATTTGCACCTGCTTCCGCCCATGCCTTTCTCTTCCCATCTGCCTCTTAGAATCTCTAGTTTCCTTCAAAATTCTTCTCAGTTGCAACCTTCAACATGAAGCATTTCCCAGTGCTTCCCATCCCAGCTGCTAGCGAGTGCCCTTCCTCCAGAAGTACCTTATATTCATTTCCTGTATTGTTTATACTTATTGTGTACATCCTCTCTTCTCCATTAGAATGTAATAGGATGTCTTCCCAGAGCTTAGCATGGTACCTGTTACATGGCAAGCATTTTATAAATTCTTACTGGTTTTAATTAAAGTAAAATGCAGGAATATTAGCTCTCTCATCAATCTGATTGTAAATGTAAATCCTCCAATTTTAAATCCAAATTTTCTTAAATATAGAAACATTCTTTAAAATGTAAATGTAATGAAACACTCTGTCTTGACAGAATAAATACCACCCAAACAACCCATTTATGAAATACATTCCCAGGAAAGTGATGGCTTGCTTATTTTTGATGTATTTAAATAGTTGTTAATACATTTAAATATTTCCCAGTTATGTATAAAATAATTTTAACAATCACTTAAGAAAGTTTTGGAGTTCCAAATTCTCTCCCCGCTTCCAGCCCCTCCTCTGTCCTTGAGAAGGCAAGCAATTTGATATCGATTATACATGTGAAGTCATGCAAAACGTTTCCAAATTCAGCTTGTTTATTATTAACAGAAAGGTATGATGTGCCTTTAATTTTAGCAATGTGGTCATGTCTCATGAGTTTGACCAGAGTTTTGTTCCCTCCTTGTGCTGACTTTACGTAAAATGTGGGCACATTTAAGAACAGGCCCTGAAAAAATGAATAAAGGATGTTAGGCAAACTGGTTCATATATTAACATTGGAATGTTGAGTCAATTGGGAATTATATGATTTAAAGTGATGACTTGTTAAAATTGTCCCAAGCAATCAGAGTTGAGAACGTGGAGAGCTGCATATTGGCCTTCTTTGGTGGAGTTACGTAAACAGTTTAGCCACTGTATCCACCTCATGAGCCCCCATCCTATCCACATAAGGCCTCCAGTAAGGAATGGGGTGCTTGCTCCCCAGGAAACCCTGTCTGCTGGCAGCTATAGTATAAGCTTGCTCCTGAAGCAGAGTACATTTGACTGCTAAATTGTCAGTTTTCATAGCTATTTGTCCTCTAGGTGGTATGTCCCCAGAGACAGATAGCATTCCTTCCTCACCAGGGACCCTGTCCTATAGCCTTGGTTTGGGTGGTTTTCCCCATTGTAGACATGTGCTCTGACTGTGCGCTCAGGTATTCCAGATCCCAGACCTGGCTCTCTAGCCTGGCACACCACCTAGCTGCCCCTATGGTCCTATGAGTAAATGGAAATGTATGAAGAATAAGAAGAGTAAACATTTATAAAGTACCAACTATGTGTGAAATGCTGTGCTAAATGCTTTACAATTTTCTCATTTGATCTATCCAACAATCCTGAAAGGTAGCTGCTACAATTATCCTCATTTTAAAGATAAGGAAACTGAGGAAAACAGAGGTTAAAAGACTCGATCTAGCTGCCTTGATAATCTCATGATTAAATAAGATTACATGGAAAACATTTTAAATCTCAAGAGTGCTCTGTCCATATCAGCTGGCTTCATGACAGTCTATTGATCCCTGGTTGTGACTTTTTTTATTGTCTTCTGAATTGCACTGACTCATCCCAACTTAGCCAGATGACGGATGACTGAAGGGAGTTTTGTGAGTTGGATTTCCCCTCCTCTAAGATTGCATGTTGCTTCTCCCTTACCACTGGGGTGAGGGTCACTCTTCCCCCAACAGCCTCCCTGCTGGAGGAGGGGCACTCTCACGAGGAGCAGTTTTCATAAGTTCAAGACCAAATTACATCCTTAAAACTCATTTTGTGACCCAAGGAATTAGAGATGCACAAATAGATTTCCTGACAGACTGCCAACTAATCTGGGACCTCTTCTTTTTCTTCACTGTCTTCCCAGAACCTAGAGTGGTCTGGAGGCCTGCTTTATTTATAATAGTTTTGTATCCCTTCCTGATTCTTTCCCTCATATGTATTAATGCTGAAACCCTATTATCTGAAAAAAGAATTCTGCTTTTAAACATATGAAACATAATATTGTGGGCACTTATTTATTGAGGAAAAAGAGGTTTCAGATCCCTCTACTGGATTTTTTCTAAAGAAAATTTTGTATGGAGTTTTTGAGATTAAAAACCTTTCTCCTCAGTACAAAGCATGATAAGCCAGATCAAACTTATTAATAGTGAAAAAAGAGGCCAGCTTACCAGTTGGTTTATCAAAGAACCTACTCTTTTGACAATTTTGAGCAAAAGTTGTAAAAAAGAACTTAGAAAACATCCCAACAAATTATAAATTTGATTGTTGTATATTTCAAAGTACAAATGCCATGGTCTCTGATGAATCCAAGTTGAGGGTCACCTAAAGGGCAGTGGAAAAATGCAGGATGGGCATGAGTGGGCTGGACCACAAAGCTGACCGAGGAATTGTGCAAGAGATGTAGGACATCACCCGAGGGATGTCTGACCAGAAATGAATGTAGGCTGAGCAATAGTAAGGAAAGATCCATTGATGCACAGCCCATGTGCTGTCTATACAGTGTCCAAGGTCTGCCCCTAGCATGGTCAAAGGACCCAGTCAGTATAGAAGATTCATGGAAGGACATAGGCAAGAGTCACACAGGTTGAGAGGGCACAAATGAGCTGCTATGCGCATCTTTGAAGGGTGTGCTCAAATCAATAGGATTACAGATCTACTGAAATGTATCTCAAACTCTTGCTGTATTTCCCCCTGAGCCAGTTGTATCGCTGCTCCTTATACAAATGCCTGCCTCCCTCCTCACTCCCAAGACTTACTAAGAGGAGCAACCAAAATGTCTAAGGGATCCCTTTTGGGGTTTTCTTGGCAAAGACACTGGAGTGATTTGCCATTTCCTTCTCCAACTCATTTTATAGAAGAGGAACTGTGACAAACAGGGTTAAGTGACTTGCCCAGGGTCACACAACCAGCAAGTATCTGAAGCCAGATTTGAACTCAGGAAGCTGACTTTGGAATCAAGAAGTCCCACATGTGACACATCCTGGCTTAATTTCTTTGTGCCCAAGACAACTCTCTAGGACTATGAGCTGTAGATCATGGAATACTACTTTGTATTGGTAGAGGGAGTTTCTTTCCCTATACCAAGGAAATCACAGGTATGTATGATCCAAAAGAAAAGGTGTTGTTGCTACTGCCTTTTTTTTTTTTTTATTAAACAGGTGGGTTGTACAAGGTCTTGTTTTCCTGTAGCCCTCTCTGTATTCATAACTTCTCAACACCACAATGTCACCTACTTTGTAGTACCAACAGCACTAACAGCTTCTCGATACCTCTAGAGCATGGAGTCCCCAAAAATCGAGATGACTTACCTAAGGTTAATAAAAGCAAGACTTGAACCCAGGTTTGCCTGCCTCCAAGATCATGCCATGTTGATTTTCTGACATATATACGTTATTGTAAAGTATACAAGGTGCTATGTATAAAGTATTTGATCTGACCCTTGCAAGTCTGTGAGGAACATGATATAGATATTATTATCCCCATTTTACAGAGGAGAAAAATGAGAGTGGGAGAAGTGATGATGCCTTTATGACTACAGAATGTCAAAGGTGGGATTTGAACCCAGTTCTTTGGTAAATGTATTTCAAGCTCCAAAGTGTTCCATGACCAACTTTGGGGAAATCTGCTCTAGAATCATCCAGACTTAACGTTGGGATTTAGAGATTTTCAAGAAACATGAATGTGGTCCTAAGATTCACCACGCCCCAGTTGCAAAAACTGATGCAGTAAGATTAGAGGAAAATGACCCTATCAAATTACTTCAATAAACCAAACTGCAATTTAGTTTCTTGAGTAAACTACATTCTTCTTTTTATGGCATCATCTCACATGGATGAAGGCTTAGCAATCATTCCCCAGTCATGTTAATTTCCCAAAAAATAACACAGTTTGAGGCTTTGATTATAAACCTAACCCGTCACCATGTTGTCAACTTCATTTGAAAAGAAACCTATTGGACATTCCATTACCAGCTGCAGTTTCTGGAGATCCAGTTCATAAAATGGAATTCCAACCATGTTGTGCCAAGTGACCTTGTCATCTCTTAGTCTGAGTGGCAAGTGTCAGGCTCTTTCTAGAAGCAAGAATAGATGAGGGGCTACACGGAGGCAGTGGGGTGAGTGGCAAGATGACTGGGGTTAAATGGCCTGGCAGAATGTGGAGCATGATCTAAGAATTTCTGGATGTAATGAGTTAGATGAGTTTTCACTCAGATCGCTTAGTTCCGGGGAAGGCATTCCAAAGTGTCTGTTCATCCACCCCCATCCTGCAAGAGAGAGATGGTGTGGCATAGCAGGTAAGAGTGTTGGTCAGAAAAACATTGGTTTGTATCCTTGATTGATTGGTGTTAGCTAAATTGATAGTGAGATATTATTATCAATGATTGAAGAAATATTAATAGGTACTGGAAATTTATATTGGGGGAAACACCAGAATAGGGGCTTGGAGCCAATAGCATTAGAAGAAATCCAGTCCCTTGAGGTTTTCCCTGTCTCAGGGGAGGATGTAACTATCCTTCAGGGACCCAACTTGGCAGCTTGTATGAGTTAAAGCCCACACTTCCTGTGCCTCAGTCTATATTTATTAAATAGGCAAAGAATATTATAAACCTTAAAAAGCTGATATTATTACAGTCTTTATTCCTGAAAGACTGTTCAAAAGACTTCAAATCAGTGTCATTTTTTGGCTTTAGACCTCTGATCTCAGCAGTATAGAGAACTCCCAGCAGGGAAACTCCCTCTCCCTCCATCATGTGCAATCTGAAGGAGTTGCCTTCATCACTGAGGTGTCTTGTTGCCAGCATAGGACAAGGACAGACCTTGAATCCACATCTTCTTGACTCTGAGGCCGTGAGATTCTCTTGTGTATTTATTATAGTAGAAATTGATTTTGGACAAAAAGAACCGGCTCCCTTGTGAACATTAGGTCCAACTTTTGCCACAATTTGAGAAGCAGTCCTGAACGCAGACATCATTTGTCAATATTCGCAACCATTCCAAATGAAAGAGGCTGCAGTCACCTGGCGGCAGCTAGGTGCTCCACGGACTGAGAGCTGGGCTTGGAGTCAGGAAGATAAGTTCAAATTCGGCCTCAGACACTAACTATATGACCTTGGGCAAAGAATTTAATCTTCCTGTGCCTCAGTTTCCTCATCTGTAAAATGGGGGTAATAACAGCACTTACCTCTTGGGTTGTGAGGATCAAGTGAGCTAGCAAATGTAAAGCTCTTTGTCAACTTTAAAGGTGTATGTAAAAGATTGCTATTGTTGTTAGGATAGCTAGGTGGCACAGTGGATAGAGTGCCTGGATTCAGGAAGCCAGAGTTCAAATTTGACCTCATACTCTTACTAACTGTGTGACCCTGGGCAAGTCACTTAACCCTGTTTGCCTCAGTTTTCTCATCTGTAAAATGAGCTAGAGAAGGAAATGGCAAACCACTCTAGTATCTTTGCCAAGAAAACCCCAAATGGGGTAATGAGAGTTGGACACAACTGAAACAACTGAACAATAAGCAATAACTAGGACTGGGCAGATGGGGCTTTAGACCATGGAGGAGCACCTTTCTGGGGGTGCTTCTTCTGCCAGATGCCCATCAGTGGGTATCACTCACCTCAACTCCACCCCCAAAGCCACGGTGCATCTTCCCCATTGTCCTAATGACTTTCATTCACACACCCAGCTTTATCCCTAAGAGCAGAGGTCATTTCTTCCCTTACCTTCTCAGTCAGCTTCATACACCTACTTAGCTGCTCTTCCAACTAGCTCTGTCTACCTCATGATCACTAGCTCCTTTCTTTCTCTGGAGTCTGAGGATTCAGGCTTGGAACTGGAATGAGACAGTCTAGGAGGCAGGAAGAAACCTAGAACTCTAGAGTAATCCAGACCTATTCGAGATGGCACTGCAGAAGTCAAGTTAACCTCATTGTATTGCTGTCTATGGACCACTGAGAGCAGAAAAGAAGACCCCCAGGTCCCAGTGAAATGAACTGGTAACACCCTTTCTTTTTGAACTTGATCCTGTGCTGGAGGTAGCCTTGACTCTAGCCAAGATAATAACTGTATGGCTAATGGTTATTATCAAACTACTGAATGTGTAAAGGACGCCAGTCTGAACCAGTTGGTGCAAAAATTTTTGTTGTTTTTCAGTCATTTCAGTTGTGTTTGATTCTTCGTGTCTCCATTTGGAATTTTCTTGGCAGAGATGCTGGAGTGGTTACCATTTCTTTCTCCAGCTTATTTTACAGATGAGGAAACTGAGGCAAACAGTGACTTGCCCAAGGTCATACAACTAGTAATATTGGAGGCCAGATTTGAACTCAGGAAGATGAATCTTCTTGACTTCAGGTCAGGTGCTTTATCCACTGCATCACCTAACTGCCCCTGACTGCAAAAATAGCTTCCAGAATTGTAGAGGGCGCTACTCTAATCATGGTCAACAATTTCTACAAGTATGTAGAAACCATCGTTCATGTGTATGAACATCACATCCAGGAAATGGAGTTGTGGACACTCACACTAGGATTTCTGTGAAGACTTCATGGAAGTCCATAATGTTTCTCATGACTGCACATCCTATGAAACTTGTAAATTTGGATAATTATTTGGAATATTCAAAATGACTGGATGAAGCCAGGAAAGCCACTCATCATTCATGTTAGGACTAGTATCACTGACCAGTGTATAGACATTCCCACTACATTACAGAAGAAAAAAGAAATCTTTAGAAGTGTCAATAGAAAAGTATCTTATATCATGCATGAAAGGGCTCCTATTTTAAGAAATGGAGTATGGCTTGAAAGAGGGCAATGTGTCTAAGCAGGCATGTTTTTAGCGTAAAGATCTATGAAAGCCCTGTGGATTCCCTCCCCTAGGGGTATATGGCCGAAACCAAAGCAATTTCTGTTTGTCCAAGGTTATTCCACTTAAACTGTTTTAATGAATCACAGAAACAAACAAAAAAGTTAGGTAGACCTTGATGTGTCCTTGGATATATTTTGTCTCCTCCAGACTATGACCTGGGACTCCATGCTTGACTCTCTCTTGCCCTGCCCAGATAGATGAACATTGGTTGCTAGTAATGACTCTGTAAATGTCAGTTACCATTTTTAAGAGGAAGGCAATGAAATCACTAATGTTAACTGTCATACCACCAGGGGGCATCTAGGGAAAGAAAGAGCCAGTAATGGAAAGGCAAAAAGAAAAAAGAAAAAATTAAGCATTTTTTAGATGCACATGAGAAAACAGAAAGGCTATAGAAGGGGACGCAAACTGGACATTTTGTGATTACTTTGTAAAATGTTATATATACTTTAAAAAGTCATACATAGAAATTCATCATTTCTTATATAATTTTTTTGTTCTTTGTATATTTAAATATTAAATTCATAATAAAAAGGAAGAGTCAATGTGTTATCTATTTGAAAAAAAAATCAGAGTTGGAAAGGATATTAGAAACTATCTAGTACAATTATCTCATTTTACAAAGGAGGAAACTGAGGCCCCAAGAGGTTAAGTCACTTGCTCAAGGTCATAGAAGTCAGAGGCAGGATTTGAAACCAGAATCAATGCTTTTTGTCATAGGGTATGTAACATATTAATTTTTTGGGTCTAATTGTTTGCTACAATGTACATTTCACAATCTAACAATAACAAATACTTCTGGGCTTCCTTTTGCTTTACTCCGAACCCAGGTCCTAAGGGATCTTGGCCTCTAATGAGAGGAGTTATATAACCACACCTTGGTCCCTGGTACCTTGGGGGGAAATTACTTAAAGTTTAGTTTGGCTTATATGTATGATCTCCCTGAAGTGGGAAATAGAAAGATAATCAATGTACATTATAAATCAGTATGGGACAGGTATTTATTTAATACACATACAAGAAATCTTTTTTTAAAAATTTTTTCTTTCTTTTTTTAAACTTTGTTTTTTTAAATTTAGTTTTATATTACGACATTCATTTCCACAAAATTTTGAGTTCCAATTTTTCTCCCCATCTCTCCCCTCTCCTTACCCCAAAATACCTTGCATTCTGATTGCCCCTTCCCTCAATGTGCCCTCCCTTCTAACACACCCCATCTTCTCTCTTTTCTTGTAGGGCAAGATAGATATCTATACCCCATTACCTGTAATTCTTATTACCCAGTTATATGCAATAACAATTCTGAACATTCATTTCTAATACTTTGAATTCCAACTTCTCTCCCTTCCTCCCTCCCCACCCATCACCACTGAGAAGGCAAGCAATTCAATACAGGCTACATATGTGTTGTTTTGCAAAAGACTTCCATGATAGTCATGTTGTATAAAACTAATTATATTTCCCTCCATCCTACCCTGTCCTCTATTTATTCTATTCTCTCATTTGACCTTGTCCCTTCCCAAAAGTGTTTACTTCTAGTTACTCCCTTCTCCCATTTGCCCTCCCTTCTCTCATCCTCCCACCCCATTTGTCCCCTTCTTCCCTACTTTCCTGTAGTGTAAGATAGATTTTCATACCAAATTGAGTGTGTGTGCTATTCCCTCCTTAAGTCAAATGTGAAGAGAGTAAGATTCACTTTTCCCCCTCACCTCCTCTCTTTTCTCCTCCATTGAAAAGATTTTTCTTAACTCTTTTATGAGATAATTTGCCCCATTCCATTTCTCCCTTTCTCCTTCCAATATATTCCTCTCTCACCCCTTAATTTTATTTTTTTATAGATATCATCTGTTCTGATTCAACTCAACCTGTGCTCTCTGTCTATATGTGTGTGTGTGTGTGTGTGTGTGTGTGTATGTGTGTAATCCCTCCACCTACCCAAATACTGAGAAAAGTCTCAAAAGTCACAAATATTATCTTTTCATGTAGGAATGTAAACAGTTCAGATTTAGAAAGTCCTTTGTGATTTCTCTTTCCTGTTTACCTTTTCATGCTTCTCTTGATTCTTGTGTTTGAAAGTCAAATTTTCTCTTCAGTTCTGGTCTTTTCATCAAGAATGCTTGAAAGTCCTCTATTTCACTGAATGACCATTTATTCCCTTGAAATGTTATACCCAGTTTTGCTGGGTAGGTGATTCTTGGTTTTAGTCCTAGTTCCTTTGACTTCTGGAATATCATATTCCAAGCCCATCAATCCCTTACTGTAGAAGCTGCCAGATTCTGTGTTATCCCGATTGTATTTCCACAATACTCAAATTGTTTCTTATTATCTGTTTGCAATATTTTCTCCTTGACCTGGAAATTCTGAAATTTGCCCACAATATTCCTAGGAGTTTCTCTTTTCAAGTCTCTTTCAGGAGATGATAGATGCATTCTTTCAATATTTATTTTTCCCTCTGGTTCTAGAATATCAGGGCAGTTTTCCTTGATAATTTCATGAAAGACAAAGTCTAGGCTTTTTTTTTTTGATCATAGCTTTCAGGTAGTCCTATAGTTTTTAAATTGTCTCTCTTGCATCTATTTTCCAGGTCAGTTGTTTTTCTAATGAAATGTTTCACATTATCTTCTAATTTTTCATTCTTTTGGTTTTGTAATTTTTTGGTTTCTCATAAAGTCATTTGCTTCCCTTAGCTCCACTCTCATTTTTAAAGGACTATTTTCTTCAGGGAGCTTTTGAACTTCCTTTTCCATTTGGCTAATTCTTCTTTTTAAAGTCTTCTTCTCCTCATTGACTTTTTGGACCTCTTTTTCCAATTGAGTTAGCCTATTTTTAAAGGTGTTATTTTCTTCAGCATTTTTTTGGGTCTCCTTTAGCAAGCTGTTGACTTGCTTTTCAAGCTCTTCCATGGTCTGAACTCATTGCATATTCATTTTGGAGGTACTGGATGCAGAAGCCTTGACTTCCTCTAACAGTATTCATTGTTCTTCCTCATCTGAAAGAATGGAAGGAAATACCTGTTCCCCAAGAAAGTAACTTTCTATGGTCTTATTTTTTTCCCTTTTTTGGGCATTTTCCCAGCCAGTTACTTGACTTCTGAATCCTTTGTTAAGAGGAGGGTCCTAGTGCTCCTCCTCACCCCAGGCTGAGATTCAGATTAGCTGCTCAATTCTCCCAGAGGCTTTAGGCAGGGCTGGGGCTGCCACTCAGGGCTGAGGTTCAGATCAGCTGCTCAATTCCCTCAGGGGATTTAGGTGGAGTGCTTCACAGATGGAGGCAGCCACCTGGGGCCATGCAGGGGGGGACCCTGCTCCCCTCTCACCCACCTGGGAAAGCCCTCTCACTGACCTTTGAAGCTTTCTTTGGTGTTTGTGGGTTGAGGGATCCAAGACCCTCCCTCCTGGGGCTTCTGCCCTGGAGGTCTGTTCTAGTCCTGTTCCTTCTGGTGCTTCTTGGCCAGGGCTGGGCTCCGCTCTGCTCAGCGTCCCATGGGATAGACCCTTTGCCGTTGGCCTTCCAGATTACCTTTGGTTGAAAATCTCTTTCATTCTATTGTTTTGTGTCTTCTGCTGCTTTAGAATTTGTTGAGAGTCATTTTTTACAGGTATTTTATGGGCTGTGGGGGAAGAGGTAGAGTATATGCATATTTCCACTCTGCCATCTTGGCTCTGCTCCCTCACACAAGAAATCTTAACACAAAAAACTTTCATATAGCAAGCATAATTTAATAATATAGGTGTTTATGTACCTATCAGTTGAGAAATGGCAGAACAAGGTATAGTATATGAATGTGATGAAATACTAAGAAATAATGAAGAGAATGATTTCAGAGAAATCTGGGAAGATTTGTATGAACTGATGCAGATTGAAGTATACAGAACCAGGATGATGAGATCAGCTTATACACAGTCTTGTTAAATTTTCAATATAAGCATTTCTACCTTCAATAAAGACAAATGCTAAAAATCAGGGTTTATCTTATTGTTTTGTTGATTGCATAGACTTAAGAAAGTAATGACTAAAATGTTAACAATGTAAATTAAACTTAAAAGTATCCAGAATTTAAAAAAAAATTTTTTTTTGGCAAGCTAGTCCTTGAACATTTACCAACACAACTCTGCCCAAATGTTCCATTTTACAGATGAGAAAATGGACATCCTCAAACGTTATTACTTGTCCAAGGTCAAACAGTGTCAAATCTGGGACTTTGGCCCTGGTCCTCATGGATTTCAAACCTGGAAGGGGCTCATAGAGGTCCTCAAGTTCAATCCCCTCACTTTTCTTTTTTTAGGGAGATGAGAAAATTTGAAGTTGGGAAATGTTAGGAGGTAACATATCCAAGGTCAAAGAAGCAGCAAGTACCCAGTCGCATCTATCCTGATACCAAATTCAGTATTCTTCCTACTAAACTACCTACCTCACATACACTTTTAGCGCCCAGCCCAGGGCCTGGCACATAGTAGGGTGCTTAATAAATGCCAATTGATTGATGTATGCCAGATGTGGGACAGGAGAATAGTCATTTATCTAAGATATTTACAAATTGCCTAGCAGTGCTAAAAAGAACGCTGGACCAGGAGTCAGAAGACCTAGGTTAGAGTCCCAATCCTTTTCCTAGCTTGCTTCACTTCTCCAGCCTTATCTGAAAAAGCAGATGTTGGACTAAGAGACTGCTCAGAAACCTTCCAAGTCTTCACAAAGCTCTGTACTCTCTCCTGAGTTGGGGGAAAAGGTGAGGAGGAAGAGAGATGGAGATAGAGAACATAGTTCCTGTCTTCAAGGAACTTACAATCCAGGTGACAGTTAAGTTCTGACTCACATTGAGGTTTGGATCTGAGCAGAGCATGGTTGTGAAAAACCAGCTAAACCCCAGCGGAGGCAGGGCTCAATGGAGAGGAGACAGGGCCTGGGGTCTTTAGAAAAGACTTCTTGGACTCTCTGTTATCTCTCATTTCGATCTGGTTTAGAAAGAGCCAAGCTTTCGGTTTCTAGGATTTCTATAAGATGTTATTTGCAAGGAGACTTTGGGGAAATTCCCATTTCAGGACTGAGTCACTGCAGAAGACTGCAGCCTAAGACCATAGGTCTCTACAAAGTGATCTCAAGATATGTTGCCTCTGGGAGATGGGGGGTGGGGTGGAGTATCCCCAAAGGATACTCCTATTTTTAACATTCTCTCAGAAGAGCTAACCTTCGAGGGGAGTCAACAAAAATTCAGCATAGTGGAAAGCCCAATGGACTTGGAATCAGGAAGATTGGGTTTGAGTTCTGCTGAGTCCCCTTACTTGCTCTGTGACCCTGGACAAACTCTTGGCCTCAGTTTCCTCATCTTTAAAATGAGTCTGTAAAGCTGGATTTAACAGTTCCCTCCAGCTTCAGGCCAAAGAACCTATGAACACGAACAAGCAACCATTGTGTTGCTATTTTACAAAATTTGTCGCATTTGTTAAATGTAACATACATTAAAAAAAACTGTATATAACTGAAGTTCAGGCTAATATTCCTTCCTCTTCTTTTTCTTCTTTGTATCTTGGACTATTTGTGTT
Source organism: Bettongia penicillata ogilbyi (assembly GCA_023548195.1). Lineage (NCBI taxonomy): Eukaryota > Metazoa > Chordata > Mammalia > Diprotodontia > Potoroidae > Bettongia > Bettongia penicillata. Next base: position 5,100,447 of record JAJHZJ010000258.1, read on the forward strand.
TGTCAGTGATCATTACATTCATAATTTTTTAAAAAAGAGAGCTAAACTCTTAGGAGTTTAGAAAGACTATCTTTCCGCTTAAGTGTTCAGAGGTCTGTTCTTTAGTGGTGAAAGACTTTGACATTTTATGTTAAACACTCTTAATCTCTACTAGAATGCTATTTACTGGGCTGCGGTGGAGATCCTGGAATCATCCAAATTCAAAGGAAAGTATTCTGTATTTGGAGTCGAAGGAACTGGTTTCAAATAATAATTACTTGCATCTATATGCCAATTTTAAGATTTCCAAAGAATTTTACATTTTCTTATCTCATTTGAGCCCCACAGCAACCCATGGGCTAAGGATTATCATTCTCCCCATTTTATAAATGAGGAAATGAGCTGAGCAGTATAAGGGACTAGCTGAGGATCTTGCTGTGTATTGATATTTAAGGCAGTACTTGAACTCAGGCCTTTCTGATTCTTCAAATGAAGGGATTGGCCTAGATGTTCTGGAAGGTCTCTTTTAGCTTTTAGCTCTAAATCTATGATTTTAAGAATGGGAATAAATAACCTATTCATTCATTTCACATGCATTTACTGAGTATTGATGATGTTAGGCCTTGACCTAAGCATTTGGGAGGATATTGAATAAATGAACAAATGTTAGGTATTTACAATATGCAGATTACTGTGCTAAACTATGGAAAGAAAAGGAAAAACAAGAGTCCTTGCTCTCAAACCATTTATATTCTGATAAGAAAAAGAAATCTTAGCTGTAGAGTCAACGGAAGGACCTATGGTGGTTGCGGTGGTAAAGTGCATGATGATACTTCTTAAATTTCGTTTTCATGGTTGGAACCATATCCATTTCCAAGGTTGAACCATTTGATGGCATTGTTTGTCCTTTATTCTCGACTTGCTTGTGAATTGGATTTAAGTGAGGCAGAGCTCTATAAAGCTGTCAGCCTCATTCTCTTCCAGAGTCACTGGAGTCCAGTGGTAAAATAAAAGTCAAGAAGATCTAGAATGGGATGCAGGGCATGACCATGGTTTTTCTAAATTAAGGTCTTTCCTAGGTCTGTTTGTCTGAGGCAACACTCATTCAATGACTAAGGACTAGTTAAGAATTGAGACCAAAGATGTCCTAGTTTATTATCACGAAAGTTTCAGTCCGGATGGAGAAGAGTTTCTGGTCAGAATAGAAAACAATTACTATTATTTACACTCATTCTAAGACATCAAAAGCTAAACGATGGGCAAGGAGACTTGAGATGGGGGCTGTTATTGGTCATTCCATGAAAACCAGAGTAATTTGGCTTAATCAAGTATCTTCATTTGAATCATAATAGGCTTTTTAAAAGCCTATTTTTTTTCCCAGAGCTATATTTCAAGAACATAGATAAAATTGTTCAAGACAATAAACAAATTGACCCAGCTTTTTGGGAATAAATAAATGGATGAATGAAAAATTAGAGTAGAGGCTGTGATAAATAGCTTCAGACACTTAATAGCTGTATAACCCTGGACAGGTCACTTCACCTCCATCTGACTCAATCTCTTCATCTGTAAAATGGGGATAATAATAGTATTTGCTTCCCAGAGTTGTTGGGCAGATCAAATCACATAATAATTGCAAAGTGCATAGCATGGTGCCTGGCACATAGGAGGCCATTTATAGATTCTCATTCCCTTCCCTTCTCCCTACTAGAGATTGTTTCATTCTTTGTACTTGTATCCTCGGTGCCTGACACAGCTTCTAGGGCTTTGGCTGTGAGAATTTTCTAGTAGCAGTAGCTCCTAAGGAGGGGGTGGTGATCAGGTCCCATTTCCACAAGGACTGCTTCTTTGAGGTATGGAGTGTGTGTGCTGCAGTTTGGTGAGGATCTTGGGATCCCCAGTGTAGATTCTTTTGTGGTCAAGGATGGTGGACCCCTTATCTACTAGGGATTCCATTCCTTCTGGGTTGGAATCAAAAGTCATGGTGTGAAAGTGCTATTATTAGCAGACTTCTTGGGTTTAGAGTCCTGTGCTATCTCTGAGTAGTCCTGGTATATGCTGACTTCTCTCTTACCCTCTGAATTTCATTTTACTGCTTCTAGCTGGTGGACAGTCGTAGGTGGTGGTAGGGGTGGCAGACCTTTTCTCCTTGCTCTCCTGGATGATGGTGGCATTATTGTTGTCTTTTGTTCTAAAAGAAGACCAGTGACATCACAGGGTGATGTCTTGACTCGTGCCTCAATTGGGTTTAAGTGAGGCAGAAGTGATCAAAATCTTTTCATTTATTTATTTAAGTATTTATTCATTTTAATATTTAATATTTAACTTTTTACATTCATTTTCACAAAATTTTAGGTTCCAAATTTTCTCCCCATTTGTCCCCTCCCCCCACCCCAATACACTGAGCATTCTAATTTCCTCTATCACCAATCTGCCCTCTCTTCTATCATCCCTTCCTTCCCTTGTCCGCATCTTCTCTTTTGTCCTGTAGGGCCAGATGACTTTCTATTTCCCATTACCTGTATTTCTTACTTCCTAGTAGCAAGAACAATACTCAACAGTTGTTCCTAAAACTTTGAGTTCCAACTTCTTCCCGTCCCTCCCTCCCCACCCATTCCCTTTGGGAAGGCAGGCAATTCAATATAGGCCATATCTGTGTAGTTTTGCAAATGACTTGGATAATAGTCGTGTTGTGTAAGACTAACTGTATTTCCTTCCATCCTATCCTGCCCCCCTTTGTTTCTGTCTTTTAATCCTGTCCCTCCCCAAGAGTGTTGATTTCAAATTGCTCCCTCCTCCCATTGCCCTTCCTTCTATCATCCCCCCCCACCCTGCTTATCCCCTCCTCCCCCACTTTCCTGTATTGTAAGATAGGTTTTCATACCAAAATGAGTGTGTATTTTATTCTTTCCTTTAGTCGAATGTGATGAGAGTAAACTTCATGTTTTTCTCTCAGTTCTCCTCTTTTTTCCCTCCACTAAAAAGTCTCCTGCCTGGGTCTTCTATGAGAGATAATTAGCCCCATTCCATTTTTCCCTCTCTCTTCCCAATACATTTCTCTCTCACCATTTACCTTCATTTTTTAAAGATATGATCTCATCCTATTCAATTCACTCTGTGCTCTCTGTCTCTGTGTGTGCATGCATGTGCGTGTGTGTGTGTGTGCGCGCGCGCATGTGTGTGTGTGTGTGTGTGTGTGTGTGTGTGGTCCCACCAACTACCCAGACACTGAAAAGTTTTAAGAGTTACAAATATTGTCTTTCCATGTAGGAATGTAAACAGTTCACTTCTGGTAAGTCCCTTAAGACTTCTCTTTGCTGTTTACTTTTTCGTGCTTCTTCTCATTCTTGTGTTTGAAAGTCAAATTTTCTTTTCAGCTCTGGTTTTTTCATTAAGAATGATTGAAAGTCCTCTGTTTCATTGAAAGACCATATTTTCCCTTGAAGTATTATACTCAGTTTTGCTGGGTAGGTGATTCTTGGTTTGAGTCCTAGTTCCTTTGACTTCTGGAATATCCTATTCCACGCCCTTCGATCCCTTCATGTAGAAGCTGCTAGATCTTGAGTTATCCTGATTGTATTTCCACAGTACTGGAATTGTTTCTTTCTAACTGCTTGTAATATTTTCTCCTTGACCTGGGAATTCTGGAATTTGGCCACAATGTTCCTAGGAGTTTCTCTTTTTGGATCTCTTTCAGGTAGTGATTGGTGGATTCCTTGAATACTTATTTTGCCCTCTGGTTCTAGAATATCAGGGCAGTTTTCCTTGATAATTTCATGGAAGATGATGTCTAGGCACTTTTCTTGATCATGGCTTTTAGGTAGTCCCATAATTTTTAAATTGTCTCTCCTGGATCTATTTTCCAGGTCAGTTGTTTTTCCAATGAAACATTTCACATTATGTTCCATTTTTTCATTCTTTTGGTTTTGTTTGGTGATTCCTTGGTTTCCCATAAAGTCATTAGCCTCCATCTGTTCCATTCTCATTTTTAAAGAACTATTTTCTTCAGTGAGCTTTTGAACTTCCTTTTCCATTTGGCTAATTCTGCTTTTGAAAGCATTCTTCTCCTCATTGGCTTTTTGAACCTCTTTTGCCAATTGAGTTAGTCTATTTTTCAAGGTGTTATTTTCTTCAGCATTTTTTTGGGTCTCCTTTAGCAAGGTATTGACCAGTTTTTCATGTTTTTCTTGCATCTCTCTCATTTCTCTTCCCAGTTTTTCCTCCACCTGTCTAACTTGATTTTCAAAATCCTTTTTGAGCTCTTCCATGGCCTGAGCCCATTGAATATTAATTTTGGATGTTTGGGATTCAGAAGCCTTGACTTCTATGTCTTTCCCTGATGGTAAGCATTGTACTTCCTCATCAGAAAGGAAAGGAGAAAGTAACCTTCTATGGTCTTACTTTTTTTCCCTTTTCTGGGCATTTTCCCAGCCAGTTACTTGACTTCTGAGATTCCTTTGCTTGGGGTCTGAGATTCAAATGCTGCTTCCCAGCCTCAGGCCTTTCAAAGGGGGCAGTGCTGCTATTCAATGTAAGATTAAGTTCAGGTGCTCAGGTAGGGGCAGGGCCACCTCTCAGGGCTCAGTTCCCTCAGGGGATTTATGTGGAGACCTTCAAAAATGGACCGGAGCTCCATTCTGCTTTGGGAGCTCCTGTCAACTGCTGCCTCCTGAGGGGGCTCGAGTTATGGAGACACCCCGCTCCCCTCTTGGCCATCCCAGAAGTCTCTCTCACTGACCTTTGCGCCCGTGGATGGAGGGAACCCCGTGGCCACTGGAGATTCCATCCCTGAAGCCTGGAACCACTCCCCCCGGGGCCACACGGCCAGGGCAGGGCTGGGCTCTGCTCTGGTGTGCGATGGACCCCTGGTGTCGGTTTTTCTGTTCTCTCTGGAACAGAAATCTCCTCCACTCCGTCGTTCAGTGGCTTCCTCTGCTCTGGAACTTGTCGGGAGTTCCTCCTTACAGGTATTTTACAGGCTATGAGTTCGGGAGCTAGAGTATGTGTGTCTCTCTACTCCGCCATCTAGAAGTGAGCAAAATCTTAATCTCTCCTCCAGAGTCGTGAGTCCAGCGGTAAGACAAAAGTCAAGAAGACTGTCGATGGCCTGGGATGGCCTTTCTAAATTAAGATTTTTCCCAAGTCTCCGTTTGACTGAGGCAACACCCATTCAATAACTAAGGACTAGGTAAGAGTTGAGACAAAAGATGGCCTAGTTTACCATCACAAAAGTTCCAGTCTGGTAGGAGAAGACCCTCAGAATTTCTGGCTAGAATAGAAAACAGTTGCCATTTACACTCATTTTAAGCCATCAAAATCTAAACAATGAGCCACAGAGGCTGGGGACTGTTTGCCATTCAGTGAGAGCTAGAGTGATTGGGGTTTGAAGACTGGTCAAGTAGAGCTATTTGAAACACAATGGGTTTTTAAAAGCCTGTTTTTTCAGAGCTATATTTCAAGAAATCAATGGTGACTAGGTAAAAGTGAATAAAACACTATTTCTGCCCTCTTGGAGTTTTAGAGTCTAGGAGGCAAGATGGGATGTATGCCAATGACTTTTTTTAAAGTTAGAATTTAGGGCAGCTAGCTAGTGAAATGGCTATAGCCCTGGCCCCAGAGTCAGGAGGACTTGAGTTCAAATGTGACCTCAGACACTTACTAGTTGTGTGACCCTGGGAAAGTCACTTAACCATGATGGCCTCTTTAAACAAAAGTTAAAAGGAAAGGTAGAATGTAAAGAAGGAGGAACGAGGAATGATGGATACCTACGTATTATGGAACATCAGAGGAGTGGCCAGAATCAAAGGAATGAGATATGTCCTAAAGGCTTTGTAGGATGGGTAGAATTTCTACAAGTGAAGATAATAATACCTTAAATTGCGTAGTTTTCAAAGCCTTTTCTCTTGATGCTAAAATAAAAACCAGGAGTAATTTAGGGGGTGGGAGTGGGGCCCATTCAAGACTTCTTAGAACCCTGTAACTTATCCCAGGTTTGTTATTTTTATCCTGTTCTCCTACAGCTTCTAACAGTTTTGTTGTTTAGTCAAAACCTCCAGAGGGAGGAAAGGGAGGGACAAAGCTGGGAAATCTCCTTTGGTTCCTCAGTGGGCTAGGCTTGGGAGAAAGTTTAGCAGAAAGCAGCAGAGAAAGGGGGGGGGGTGTCAGGTGAATCCCTGGGAAGACCCCCAAGGCATAGAAAGGAAGTGGTTTGGGGGCTGGTCCTAACCTGGTCTGGGACCCGGGAGGCAAGAAGAGGTAGAAGGGAGGCAAGAGGAAGCACTGGCATCTTAGACTGGCATGGGGCTCTCACCACCCTATTAGGGTGGCTCAAAGAGTCTCTTCCTGGACTGTGCCCAATTGAAAGGGCAGAAGACATGTTTGTCATACAGTCATAAGCACCTTAAGCCTCAAGGAAGAATGAAGTCTTCCGGGAAGCCATAGTCTGGCTTGCCATGTGTCACTCCTTTCCTGCATGAATGGGGCATTGGCTATTGGGAAGGGAAACTCTCAGGAACTAAAAACGACCTCAAAAAATGAAAAGCAAAGCAACGACCTGCCCCAGCAGAGCCTGAGCCCCTGAGTCAAGTTCCCCTTTTGAGTTTCAGTCTGCCACCTTCAAATATCAAGACCCCCAGGCCACAGTGAGGTCTTCTTCAAAAGAAGTTTCAACTCAGGACTTACCCCCTCTCATTAACACCACTTTAATAAAAATTACAGGACATTTAAATTGGTAGGGACTTTAGGAATCAACTGGATAACCTCTTTATTACATAGAGAAGGAAACAGTTTCAAACACCTTCTACAGGAAAGCCTTTCCTCTTACTACTGCCTAAGGCCCCAATCCCTCTTAATGCTAAAGTGGTTCACCATTTCCTTTTCCAGAAGATTGAGGCAAGCAGAGGTTAAGTGACTTGCCCAGGATCACATAGTTAATGAAGGTCTGAGTCTGGATTTGAGCTCAAGTCTTTCTGACTTCAGGACCAGTGCTCTATCCATTGCACCACTTAGCTGCCTCAAGATAGAATATATAATATAAAATAAAATAAATCCTTGTTGTTTGACTGACTCCAAGAGGGAAAGATTCTGGCTACTGTCCCATGACTTGTTAGTGACAAAAGTAGAACTGGGCTCTGAAGTCTCTCTGGTCTCCCAAGCTAACATTCCCACTTCCACTTTATGTGTATCTATTTTGTTTTGTTTTATTTTTCCACAGACAGTATATATATATATATATACATACACATACATACATACATACATATATATATATATATATATACATACACATACATACATACATACATATATATTATATATATAGTTTAATCTCGTCTGCCTCAATTGATTAGAAAAGTGCTACCTCTGTTCATAAACAACAGCATTTACATAGTGCTTTGATCCTAAAAGCAATCCAGTAAAATTCATTTTACAGGTGAGGAAACTGAAGCACAGAAAGATTTGTGACTTGCCCTGAGTCACAGGTTTTCCTGACCCCAAGGCTTTCACTCCAGTCACTGAACCATCTAATTGACCCCCAAAATCCAAAAACCAAAAATCTATTGATTCCCATAGCCTTTCTGAGATTCATTCCTTTGAATTAAACATTGATCTGCTAAACCCTCTGCTCTACTTTTTAAAAAATACAAATACTTCTGAGAAGAGGAACATTGACATATAATATCTTAACTTGGATGACTTTCTTGAAGACCTGGACCCCAAGAGAACTTTGGGTGGCTGGAGAAAGGGGGAGGGCTCCCATCTCCACAGGTTTTTTTTTTTAAACATTTAAAGTGTACATTTTACTTACAACTCTAGTGCAGATTTTAATCATCTCCATTTATAGGTGAGGACCCTATGGGTCAGAGGGGTGAAGGGATTTGCTTGGGGCTACACAGCTATTTTCCCACTATTCTAAGCTGATGAAGAGGAGAAAGGGTGGGGGCCATGCCCATGATACATGTTACCATTTTGTCTCTAGCTAGAGACAGACTCTGGGCTGTGTGACCCTCTGAGGAACAGCATAGTTCCCCTTCCTCAAAAGCCTTGATAAAAAGAGGTCCTGGAGACAGGGCTAGGGCATCCCCAGGGACTTTCCCCAGCTCACACTGGGTTTTGTTTTTACCTTTAGAGTTTGTTCTCCTTTCTTTATAACAGGGCCTAATCATAAGCAAACCAAAGCACAAGGCCATCAGTGTTTCAACTCAAGTACTGTTGAGTTGTTCCAGTCATGTCTGACTCTTCGTGACACCATTTGGGGTTGGTTTTCTTGGCAGAGATACTGGAGTAGTTTGTCATTTCTTTCTCCAGTTCATTTTACAAGCAAGGAAACTGAGGTAAACAGGGTTAAGTGACTTGTTCAGGGTGACACAGCTAATAAATGTCTGAGGCCAGATTTGAACTCAGGAAGATGAGTCTTCCTGATTCCAGACCCAGCGCTCTGTCCACTTCCACACCTAGCAGTAACTCGAGTAGGTTCAGTCGAACTGAGCTGGTTTACAGCTAGGGTTTCTTTCTAGCTGACTTTGCCTAAGTGAGCTGTGGGATCCTAGACAGTCCTAGGGTCTTTGAGAAGCACTTCGAGAGAGAAACAATTCCCAAAACAAGCATCCAGAAACATTAATCCTAGAAACCTAGAGGAATCAAGAGCCCATGGAGCACTGGATGAGAGAGGGGTTGGAGAGCTTGTGAATGATGGCTGAGGGGTCCCACTGTCCTTCCCTTCAAGTCCCTGCTGTGTAGGAGGAGGGGGGTGGCCTGGGGAAATCAGAGGAGGAGAGGACAAGATAAAAGGAAGAAACTGTGCCCAGTTTGAGCTGGAAATTAGTGTTCTGACCAGGGTTTTAACTCCAGGCTGGCTCTGCCAGGTCTTGCTGGCTGCCTCCAGGCAAGTGACTTACATTGTCTAGGTCCCATCCTTCATTTCATGGTACAGTGGACTGAGAGCTGAATTCAGGGGACTGAACTTGGAAGCAGGCGCAGGCCAAGGCCTTTGTCTCCATAGTCCAGAAGTCTGAGGAATACACCATGCCCCAGAGGTTTTAACTCTTTCCTCTCAGTAAGATCTTCTACCCAATCCTTGAGCAAATGTTGACACATTGCATAGAGCACCTGGCCTGGAGTCATGAAGACTCCTCTTCCTGAGTTCTAATCTGGTCTCAGACACTAGCTATGTGACCCTAAGTAAGTCACTTAACCCTGTTTGCCTCAGTTTCCTCACTTGTAAAATGAACTGGAGAAGGAAATGACAAACTACTCCGTATCTCTGTCAAGAAAAACCCAAATGGGATCATGAAAAGTCTAAACAACCTGAATTTTTAAAAAATTAACCATCTTTCAGTGTAATTGGTCTCTTTTGTAATTCTGTATAGTTTATTTTACACATTTAAAAGTGTGATTCTGACAAGGGTCTGTGTAAAAAACCCGACTGTACAACACCACAGCCCAATCCTGGGTTGTCCTCCTTCCCAGTAGGTAAGAGCATGATTTCAAAGGCCCTGCCATGCTTCACTTCTCTCCCTAATCCTAGACTAATCTGGGCAATGGCTTTGAAAGCATTGTGTGAAGAAGCCCCATTGCGGTTTTGGAACCATGAACAAGCATTTATGTGCCAGACACTGTACAATTATCTCACTTATCACAACAATCCTAAGAGGTAGGTGTTAGAATTTTCCCCATTTGACAGTTAAGGAAACTGAGGCAGACTGGTTAAATAACTTGCTCAAAGTCATACAGGTGACAAGTGTCTTAAGACTGGATGTGAAACCAGGTCTTCCTGAGTCTGGGCCCAGCAACTCCCCCATCCACTGGCCACTACTCTTATTAGCCATATAAGATTGACCACTCCATCCACAAGCAGTGATGTTGCCACTCTATGCCACTGCCCTGCAGAAAGTCTCAGAGAAGGAATGTACAGAGGGAGTGATGGCCCCACTGTCCTATTTTCAGTCTCCCACCACGTGCTCAAAAAGATGCAAGGCTTTATTCTTGACTAACTACTATTACTAATAATGGCCCTGCACTTCCTACGAATCTTGAGGCCAATGCTCCTGAGTGCCTTGGCTGTACAAGTATGATAACACATCTGCATGTAAAGCATCCTGCTTTGGTCACGTTCATTTTCTCGCATGATCCTCACCCTGTCCTAAGGCAGGGATTCTTATTCTCACTTTACAGATGAGGAAACTGAGGCTTCTGTGAGGGTATGATTCACCCCAGGTCACACCTAAGACTAGAAAATGTCTAATCCTTAATCCTTTTTGGCACAAGTACAGAACTTGGGGGTTGCCAATCCTTCAGACCACAGGCCAGAAAGATCTGTTTTAAAGTAGAAAAACTGAAGCTGGGGGAAGTGAATGTTAGGGAATCATTGGCAGAGCTGGGATGAGAAAACAGCATGACATAGTTAGGGGAAGATGCACTGGACCGCAGAGCAGGAAGCTTGGAATCTAATCTCGTTTCTACCTTCTAAAGTCTATAACTTGGATCAAGTCAACATTGCTCAGCTTTGAGACCCTTTTCTTTAAAATGGAGGTATTTGATCTCCCAAGTCTCCATCTTGAAAACTCTGTTCTGACTCCAAAATCAAGAATCCATTCCCCCTATCCCAATTTATGTGCTCCTTGATGGTTCTTTGGCCTAGTTTTTTTCTGTTTTTTGCCTGAAGGGACAGCCACCATGCTACCTACCTCCCTCTGCCCGTATGACAGACACACACACACACACACACACACATCCTCTGACTGCCAGGAAATGAAGATCTGGCTGGGGGATGTGGTTACTTTAGCTTGACTCTAATGCAAGTGGGGAAGGTTGATGGAGAAACCACAACGCTCTCTTTACATGTCCGCTTTTTTAAAATGAAATCTGTTTAATGGTGTACAGGGGTGTAGCAACTCTGGGTTGGCTAAAATTTCCCAAAAGGCAAGTTTCATATTTTTTAAAAATAAACATTTTTATTAATAAAGTTTATAAATCCATAAATAGATGAAAGGTAAAATATCAAAACATGACTAAAGTATACAAAGTTCACTCTCAAGGCCTCACATTCCAAATTGCCTTGGCCTTATCTGGGTAGGTCAAGTCAAAAAAAAGAGAATGGTTCCCCATGTTCTCCTGAGGAGAAAAGTGACTGAGGAGCTATAGGAGACACAGAAAGTGACAGAAGAGAGAGAAAAGGGGACCCCAAAGGTGGCCACCCAACACTGTCATCTCTGACGTAATTTTGGAAATGAAATAATTGAATTCAATATGAATTAAGAGCTTTCTTCCCTCCTACTTGCATTGGCAGTCCAGAACCCATGCTGGATCTCAACTTTCTGCCCTCGAGGGACCAACAGACAGACTGCTATGGGACTGGGGACATCTATGCTCTCCTCTAGATTCAGGGCAGATCTTTTTGGGAGATGGCAGTTTCACAAAAATGAAAAATTACAACAAAAAACCCTACACAGTCTTGGAATGATTCCCCAATCCCTACCTCTTCAGAGTAGAGAATGCCCAAATCTGTTTCCAGTTTCTATTTTAAATACATTATAACATGCAAACCCTGGTCATTTCAACAAGCCATCTCAGCAGAAGGCCAAGATTAGACAGTTCAGACATCTGGGAGATAGTGAGGCTAACCCACAAAATCTTAACCATGTTTCTCAGGCCTCCATATGATGCCAGGACAAAGCTATGGCCATCCCAGGTTTCCCTGGGTCATGCTAACTACAACTTGAAACTCAAACTAGCCCAGCCTGTCAGAGCTGGTTGGAGATGAAATTCCATCAGAACCCAGTGTCCATTTTGCAAACCTCCCTGGCTGGCCAGGCTGGCTGCACTTGGCCCTAGCAGCTCCTCCCCCTGCTCTTTGGTAATTTATAAACAAGGAAGAGATTAGAGCAGGTTCTCCTCATTATGGGTGGGGGAGGTGTCACAGGGAAGGACATTTAAGAAGGTTGGGGTTCACCTAAGCCAAATTAAGCAGTTACCCCACAGTCTCTAATGGGTAAACACCAGGCTGATGGAATGAAGAAGGTCTTGCTCTCCCCAAGGCTCAAGTAGAATGACATTTTCCCACCTCCTTCTAGTTCTGTATATTGTATTCATTTAATACACACTTAGAACCTACCGATGTGTGGCAATATGGTTGGTAGGCCCTAAGGCAAAGCTAAATAAGACAGGGTTCTCAAAGAGAGGATAGCTATCCATGTAAGACCTCTACCACCAGCTAAGTTTCAATATGCAGTGCCACTAAGTAAAGGCAAGGTGGGGAGGACTTGTTTACCTGGGGAAAGAGGTAGCCTTTAATCAGGGCCTTCCAGAATGGTTAAGATTTTGATGGATGGAGATAGTGGGTGATACACATGAGGGGAGTCAGGAAGACTTCCAGGCAGGGTTGAATAATGTCAGTAAAGGAACAGTGCTGGGAAAAGAGCAGTAGGAAAAGTCTGGAAAAATAATGAAAGGCCTTGAACAGCAGGCTGAATTTGGAATTTAGAAAGTGTATAAGGGGTATTAAGGGGAATGATATCAGAGAAAGACTGAAGCAAGGTAAGTCTGGTGACATAAAGGATGTGTCCTGGGGGAAAGAGAAGGGAAGCAGAGACCTAGTTAAGATGTGATTACTGTAATCCAGGCTCGAGGTGATCAAAAAGTCTGTTGTAGGGATACCAGGAGCTAAAAGGAATGGAGGAGATACTGAAAGAACTTGAAAAATTAGCATTTGATTGGATTTGGGAAGCAAGAAAGCTGTCAGAGACAAGGGTAATTCAGTTTCTAAACCTGAGGTGCCATTGAAATAGGAGAAACTGAGGTTTTTTGGGGGGAGGGAGAGTTAAAAACTGGCCTTAACTTCTACTCAACATGGGAAATTACAGACATGATGTCAAAGGAAACAGAAGAAGGGAACTGACCAAAACTAAGAAACAGCAGCAAGAAATCTGAAATCATCCTCTACCAAAGCCACCAGATACCAGGAGTTCCCCTTCTTTTACAAGAGAATCAAAAAACTCATTCTCCACTGTCCCAGACGACCAGGAACGCCCCTACCCCTGTGTTGTAGCCAAGGCATATATTTTAACCAAAGTCTTTTCTTCAGCCCAAATGCAACTACCTATATGGTAAATTCTAACTTGGCAGTCGTACAGGGGGTTGAAAAGGAAAAGTTGGGGGGTTAAGAAACCAATGGAATAAGAAAGCAAGCTATAGTTCTGCCTTTGTGGCTATGGGCTGACAAAATTTCAACATGTACCCTCAAAAAAGGGGAATTCTATAGTGGATGATGATCTGAGTATCAGCGTTAGCCCCAGTTTAGGGAAATAGCAATCTGTTGGTGCTAAGGTGGGTAGGAGAAACCACTGGTCCTATTTCAGTCCTAGGAAATGATTGTGTTCGGCATGTTACAGCATCTTATTGAATGCAAAGCCCTTTCCTCACAATAACCCAGGGAGGGGAGAAAGGTCTGGCTTCCAGATATCCATTTTGGGTGGTTTCCTTTGCCAACATGCAGGCAGTTTTACACTTTTAAATGCATGGCAGCAACAGCCAAGGATGTAGGGTCTCACAGGGTCTTTTAAGAGGAATCTGGGAGTAGCTCTCTTTCAAACAGATGTTACTTGAAGGACTAAGGAGTCTAGCTACTTGATTCTGTCTGACAGAGTCTGACAAAGACTTATGTGCAATGGAGACCAGGCACTTTTTATGGGGTGCATGCAGAAGTCTTCCTGATGCAGATCAAGAAAGAAAAAAGGCTTCTAGGTACTTCCTGGTCCCCTGGCTCCACATCATGGAGTGGCAAACAGCTTAGTTAATTCACCACCCCATCCTCAGAATCACTAAGATCTGATGTTTTAGCAGAATCCAAGATTTTGGCAGTATACCTTCTGGGAAAGTTGAGATATCTTAGGACCCTGCACCTTGTTGGCAGCTTTGTGAGAGTCTGGAGTTCGGAGGCGAGAGAGGGGAAAGTTTGAGAGGAGAAAAGAACCCCTTCCCTGCTCCCTAGACAAGTTCAGCCAACCACCAGAACTCCATCTGGGATCATCACTACCTTTTTCTGTGTGTAGCTGCCTTCTATGAGGCCAGAAAGGGAACAGACCTCAGCATGGCAGAGTTCCCTTTCTGAAGGCTGGCAGCTGCTCACTCTTCCAACCTGCAGTCAGCTTGGCTTGGTTCCACCCATCCCCACGGTCTAGCCTAGAAGGGAGTGTAGGAGCATGTTACAGAGCCTACCTCCTTCAGGGTTGAATTTCTGGGGAGAATTCTAATCCTGAAATCCAAAGAAATGGTTTGAGGACACATAGCAGCCTATGTTATTAGAGGGAAGACAGTTAGTGGTAAGTTGATGGGTTATTTTTTGTGCCTCAAAAATTCTACACAGAGGTAACAAAAATAGGGCACTCTGACTCTAAAAGGCCCCTGAGAATGTGCCCAGATTCGCTAGGTACCCAAGAGATAAGGCCTGGAGATACAGCAGATACAGCCTTCTCTTATTTTCCATTAACCTCACAGACTATAAGTTAAAAAATGGTCCCTCTAAGTAGGGTCTTGAAGGAATCAGATGCAGGGAGGTTAGGTTTCAAAGTCAGAGGAGGCTCAGTATCTAGTAGCAATGAGGCAGTGATGGGCAGGCCAAAGTTGGCATCCCAGAGAGGGACAAACATGAGGGCAGAGGACTGGGGTACAGAACCTGGCTGATAAAGGCCAAGCAGAAAACTGTGTATATGAAAATTCCTGATGAGTTAGCCATTTCTGTGCAGCTTCCAATGACACCAGTAGACTTGTGAGGAGATCCAAAGACAGTTCCAATGCTGCTCCTCAATGGTTCAACAGATCTATTTCTAAGAGACTTACAGTGCCCAGAAGAGTGGGGCTAAATTTTGCAAGGAGGATGGGTTTTTTTTTAAATCATTTTTCGCTAGGACATAGGATAAGCTTACTTTTTATTGTTTTACCAATTTGAGTCTGGAGGAAAGAAAAAGCTAACCTTTCAGTAGGGCCTCCCATTTCCTAAGAGTGTCAGTAAAGGAGCAGAGGGGAATTTCTGGCCCTACTTTGTTAGAAACCAGAGAGGCCCAAGGCCCACTGTTCTGCTAACAGGGAGTTGGTATGAGTTGGTGCCATCACTGACCCTATCTCTTTCCTGTGTTCCCCAGACTCAGTGATGAGCAGTAGGGGACTGCTCCAGATGGAAATTGCCCATTGTTCTCTAGTCTGAATCTCTAGGCCTCAAGATGAGTTTTTCCCTCCCCTAACCATAAGTGAAAAGTAGATTGGAAGGGCCTCATGCCCCCCCCCCATCCCCACCCCATGCTTCCGGGGCAGTTTCACTTTCTGTTTAATTAACAGGTTTACATTTCTTCTAAAAATATAAACCTCCTCAGAAACTAGAGAGAACACACAAATCATAGCTGGTTTGGGTGAAGAGCAATCGAACCTCTTTCTCCTTGTCCTTGTCTGAGCCGTGCCTCCCCATTCTCCATCCCTGCTCCTCAGAACACTTCTCTTAAAGGAAAGCTACCATGCCTGCTTAGAGCTGGTAGGAATGAAAAACCCTGGGGTAGGAGGAAAAGGGGGTTTTTAGAACTAGAAAAAAGAGCAAAGTTTTTTAAGCTAGAACAAGTCTGAGTCTGGAGTCTTCCCATCCTCTGACTTTGGGTCCTCAGGGGAGAGGGCAGGCTGAGTTGAGCTGATGGGTGCCAAGATGGCACTCGCCACACCTTGCTCATCCGATTCTGTTTGCATAAGGGGTGGCCCTTGGAAAGGGCAGATTGCACCTTGGGCCAAGAAAAGAGAACTCAAGTGACCAGAGTCACTTGGAAACAAGTAAGCAATCACAACAGTATGGAAATCAAACAGAGGAGGAAAAAAGCGACCTAAACCCTATTGAAATTCCACTTCACCCAGGTGGGCCACTGGGTGGCTGGCCTAAAAAAAGCTCTTGGCCTCATTAGAGTCTGAATGATCAGAACTACCATGATAGAAAGCAGGACTGGCAAGGGCAAGTGGGTGGAGACAAAGGAAGGTGGAAATGGCACCTCAGAGACCTCAATAGGTATCATTTCCTCTTTCAAAGGCGAGGAAAATTCTCTCCACTTGCCTCACCAACTAACCTTGGGAGCTTGGAAAACTCCCGAAATGTGAAGGCTTTAAAGGGACACAGGCAAAGGCTTCTGGGTAGAAACTACTTTTACCTCAAATGAGTTTGGTGGAGAATGCTCTGGTCTCCCTTCCTCCTTTCTGCATCTAAACCAAAGCCAACTGATCTGTAAGCCTTATAGCAAAGGAGCCAAAAGGAGCCTTAATCCTTCCTTCAGGGAAACTTTCCTCTTATACATTATGACCATACCAGTGCCGACTGCCTTAACTATGTCCCTTTTAAAAAGAAAAAAAAATCAGCAAAGCACAATATAACTGCTCTGGCCTCGACAGAATCGTTGGTCCCCCATTTTGGGGTAGGAGTTATTGCAATAACACTACTTAGCATTAGGTCAAAGAAAACTACAGTATTAGCACTGTCTACCATTCCATTTGCATCGGTGCCGCCTCTTGGCCTGCCCACCCTCTGCCTTAGCCCACTGCCATCAGCACCCACAGCCCCAGCTTTCTGCCACATCCTTGCTGTCAAGCTTGATGTTGTCTGTGTTCTTCTCGCTGAACACAGGCCCGCCATGCCTCATCATGAGCTCGGTGGCCACCTTCACAAAGGCTTCCTCCACGTTGCTGGAGTCCTTGGCAGATGTCTCAATGGCGCAGAGGATCTCGTAACGCTCGGCCAGGAGCTGGGCTTCTGTCAGCTGAACCTCTCGAAGGTCACTTAGGTCTGACTTGTTTCCTGGAGGGAGAAGCCAGTTTGGGGCAGTCAGAGAGATGGAATCTTCTCTGTACTCCCCTCATGGCTGGGGTTTGAGGAGGGTCAGGCTGGGTCAGGTAAGAGATGGATGGAGTGGGAAGGAGGCAGACAGGAAGATTGGGACATGATTTCTGCACACAGTCAATAAGCACTGATTAAGGACCTGAAGGTGCTCATCATCTTGCCCCAACCCCACAATTAAACTAGTTGTCCCCTACAACTTCCCTCTTGTCTAAGTCTCTCAATGACACTGCTATCCCTCTAGCTGTCTAGCCTCCTCAAAGCTACCTCTGACTCTTTCCTTTCTCTGTATCTCCCAAGCCCAATTACTTAGCAAAGGTTTATTCAGTCATTCACTCACTCATTCATTCGACAGCCTATCTCCACAATATCTCCACATTCATCCCCTTCATTCTATTTTCACTACTCCCATAATCTGATTATAATTACTGGCTCCTAGACTAAGCATTTCACTAGGTGCTGGGGAAAATACAAAAGATATTATCATGTGGTTCCTGAGGTCATGGACTTTATTTACAATTCAGCAGGAGGAGATGTAAAACATAGATGAATGAAAAACTAAAAAACAGGGGAGAATAAGTGAGATAAGATACAAAATACCACGAGTCAAGATAGGGAAGAGCTTGAAACTGGGCAGGGGGTGGGGGGAGAAGCCATGGGTGTCAAGGGATAGAAGGCATTTGAGATGCGTCTGGAAGAATAGATAAACACATTTTTCTCATCCACCCATTCAGATGGGAGATGCTTTCACATTCTGGGGGTAGATATCCCACTAACTCACCAATGGGTTTGAGACTTGCTGGTTACCCTAAACCTCGTTCACCTTTTGGCTAGCAGTTAGGCAGAGTGTGGACTCTGGGTATGCTATGGCTTCTTGGAGTCACCAGTGAGAATTGTGTGACAGGGACACCACAGGTAGATGAACAGTCCTGAAAAGGGTTTGGTCAGCCTCCATACCACAGGTGCTAGTCCTCCCTGAATGCCCCCATACAATCAGGAGCAAAGAGTGGTCATTTCAAGTAAGCTGATAAGGGAAAACTCCCTGCCAACTCCATCTGTTTCAGAATGACTCAAGAATGGCCAATGTGGGAATTGGTTTTGTTTGACTATGCCTTATCTGCTACAAGGGTTTTGTTTTCCATTTGGGGAGTGAGAAAGTAAGAGGAAGCAAGGGATAGTGATCAAGAAAGGATATTGAGAAAGGCAGTCGGAAGAAACAGACAAGTAAGAGGTTTTGAAAGCTAAATTTACTATATACTTGCAGAATTATCATGGTATGGAAACAGCAGCGAATTTGGAATCAAAGGGACTGAGTTTCAATTCTGGTTCTACCACTTAATACCTAAGTGACCTTGGATAACTATATCATTTAATCTCCCTGGGTCTCAGTTGCCTGAAGTGACTAGATTACATGGGTAAGGTCCCTTTCAGCTTTAGATCTAAGATCCTATGAAGGGTAAGAGACACAAATCTTGAAAGTAGCTCTGCTTTGAGAGCAGTTTCTACAGGGGTTGAGTGAGTGGGTATAATCATGGTGGCAACTGATGGGGAAAAGGAAAGAGAGAACAGATGGCTGTTTGATGGGATAGAAGGGTCAAGGGATTTTTTTTTTTAGGATTGTGAGAGCTAAGCATGTTTGTAAACAGATGGATAGGGACCAAAGAGAAAGGGAGAGATTAAAGATGTATCACGTGGATAATTGATAGGACAAAGTTCTGGAGGAGGGGCAGGAGAATTTTGAGATTCTCAAAGTATAATTGGGAGCATAGGTAGAGGTATGAACTTAGCTAAAAGAAGGTTTTCCTTTGAGAGGGGAGGGAAGGAGGAAAAGGTGTTTAAAGAGGTTTGAGGAGATGCAGAAAACTGAGAGAAAATTGGCTTTTTCTCAAAAAAGTGGGCAACATGGTTATGACTATGGAAGGGCTTAAAGACACTTGAAACAGTCATAAGGAATCAAGAAATTAAATAAAAGTGCTTAATAAATTATTGAATGAATGAATTTTAAGCGTGAAAGTGGAGTAAGGTCCAACAGAAAATGCCTTCTGAGCTTTTCTCCTTGGACTGGTTGGGAACCAGTGTCTCAAAGTAGGAGTTTACGCTTAAATTCTTGGTATGCTGGAATAGAAAGAATGATGAATTTGGAGTCAGAAGACTTGGGTTCAAATTCTGCTTGTATTTCAGGACCTCATGCAGGTCAAAAACTACCTAATTAATGTCACTGTAACTCACCTTTGCAAAAATGACCACCCTGACAGCCTTCTCCCTCCCGTCATCAGCTAGCCCACAGTTCCAGTTTCAAATCAGACGGAGACAGAGACAGAGAGAAAGAGAGAGAAGACCCTGTCGTCTTTGCTCTAAGGGTTCTGAGTAGGACTAGGAGTGAGGATTTTTTTTTTTTACCACTATGCATTTGGGCCTCAGTTTTCTCACCTGTAAAATGAGGGGATTAGGCTATGGCACAGCAACCCTATTTGGGGTTAGGTGACCAAAGCACTTGGTACATTGCAGGTGTTTAATAAACGTTCACTGAATTGAACTGATTTGACTGCCAGTCAGTCAGAGGAAAGAAAGCCCTATAACTTACCAATCAGCAGCTGGACTATGTTGGCGCCTGCATACTTTCTGACATCCTCAATCCAGTGTGGCACTGAGAGGAATGAACTCTTTTTGGTGATGTCATAGGCAAGGATAGCTCCATTGGCGCTTCGGTAATAACTCTGAGTGATGGTACGGAAACGCTCCTGGCCAGCAGTGTCCCAGATCTGCAGCTATATGAAAACAGTAGAGAGTCTTAATGAAGGGCAGGTAATTGTGAGAACCAAATGAAACCAAGAGAGATAATAAAGGGCTTTTACTCACTACTGAACTGGCAGGGAGACAAAGAACAGGAATAATCTAGCTGTTTGCAGCCTCAATCAAGCTATACTAACAGCAAGGAAGGACTGCTGACCTGGCTAGTTAGGACCTATGGATGGTATCTTTGCTGGAGATCTGCTCCTTAACTCTGACCAGCCCAGTCCCATGGAAAGATCTTAAAGCTAGAAGTGAGAGGGCCTTAGGGAACTGGGCAGAGGGTTCATGACGTAACCTAAAGGGCAGCAAGTAATGAAGGGAGTAGGTTAATGTTTACCTCAGGCTGCCCAGGGAGTTGTCCCTGAGCCAAGGTCGGAGGAGTTACTACCTGGTTTTTCTATTTTTGATAATCATGGAATTCAGTACAATAAGAAGCCTTCCCCCGAACCTCCTAGTCTCATTTTGGAGTGCCCTAGGCTACTGTTCCCACACACTGGAAGAATTCTTCTAAATTACTCATTTCTAAATCAGAACAATGAATAATCCCATTTACTGCCACTGACCAGTAGATTGCTCCAGAAGGGTCTCTCTAAGCCCCTTTACTCATAAGACAATGGTAATAACTCTAAAGTCCACCCCTCAAATTCCCAAGGAGAAACTGAGACATATCCAAAACCCAAGAGAGTCAGTCCTTGAGGGAAGAGTCTACCACCTAGCTTTGTGGAAATAAATCTTGTTTGCCACATCATTATCAACCCATCATAGATAAAAACATTCACAAGAGAAGTATCAGACCTCAGTGGGATACTGGGTACTGTGCTGACCAAATTTCATACCACCTCCAATTCTGTTTGCAATGTTGTTATGGGTAGCCCCAGGAAAAGATGTGGCATGCCAAATAACATGAGGTCTTACAATCCCTGTTTCCTCAAGCCTTTCCTTAGCCCAATAGGGTCATTACCTAATATAAGCCTATAAAACAACCAGCAAAAAGGTATTTCCTGGGCGAGGGGAGGATTGGGAGTGGGATATCATAAAATATGGGGACTATAATAAAATATAGAAATCCTATGGAGGGAAAGGTTGAACAAATTCTGGCATATGGATATAATGGGATACCATTGTGTTGTACGAAATTATGAAGAAGCTTGGTCCTATCCGAATTCTTCTTTTAGGCAGTTAAGGACAATAAACTGGAGGGGATGGCGAAGCTGCTTGTTCCTCTATGAAGACAAGAAGACTACTGGTCTAGGAGGTAAGGTAGACTTTCTCTGAGAAATGCCACGCCACTCCCCCTATCCCCCCTCCACTGGAAAACTTGATGAGTGAAATGTATCTGATGCAGACAACCAAAACAATTTATACACATCACTGTAACTTTGAAAGACTTAGCTCTTAGTCTTTAATGCAAGAAGTGCTATGGGATGAAACATGCTACTTACTTACCTCCTAGACTCAAAGAGTGCAGATTGAGACATTTTTCATTTTGGATATGGTCATGCAGGAAGGTTTACTTGACTATGCCCATTTTTAAAAACTGGAAACAATCAGAGTTAAGTGACTTGCTCAGGATCACACAACTAGTAGGTATCTAAGACAGGATTTGAACTCAGATCCTCCTGACTCCAGGGCTGATTGTTCTATGACTATGCCTATTTCTAACAAGGACTTTTTGTTTTTCCCCTCTCATTGAGGGTGGAAGGATATGTACATGGATTCATTAAGAGACCTAAGCAAGGTCTAAGACTATTAGGGTTCAATGAACCCAGTGAACAATTTCCACAAAGATGTTTTACATACATGACCACCATAAAATAGAAAGCAATCCATTTGCAGTTAAAAGACTTGGAAAAGAATCCCAGGTCTGCCACTTACTAATTATGTGACCTTGAGTAAATTATTTAATCTCTATGGGCCTCAGTTTCCTCTTAGGGATTGGACTAAACAGCTTATTTTCATCTTAACCTCCTATTTTATTTGATGCAACAAAAAACATTATTCAGGAATTCTTAATCTTGTCCACACTTTTCACCTGTGAAACTTTCTCTCCTGCCAATCCAGAGCAAGTTCACCTTAGCTATCTCACTTCCCCAAGACCAGGTGGGTTCAGGTGTCTTGGTTTCCAGGAGAGGCCAATGTCAAAATTGTTAAAGCTTGTCTTGCACTGAACTCAACCATTTCTCTGTCTCTTACCCTGTCTCTCCTACTTCCTTCATTCTACAATTAGGGCCACTTTTACCTTTTCTTAAGGTTTCAAAATCAAGTCTTTCTTCTTCCCATCACCCTTCATCCTCCCACCCTAAAAATTCCTATTGCCTTGGTGCTAGGTATTAAGAAAGCAAAGTAATTAAGCCACAAGACACACTTAAGTATTTATAGAAGAATAATTCAGTTTTAAGGTGCAAGAATTTTGTCCCCAAGCATCCAGACAGAAAATCACTAGTTCAATCTGATTTTCTACAAAGAAACTGGAGGCTCGAGGGGGTAAGTGGCTTGCCCAAAAGTCACACAAATCAGTACATATTGGAGGCACAATTTGAACTCAGTTCTCTCTTAGTTCACAAGTCTTCCCTTGTGATAAAGAAACACAATTAAGGAAAACAGTGACCAACCACACCGACAATGTATACCATTCTTTTCTAAATAGTCTGTTCCTTTTCTCTGTGTGAGGGGAGAGGTTTCATTATCTATATCCTAGATCTTATAAAAGTTATTTTGTATTAATAGTTACTTGCTAACTAGAAACTTGTAGCTCTTATTTTCATATGAAATGAAATTCATAAGAATATTTTCATATTCTTTTTCTCTTTAGCAGTAGAAGCAATAGTAATAGCTTATTTGTATGGTGCATTAAAGCTTAGAAAGCTTTCCTTACAATGGTCCTGGTCAATTAATCGGCCCATTTTATGGATGAGGAAACAGAGGCTCAGTTAACTGAGGTTAACTGGCACAATTAATACAAGTGAGAGCCACCTGACTCTAAATCTCTTCCTACTATTCTTCTCAGTTTTCCCTTTCTGTCTAATGATCACCTAGCACAATTACATGTTTAAAAAGATTGGATCACTCCCTGGCTGTATGTAGCCCTGGGATGAATGATGCAATCTCAACTCCACACACCATCCTTTTTCATTGCATTTTCCTCCTCAGGATTATCATGTCTCTTTTGAAACTTGTTTTCCCCAAAATGAGATCTGGGATGACTTGTGGAGAAACAGCATGCTGTAGTGGGCAGTGCTGGATTTCAGAGATGTGGTTTCAAATTCCACCTCACTCACTAAAGAAAAAGAAAAAAAAGTCCCCATTTCAATGCTAAAAAGTTTGAGAATGAAAAACAATTCATAAATATATACATGATGCTGTCCCTATAATAGTTACATGGAAAAAAAATCACATTTGAATAACAAATAGGAGTTAATGAGTATGTAATTTTGATATACAGTTTATCCTCAAAATAATCCTGGCAAGTAGGTACACAGATGAGGAAATTAAGGAGTGGCTTGCCTAGGGTTCCATAGCTAGTAAGTATCTGAGGTAGAATTTGAAACAAGGTCTTTTCTTCCTGACTTCAAATCCAGCTCTTTTAGCTATGCTACCTTGTATTCCTGGAAAATGCCAGCTACTTGCACAGGAACAATTTCAGACTCTGGAAGGCAAGGTTAAGAATCCTCTGCACCACTGACTTGCAAGCTCTGTTCCTTGTTTGTTATCATCTCAATATACACACATATATATATATATATATTATCTCAATATTATATACTAGAATCAATACAGTTTTCCTGAAGGATCTTAAGATCACACAAAGAAAAAGGAAAAAGAACCCACAGATACGAAAATATTTATAGCTGTTCTTTTTGTGGTGGCAAAGACATGGAAATAGAGGGGATTGTTCATCCACTGGAATGCAGGAACAATCTGTGGCTGATGCATGTGATGGAATACTGTGCTCAAAGAAAATGACAAGGAAGGTGGTTTCAGAAATACATGGCAAGATCCATATGCAATTGATGCAAAGTGAAAGGAGCAGAACAGGAGAACATTGTATAAAAGTAACACTAACATTCTACCACGATCAACTGTGGATGATTTAGCCATTCTTAGTAACACAATGATCCAAGACAATTTCGAAGGACTCATGATGAAAAAATACTATGCACCTCCTGAGAGAACTGATGAACATGAGGGCAAATTCAGGTATAACTTTTTCACTCCCCCACAATATGGCTAATACGGAAATGTTTTACATGATTTCACATGTATAATTAAATGATGTCATTTTGTTTTGTCTTCTCAGTGGGTGAGAGAGGAAAGAATTTGAAACTCAAATTTTAAAAGAATGCTAAAAAATGAAAAGACAAAAAAAAGACAAAATAAAAGCAAAGTTTAACTTTTGCCAAATAGTAAATATATCTGTAATCCAGGTATGATACCTCTCAGGGTTTTCTGTCTTTTTTTTTTTTTTAATCAAACCCACAATTTATCCATACAAGAATATTATTACCTTAGCCTCTGGAGATGTTAAACAGACTTGCCAACGGTCACACAACCACACTATGTCACCCTGAATCCAAGACTTCTCTCCCACTCCCCTCTGTCTCTCCCAGCACTGACAGGCTACCTTCTAAACGAGCCACACAATCTCTGAGGAGCAGGTGATCACTTAATGTTCTTTATCCCCCAGCTATGTAGCCCAGATACTTATTTCCACAAGAGATGCTCAAAGCTTCCAAGATTCGCTAAAGCTTAAAAGATGTACATTTAGACTGAATAAAACAAATGACAAAGGCATAAACTTGGTATCCTGGGAGGTAGTCATATCCTGAAAACAGAAATAATCCTAAAGAAAATATAAAGAATAATAGATTTAAATGCTTAAAGAAAGTTAAAAAGAGATTTTAAATAGATACGGAAGCATAAATATTGACAATGACCCCAGAGATCACCTTGCCCATTTTCCCTTATTTTAAAAGAAGAAATAGGTACAAAGAGGCAGTAATTTACCCATGCTCACACCCAGCTAGGACCAGAAGACCCAGAGCAAGATCTTCATTCTCTCCATCAAGAAGGAGAATCATGGTTCTTCAATCTGACCTGTGGTGTCTTCAGAGACCAAACAAAGGCTGGGCTCTGGCTTTGGAGAGTGGCCCAGTTTGACTATTTTTATGTTCTCACTTAAGTATAAACTTCTCACAGGTGGGCATGCAGCCCTAAAAAAACCCAAGAGATGGCGGACACTGCCATCAAAGCAGTGTGGGATGACGGAAAGGCTATTTTAGTGACAGTCTGGAGACTTGGGTTCTAGCTTTAACTCTGCCATTAACTTGAACTGTGGCTTTCAACAAATGATTTCATGTATTTAGACTGAATTTCTTCCTCTGTAAAATAAGGGACAAAAGGCAGAATGATACAGTGGGAATACTAGAAGTTGGAGATAGAAGCTCTGGGGTCGAATCTGCCACTGACCATCTCTGCACATGGCCCAAGGAAAGTCATTTTCCATCTTTGGGCCTTGCTTTTCTCATCTGCAAAATGAAGACACAGAACCAGATAAGCACTAATGAACTGTAAGGCTCTTCTGGACTCTAGAATTATTCTTGGGAAATCCTTGCTGAATTTTACAGATGGTACAGAAATTTTTAACCCACTACCACTGAATGCTAAATGTAGATCTGACCCAGTGTCCAGCTTCTGGGTACCCTTGTGTCCTATCCACATTCAGGGAAGGAGGAAAACAGCAGATTGGGCACCAGGGCTCAGATCCGTACATTTTTTTTTTTTTGCCAGGACTTTAGGTTAACGGAAGAGATAAAGAAAGCTAGTGAGAGTCAAAATGGCAGAAATGCCACTTAACAAGCTTTTTAGTAACTGAACTTGGAAATAAATCTATGATTTCACTATGACACTGTTCTACCATATACTCCCTAAAGGATTAAAAAAAAAATCAAAACAAGGGGAAGGAAAAGAGGGAAGTTAATTACTTGGCCACTCCCCTCATAGCCCAGACCCACATGACCACCAACACCTAAGCTGCTAGCCAATTACCTACTTAATTAGATCCCTACTCCTAATAGTGCTCTAACTCAATATGAAATCCCAGCCCTCCACTTAAGTAGCAAGACCTAATACTTCAGTCTCCACAGAAGCCCAGGGGAAAGAGATGTAAAGTTTAATGAGACTGATTACATAGTATTCACTTTAGGGTACGGCAGAGTAAGGACCAAAACACACAGATAATTCTCATCCCAGAATTATCCTGGGCTGTTGAAAAGGCCATGTTCCACTTCATCATTATCTCACCCTTCCCAGAAATCTAAGGTGGTTAAGGTGGATTGTTCAATTCCACTTCCACTCTTGGTCCCATTGGGTGACTATTCTGCCTCACACCCTAGCCTCTGTGATCTCTACCAATCTCTTTCAACATCTACCGTCACTAACAATCTCAAACTTAGCACTGATTGCTCCCGCCAAACCTAGTTTCATAATATCATCTGAGGCATTCTTTCCTCCCTTCTATTTTTTCTAATTGAATTTTCCTTTTCTCCTTGGAGTGATGGGGGGGTGGATGTTTCTTCTCTCTTTTGCCTTAAACTCTGTTTAAATGAATTCCTGAAGCCCCACCAACTGCTCTTGGAAACTCAAGGTTGACTAATTCATACACAGTTGATGCCTCAGGCTTCTATCTTTCTGAAACTGTCTCTCACTACCCATCCCCATCTCCAAACAAACTGTGGGATCACATGATAGACTTAAAACAACAGCCAAGTCTAAACAGCCACATGGACTCCCCCTTCACACAGTCCATTTGAACAGTTCTCTGCTTATGTTATCTAAACAAACCAAGCGAATCAACACGGACTTTGGATTATAAAATTTATCCACTTCCCCCCATCCCCACCCCACACTTGTTTAATACAATCTTAACTTCCAGCTAGTAAACCAGACTCTTACTCTTTTCTGTTCTCCTTTTTCGTGACAAAGCCTCATCCTCAGAATAAATCCCTGGAACCACTGACATCTGGGAAAAAGGGACTAGGTTCAGCAAAGGTGTAAAACCTTTCATAAATTAGGAAGGAAGGATCCCAGGGCCTCAAAGGAGGAAGCCTTGGAAACTATCCAGATCACCCTGAGAAGGAGGAAGTTTAATATTTGTGAACCAATTGCATCTCCCTCTCTACCTTCCCTTCAGCAGGGTTAGCCAAGGAAGGCACAGCAAGGACTTTTATGGGCCTAGAACACCATGGGGTCTTCAGATTTAAACTCTAGGCAAATTTAGCATCAGAGTAGGAACCTCAGGACTGTGATTTCAGGGCAATCATGAGTTTTGAGAAATAAATATTAAAAGGGTGAGTGAGACCCGTTTTCAAATATCTGAAAGGCTGTTATGTGGAAGAGGGGTGACAGCTTTGTGTTGCTCCAGAATGACAGAAACAGTAAATGGTAACAGGGCAGCTAGGCGGTGCAGTGAGCAGAGAGGGTGCCAGGTCTGTTGTCAGGAAGACCCATCTTTGAGTTCAAATCTGGCCTCAGACATTTACTAGCTATATGACCCTGGGCAAATCATTTAACCCTGTTTATCTCAGTTTGCTCATCTGTAAAATGAGCTGGAGAAGGAAATGCAAATCACTCCAGTATCTTTGCCAAGAAAATCCCAAAATGGAGCCATGAAGAATTAGACATGACTGAACAATACGGTAATATATATAGGGAGGTAGATTTCTTCTCAGTTAAGTAAGAAAGGCCTTCTAATCATAATAGCTACCTAACAATGGAGCATGGTGCTTCACAAGATAATGAGCTCACCCTTACTGGAAGTATCCAAGCAGAGGCTTGAGCTAGGGTATCACTAAGATCACTAAGGCCAGCCTTTTCAGCTCAGAATGAGGACACTCCTTGTCATCATTCCTCTGGAAATGTGGTACTCAGCACACTAGACTAGGCTGGCCACAAGTCACCTGAGCAACCAGGTGCTGAAGCCGGCAGAGTGATGAGCCTAAAGTTAAGAATTCTGGAGTTCAAATCCAACTTCAGACAGTACCTGGGTGACATTGGGCAAATCACTTAAAACAGTCTGCCTTTAGTTTCCTCAGCTGTAAAACTGGGCAGCTGTTGAGAAGGTCAAATAAGTTAGTGTTTGCAGAGTGCTTAGCACAGTACCTGGCACATAGTTGGTTATTGCTTAGTCATGGCTGACTCTTTGTGACTCACTTGGGTTTTCTTGGCAATGATACTAGAGCAGTTTGCCCTTTCCTTCTCTAGCTCATTTTATAGATGAGAAAACTGAGGCAAACAGAGTTAAGTGACTTGCCCAGGGTCATGCTGCTAGTCAGGTCTCCTTGATGCCAGGCTGTGTCTACTGTGCCACCTCAATGCCCTGGCACATAGCTGGCACTTCATAAATGCTTGTTTCCTTTTTAGGGAGAGGCTGGTATGGTGGTTAATGCCATAGGAAGAATACCATGAGAGTACTACAGCTTGGAGCTTCCAGGAATGTCAATTAACAAGTTTGTTTAATCATGTTTCCAGACTTGGAATGGAGCAATGCATCCAAAGCTATCTATCATCTGTCTATAGACTAGCACCCCATCTCCCAATATACGCTTATCTCTTCCTTATTTGCTGGCTTTGGAGTCAGGACCTCAGTTCAAATCCTACCTTGGACACTTAACAGTTATGTGTCCATCTCTAGGCCTCCATCTGAATTACTAGCTATGGGGATGATAACTACATCTGCCTCATAAAGCCCTGTCTTCTTACGATGACACATGCTACCTAGAACATTTTTAAGTGAGTTTGCCAAGGGTCACACAGGTAATCAGGGACATTGTGGAATTTGAACTATGATGCTTCCACTATCTGGGCTGGGCAAGTCCCTTCCACCGTGTCACAATCTCCCACTTAAGCATATTGGTAACATACAACAGTTGCAACATACAGACAATAGGTGACTTTTATATGGTTCCCATGTAGACAACCACTAACCAACTAGAAGGTGTTAATTGGTGTTTTGGCATCTTTCTGTCATCCTAGAACTGCTGAGAGGACAGTGCTTACTATTAAAAAACCCCCTAAAACAGGGATAAAAGGGAAGCCAGGCCAAGGAAGTGCTTTCTAGGGATTTCATAACGTCCCCACTGAGTAAAATTCTTATTTATTTCTGTATAAAATTATCTTTGCTTATTAGGTTAACAGGACATCACCAGTTCAATTATAGCACTATGGCTAAGCACCATCCCCCCTCCATCTAAACAAGAGGAGGCTTGGGTTGAACCATTTTTCTCTCCAGTAAAAGGGACAGTGGAAATTTCCTTCCTTCTTCAAACTAGCAGAGAAACTCAGAAAACTGTTCCCAGGACAACCCTTTTGAAAACTGGTCACACTGACCCAAATAGAAATTGCTATTTTTCATCACCTCCTAGGACAAGATGAATCAGAACTGGGAGTGTCATTTGTGACCTGGTCTACCCACAACCCTTCTGTGGAAGTCTGATTGTCCAATTCCACTTCTCCAGGGATGGACTTCCAATTACCACAGACCAAAGAATTAGGTGCTTTGTGTGGGCATTTTTTGTTCAGTTTCTAACTTAACTAACTGAAGGACAAAAGCTACTGGCATCTGAGGAAACTGAGGCAACTAGCCAAAGCTTAGCATATCTGTGTCTGTTTGGTCAGGCCACTCTATAATTAGGGAAAGAGCCAGCAATGCTTTTTAAAGTTCTGTCTCCCATTAAAACAAAGACCTCTCAAACATCCATTCTTATCAATAACTTAGACCTCAGTGTGAATGAATTTCTCAGGCTCTTTTCTGAATGGATGTTATGCAGGCAGAAAAGATAGAAGGAAGGAAAATTTGAAACAGGGAGTGGGCAGTTGGGTGGTCAGTGGAGGAACACTGGGTTCCCTACATAGCGGATTGCTTTTTAATCTAGCTTTTCCTCCTGTTTCTCTATACATTCATTCTTAGGGAACTCTTTGTTGGGCAGCATGAGTCAAGGTCCAAAGATCATTCTTTAGGGCAACATGGTGGAATGGAGAGACACTGGATTTATAGTTAGAATCTCAAGGTTTGAGTCCCATTTGGAGTTGGTCCTGGTTGAATCCTTAGCTACTGTGGTTGGCCTTTTCCTGTATGACTTACAGCAAGTCACTTTATTAATTTCCTTTTCATGGGCCTCATTTCCCCTAGCAGTCAAGTAAGGGGGGGAGTGGACTAGAAAGTTTCTGGAAAGTAACAACTGGTCATTTTTTTACATTTGTATTTTCTGTACTTACCTCAGTGCCTGGCATAAAAGAGGCACCTAAATGCTTCTTGATTGACTGATTTCAACTGGGAAACCTGATTCTCTTAAAATTCTACTTTGTTCCATTTCATCCATCAAGGAATTTCAGAGCCACCATCTTAGGGCTAAATGTATGTGTACTGTCTCATTCTTTAGGGCTCTAAAGAATCAAATTTACGATGGTATCATGACAAGGAATTCAGCAATTATATTGGGTTTCCAAATATTGATGGATACATACACACAATACCTGGCCTGTTTCTTCATCTGTAAAATGGGGATAATAACAGTACTTACTCCCCAGGGTTGTTATGAGGACCTAAATAAGATATTTACAAAGTGCCTTACCAACCTGAAATTGTAAATGTTAGCTATTATTACTTAATGTAGGGGAAAGGCCACTGACTCTGAAGTCAGAGGCCCTGAGTTCCAAACATACCCCTCAATACTTAATACCTCAGTGACCTTGGGTAAATTATTTACCCAAACCTCAGTTTCCTTACGTAAGAGGCTGGGTTGAATTAGGTGACCTCTGAGATCTTATGACTAAATTTCTGAAGGACAGATAAGGTCTTGTTTACTTTCATGTCCTCCTTAGTAGCATCATAATTAGACCAACTTCATTCGACAACTTTTAATTTCTATAAAGCACTTTTGACATTAGGCAGTGGTATCAGAAGACAAAATGAAATGGTCCCTCCTCCCCTCAAGGAACTTACATTCTACTGAAGTGAGGGGAAAGATACTGTAACAAGTACAAAAATATAATATACAAGGAAAGGAGAGATCAGGAAAAACTTTTAGAGAAGGAGCCTTAATGGAATCCAGAGATGCAGAGAAGTAGAGATGAGGGGATACATTCCAGGCATGATGAAGGCCTGTGTGCAAATACAGAGAAGTTGGAGATGGAAATGCTGAGGAAGTACTGAGTTTGGGGAAGAGCTAGTAATCTAGTTTTTTTGAAATGCAGGGTTTGAGAGTGGGGAGCATACGGGAGATGGATTGGAGAGACTGAATTCTCCAAGATCAACCAGCTATTACAATAGCCGAGACAAAAAGTGATCCAAGTCATTCAACAAGATGGGTCCTCCATGCATACTTATAAACTCACATTTTGAGTATATGGCAATTTTAGGCGGCTCAACGTTCAGGGCCCTGAGTCTGTAATTGGTAGTAAGAACTGAATTCAAATCTATCCTCATAGACACTGTGTGACCTAGGACAAGTCACTTAACCTGTTTCAGTTTCCTCATCTGTAAAATGGGGATAATAATGGGGAGCAACTACCTCCCTGGAATATTGTAAAGTTCAAATGTGATATTTGATAAATGATAATTAGCTATTTAAAAGCTCCCATATGGCAGAGACTTTGTCTCACCTTGTACAGATTCTCACATATACCTATGAGGATCATAGGATTTCTAGTTCAACTCTCATTTTATATGGTAGGGGAAACCAGGACCTGAGCAATAAATTCTGGGACCGTGGAATCTAGGACTTCCAAAACCTACTAAATGAATGAACATTTCTTTGAACTGTATATCTGTTTTCAAAGAGACTGAGTCAGTGTGCAAAATGAAACAGCAACAGCCAAAAAAATAAATGAAATGAGAATGGAAAATGAAAAAAAAAATTTAAAAGAAGCCAAAACCCACAGAAATATACAGTGATACCAAGTAGTTGAGAAGAGTTGGGCTCCTTCTGCCCATGGAAATTAAAGCAAAAATAAAGTCTTCCATTGTCTGGGGAAGCAAACATTTTCCTCTGGCACTGAATGAATGAATGTCTACTGACACTGTCAAAGACCCAACATTATCTAACATAAGGTGATTCTGAAAACTATATAATATTATTCCTGATGCCACACTATGAAATCATGCTTATACTTTAAAGGGCAGGTAGGTGATGCAGTGGATGGAAAGCCGAGCCTGAAGTCAGGAAGACTCCTCTTTCTGAGTTCAACTCCAGCCCCAGACACTTACTTGAGTGTGACACTTGGGCAAGTCACTTAGCTCTGTTTGCCTCAGTTTCCTCATCTGTAAAGTGACTTGGAGAATAAAATAACTACTCCAATATCTTTGCCAAGCAAGTCCCAAATGTGGTCACAAAGAACTGGATGCAACTGAAAACAACTGAACACATACATTTTAAAGACTTCAGGAATTCTGGGTTGTAGGGAGAGGACTCATGTCAATTCACCTTATACAGACCAGTCATACTGACAGCTGTGCAGGGATCTAAAAGGCTATTTTAAACAAAAAATGGCCAACATTTGTCCTCCGACTGTTATGTTCATTTAGTCTGTCATTTTATTTATAAAGAAGTTTAAAAAGTGGAATCCTAGACTGTCCAATCCCATCGTTTTACAGGAGTAAATGGAGGCCTATGGAGATGAAGTGAGTTGCCCAAGGTCACACAACCAAATCCAAATGTATAGTCTTCATTCTAAGTTTGGAAACCTTACCTCTAACAGGAAACACTTATGAGCCATAGTCACTCTATGCTAACTTCCTCTCTGATACTGATTGTGGCAGGGGTAACTTTGGATTCTCTATAGTTTCTCCAGCAGAACAGGTCCTGTCATGATGCAAGGACATCAGTTTAGGGCCCAGGGAATAGACACCACTATGCCAGCCAGCCTTAGACCAGTCTAACCAAGTTGAGAGGATTATCAAGAGAACTCTAAAGTTGATGATTTTTTTTTGGCCCACAACCCTCAAAGATCATCTGTAAAGATGTAAGGCTCATGGATCACAGATTTAGAGCTGGAAAGGGGACTTAGAGACCATTTTGTACAATCCTTTTTCCCCAAAGACCTCCCATTTTACAGATGAGAAAAATAAGCTCAGAGAGATTAGGAAGCTGGATCACTCTTGCATTGGAAGGTCATAATAACAAAAATGACATCCTTGTTGTTAAGACTTGCTTAATACAACTCATATATCCAAACAGATGTTGATCTGTAACTTGGGAGATCCCTGGGACACTTGAAATCATCTTGGGGAGCTACTCTTATTGAAACAATGATGCTGTCCAAACGCTGCTCAAATATGTCTCCTCTCTAGGCATTCAAGCTAGAGGCCAGGTGATGTAGAAGAGATGCATGGATTGCACGTAATTTTCAACTACAAATATTATCACCCAATTCGTTTTCAATGAGGGAAAAACTTTACCAACCCTCTTGATTTTCAATGCTTTTTGGCTGTTTCAAAAAAAAAAAAAATACACCCTCATTGGAAAGATTTGGCTGACCTGAGTTAAATGAGATTTTTAAAAATTCTTAAAGTAGTGCAGTTCTTATCCTCCCCTGCCCACCCATGGCACATACATGTAGATCATCTTTGTTTAAGAGGGACCATGTGGAGCTCAGGACTGCCAGCTCCCTGACTCAATGCTGGGAATCCACCTGTTGGCAGTCCCTCTTGAATAGACCCCCTTTAGGTAATACCGTAGGATGTCGTCATCGGGCAGAGTCTGTGAGGTTTGGTATTTGGCTTTACTCTGGAGCATCAATTTTTTAAATCTGCAAAATCTTCACAAACTCCTTGCTAATGTTTTTGTTATTTTGAGCTGGAAAAATTTCACCAGTGTAAAGAACTTTTGGGTGGAAACTTCTATCTGATACGTGCTCTTTGAAGTTTTGAGAGAGCTTGAGGCACTAAAAAGTTAGCTAATTTGCCTACGGTCACACATCTCTGGTGTCAGAAGTAGGATACTAAAGTCTAGGCTGGGGTGGGGAACTGTAACCCTCTAGGTCCTCATTTTGACTCAATCCAAATTTCAAAGAACAAATTTCCTTAATAAAAGGATTTTTATTATATAAAATAAATAAAATATTTAAAAGAAATATATATTTTATTAATAAAACTTGGATTCAGTCAAAAGACTGCACCCAAGGTCCGAGAAGGCTACATGAGGCCTTAAGACCACAGGTTTCGCACTCCTGGCCTATGCCACACTTCCCTCCTCTCACTGTATAAACTGTAAAATATTGTTTCATTTGTTTTAAAAAAAAATTAAACTCATCTCTTGATGATGAGATTGCATTCAATCTAAATGTTATATAAATCAAATGTATTTAAACCTAGCCTGTTTCACTGCTTTGAATTTGTACCAGTTCTCTTGATCTGGAATCGTTCACCTTGGTAGTTATCTTGGTTTTTGTTTGGAGGGGGTAGCTGACGCATAACTTAAAAATCATAGAATTTGTAAACTTTTAAAGAGGCAAGTGGTGGTGTTAGACTTGAGAATAAGAAAGATATGGGGCTCCAATTCCTTCTCAGATAATTAGGAGTAGTATGACATGCGTTTGAGGATCATATGGGATGATCTGTATAAAGCATTTTGCAAACTTTAAAAATCTATGGAAAGATAGGCACAAGGGTTTGTCTCATTCGATGACTCTGGGAGAGCACTGAATATAATGCTGGGCTTGGAGTCAAGACTTTGTGAGTTCAAATCCAGCCTCAGATACTAGGTGTGTGCCCCTGGGCAAGTCACTTCATTTTCATTTTCCTCATCTGTACTATGCTGGAGGAGGAAATAGCAAAACACTCCTCCAGGTATCTTTGCCAAGAAAACTCCAAATGGGGTCACAGAAAGTTGGACAAGAGTAGATAAACAGCTCTGGGAAGTAGGCATTATTATTCCTCTATTTTATAGCTGAGGCAACTGAGGCTGACAGGTTAAGCTACTTATCCAGGATCACAACTGATATGTTGGAGGCAGGATCTATACTCAGGTTTTCCTGACTCCAGGTTCAATGTTCTAACCACCAAGCTATCTTGCCTAGGACAGGTTGTTGACTGAGATACATGAAGCTGACTTATTCAGGGTCACCCAGCTGGCAATTATTCAATCCGCTCAGATAAACAAACTGCTTAAGCATTCTTCCATGTTATGTTTGCACACAGCACGATTAACAAGAACCATTTCTTATCTGTTTGTTCCCAAGGTCCAGTAGGACCGCTTTAAAAACTGCGCTGGTAGCTCTTGGCTCCAAGAATTTCCCCAGTGGATCCTGGATACAATGGGAGACCTGGAATCAAGAGCCAGGATTTGTTTGGGGCCTGAATTTCCTCATTTGTTCAATGAGTTGATGGAGCTCATTTTTCAAAGTCTGCTTCAGATCATCCCATTTTCTATGATCCTGGTCTCAGGCTTAAAAAGTTCCTGTTGTGAGGATACTAATAAATATACCATTAATCTGGCATAATAAAGGTCATAAACTCCAAGGTGCTAACATTTTTCTTGTCTCCAACTTTAAATTTCATCTGTCTAGCTGTGTGACCCTGGGGAAGTCATTTCACTGTTTGCCTCAGTTTCCTCATTTGTATAATGAGCTGGAGAAGGGAATGGCAAACTACTTCAGTATCTTTGCTAAGAAAACCCCAAATGGGATGAGAGCTGATGTGACTGAAGTGACTCAACAGGAAACTCTGCTCCCCTGTTAGTCTTTTAGGTCAGGAGAGTTGTCTGAGCCCTAAAATAATGACTGGTAGGAAATGGTGGCACAGTGGACAGATTCCTGAATCTGGAATTCTGAGTTCAAATCTGGCTTCATAAATTTGCTAGCTGTGTGACCCAGGCAAGTCACTTAGTTTGCCTCAATTTCCTCAACTGTAAAATAGGGACAATGATAACACCTATCTTTTAAGGTTACTGAGGATCAAATATTTGTTTAAAAAAAATGTTTATCATAGCACCCAGCATAGAACACAGGGGTCTCTTATTTATAGTCTATTTTATATATTTATTCCCTTTCAAATCCCCCTCCCCCAATAGTCTTGGAAGTCAAATACTTGGATTCAAATCCCACCCTCCTGACAGATACTGTGGGGTTCAATCCAAGTCATTTAACCTCTTATCAGTGCCCTCTCCCACCAAAGTCTCTAAAAGACTAAATTGTATAAGGTCCTGATCAGCATTGGTAGAGGGAATTTTCCCACTGGACACCCACCCGAAACCAAAGGTCTGGTGGGGGTTGGGGTGTTGTCAAGTGTAGACATTGTGCTGGACTTAGAAAACCATCAATGCTGATTAGTATCTAAACCAGGGTTTTTTTTTTGTTTTGTTTTTTTGAGTCAAACACTCCTTGGACTGATCTGAGAAGGTTTATGGACCCTTTCTAGGAAGGATATTTTTAAATGCATAAAACAAAATATTTAGATTACAAAGGAAACCAATTATTTGGGAAATGTAACTTTCAAATTATTCTATGAACAAGGTCAGGCTAAGAAACATCTCAAGAAATTGCATGGGGTCACTGAGAAGTGAAATGATTTGTCCAAGATCATGTATGTAGGAGACAGAGGACTCACATCTAGGCTATTCATTACACCTCGTTACTTCCTAGTTCACACACTATAGATACTTAATAGAATTAAAACAAAGTCAAAAATTGAGGTGACATACCATGTATACATATACACACACACATAAATATACATACATATGTATACACACATGCATATATCTATCTATAGTCAACAGACTATAAGGTAGCATTCCTGAAGTCACATTTATACTCCATTATAAAGAAGTAATTTTCTCCTAATGAGTCATTTATGGAGTAACAAAGCAATTCCCCAGAACTGTGAATACCAGTGAATTCAGTACCATTCCCCATTCACGGATAAAGAAACTGAGGCCACAAGAATGATTTGAGAGGTGCAGACAGCTAGTAAGTGGCTAAAATACTAATCTATGTCTTCTGCCTCGCAATCCAGGGCCTTTCCCACTTTTAGCAGCTTGATGTGGTCTCTCCTAGGCTTTATTTTTTTTAACCACACAATGGAATCAATAATGATTAGGAACT
Source organism: Bettongia penicillata ogilbyi (assembly GCA_023548195.1). NCBI lineage: Eukaryota > Metazoa > Chordata > Mammalia > Diprotodontia > Potoroidae > Bettongia > Bettongia penicillata. The sequence continues at coordinate 5,137,171 of JAJHZJ010000258.1, forward strand.
GTGAGACATACAAAGAGACATTTCAAATAGCGGTTACATAAGAAAGTATGTGTGGGGAAGTTTTACAATTTAAATAAGTCAACTGAATTATTTATTATATGAATATTAAATATCATTAATTTTTGGAATTTAAATGAAGAGGTCCCTCCTATAAAGTTGGAATCACATTTTTTGCTACCTAGAGAAATGATTTATTTAGATGTCTAAGATTCAAGTCCAGATGGGGCCACTTACTAGCCATTTGACCTTTAGGCAAGTCATTTAAAATCCAGGCCTCAGTTTTCTTACCTACAAAATGGGGATCACACTTGTGTTAAATATCACACTAAGTTGTGAGGAAAAAGCACTTTTTTTTTGGTTCCTTCTTTTTGGTCTTGTTGCTTCCAGTGATGTTTTCAAAGTTTATCAAAGGCTTTCTAATACTGTACTCACCTTATGGACATTTTAAGTGGCTTAAAATTACTGCATTAATTATTCTCAAAATGGAATAATAATTATGCCTGAGAATAATTCCTTGAGAGTCCTGTCCTTTCATTTTTGTCATTGTATTCTTAGCACTTAGCACAGTGCCTGGCACGTAGTGACCAAAAAAACCCCACAACAACACAAAGATGCTGAAATAAATATGCTGACTACACAGCTTTTCTTGCCTACTCAATGGGTTGAGGGAAGGAGGGGGAGAATTGGGAACTGAAAACAAAATTGAGTTATTGTGGAAAAAAAATTGACTGTTCAATGGGATTGGTTTGAATTTAAGCCCACTCAGGGTTAATTAAAGACCTGACTTTCATAGATTTCTTTTACTGTTTTAAAAGTCATTTCCTCTATTCCCAATGTCCAGTAGGGAAAATAGTATTTAACATTCTCATTTTAAAGGGAAGCAGACCTAAATGACAGTTAAGACCATGAGTTCATCACTTCTCTCCCATGGCGCAGCATGTATACCAAGTGTTTCGCTTTCTCTTTGACCCGTGCTTGAAAGCATTTTTACAAATGAGGCAGACATAATTAAATGGTTTTTGTTAGCCAGCCCATGTTGACCTAGAATTTTGCTCTTATCTAATAGTATATATACTTCCTAACCTCTTTTATTCAAACCAAGCCAAGATCCAAACAGAATTTAGTAAAACATGGAAACGTGTCACAAAACAGGTAGGACAGTTATATTAAGGCCAGCCTACAAATTTTAAAAACCTATGATCTTTGACCTCACCCCCTCCCTGTTCTTAAAGAGCCTGTTAACAGATGATAACAAAACTTGGTGAACATTTCAACATAGGGAGAACTCTGGAGTGGGCATCATCCTTAAAACCAGAGGCCTCCTCTGGAGATATCTGACAAAATTTCCCCAAAGTGGAGTTAATTCTGTAACTTGAGGTTGGAGAAGTAAGGATATGGATCTATGAGGCTCTTCTTTTAATGTATTAAATGTTTGTCCTGTGCATTTAGAAAATATTTTCTGCAATAGACCTCTGTGCTCTTGGAGATAAATAGCAAGTCCAAGTAGTAGCCTGGGGAATTTAGATCCAGTTTGGATTTGAGGGGAATGGCCTGATTCTCCCACAATGCACTAGGCAGAAAGGTCACAGTAAGCTCACAGTTCACCCTAGCCATGAGGCCTTAGAAAAGTTTTCTGCCAAATCAACATTAAACAGTCTTTGGATTCCTTTTCTGTGGGGCCAAAACCAGCTGACTCTACCTACAGTAAGTTGGAGGCTGACCTACTGTAATTTAGACTGAATTTGAATCCAGCATTTTATTCACTTTGCCACAGTCCCCAGGATTAGCCAGAACCCTTCTTTTCCTTCAAACTTAGTTGAAAAACTTTATAAATTATTTAAATCTACTTTCCTGACTTTTTAAATGGAGAGCAGTAAAAATAACTAGAAATATAAAACTGGGAAGCTGGATGAGCCTCCAGAGGCAAGCCAGTCCAACCCCCATTTTATATATTTGGTCTAGCGAGGTCCAAATAAGTCAGGTGATTAGCCCACGGCTATAAGCTATTTAGTTACTAAACTAGAACTTTAATCCACCTTTCCTGACATCTATTTTAGGTTTAATGTTTTTTTTTTTGGTTCATGATCCTGGAACTTGTTGTGTCTCAGGGTCACTGATTCCCAACAGAAAGGCTTATTGTATAGTATCAAGGAAGCGTGGAACATCATACTGAACATGTGCTAACCCAAAGATATATCCCAGAAGTGTTTTCTTTTTGGAAATTTTAAATTAAATTCTGAATTTTTTTTGTGAGTTGGTTCCTTATCCTAAATGTCAAGAGCAGAAAAGAATGAAAAATTTTGGTAAACTGAGGATTGTAGTCAGCATTACAGAATACTAGAGCTGGCCAATTCCCTTACTGTTTTGATAAAAAGTGGGATCCTAAGAAATTATAGTTTGCACAAATATTCATAATGAGAAATGGCAGAATTGGGAAGATCCAAACCTCTTCCTACTCCACCCTCCATTCCAGTTAATCCACGTAGCCTTGGGCAGGTAAACCATTTTACTTGGCTGGGTCTCAGTTTCTTCATGTATAAACATGGGAGGTTGTTGGCTAAGGTCACTTCCATTCTGACTCTGTCCTCCCCTTTCCCCCACCCCTGCCATCCCCCCTGCCTTTTTTAAGGGATGACAAGACCTTATGATTTCATAGATGTAAGTAACTTACATTGAAGAAGTTCCCTCTACCGAAGCAAGTCAGCATCTTTTTTGAAATGATCTTAAAAAGGTTGTTTGAGCTACTAAGAATTAAGTGACATGGCCTGGGTCATAGTTCCATAGTTCTTTCACTTACTTGAAATTAATTTCAATATTAATAGCTACTAAAGAAGTTTGTCACTGACGTTGAATGTGAAGCTGCCAATGAGACATTTTACAATACGTTTATTAGAAATTTTACAACGAACAAGGACTTCTGCCGGTCCCCAATGATCCAGGCTTGCTCAGGCTATCAACAGGACCATTTCAAGATCACCAGGAGAAACTAATAACTAACCACCTACCTAGCATTAACTTGGACTCTGGGGCATAGTACACCAAGAACCTTCCTCCTAAGTACAGGCTGTTATCACTGACAGGTAAACAGGTACGTTCTGCTCAGATACCAACCAATCCCAAATGTGGTATACAGTCTCATGAGGTCACTACAGATGCCCGGTGAGCAGGCAGACAGTCTGGGAGATGGAAACCACCACCACTATTTATGCCTGTGTTTCTGACTCTTCCCCTTCTCTCCTCCCCCCTCTACCAGCTGGCATCATGCACAAAAATATCCACCTACTCTAGAGCACCGCCCCCTCCCACACCCACACCCAAACCACCTGGATGAGCCACCTGTTCCAAAGGGAAAGTCATGGATCACTTCTTAAAGTTACTCAGCAATTTTCTATAGCTGTCCTCCTCCCCTAACTAAACACGGCATTTAGAAAAACATGGAGATTATGGATTCCTTGAAACAAGAACACTATCTTCTATTTCCTTTGTGACTCCTACTAGTGTTCCCAACACTAGGGTCACAAAAACACTATTGACTTACATGTTTTATCAAAGTTTCTATAAGGAAGAGGGAAGACAGATATTATCTTCACTTTTTCCCAGAAACAAAAACAGAACTCAGTACTCTGACCAAGGTCAACAATGAGCTAAGATATTAACCAAGCTAGCTGGGTTCTAGTTTTAGATGGATCACTCAGATAAAGGTTGTTTAATCAATTAATCGATAAACATTTGTGAAGCACCTATTCTGTGCCAGATACTGTGCTAAGTGCTCAGAACAATAAAGAACCTTTCAGAGCCTCAGTCTCTGAATCCATCAAATGGGGACAGTAATGGGTCCACTACCCTCACAAGGTCAGATGTGAGCATAGATGGAAAAGTGCTTTGTAAACTGGAGAGCCCCAAGCAGAATGTAAAATATTATTGGGAAGCAGTTATGTGGATAATTCAGGCCCAAATTACTTCCACTTCTGCCTTGAGTTATCTGGGCAATTTTCTGATTTTACTTTGTTTGAGGGCACTTGGCCATCTGCTTCTTCTGACCTAGGACCCAGGGGTGGCACACAATAGTCTACAGAGATTTCTAATAATTGGTCACATACATGCTTACAAGAAGACTTTTTTTCTCACAGTAGGAAGGTAATTCATGTCTAATATTACCTCCCTTTTACAGGTGAGGAAACTAAATCAGAGCTTGTGCAGGATCCAAGCTCACACAACTAATGAGCATCAAAGTTGGAATGAGTTCTAAGGACACAGCTCTTTCCACTGCTCCACACTACCCGGTCCTTTAGGCTATATTGCCAAAATTCACTCCCATCCTCCAGTAATTTCCAGAATTTTCCATCTATGTAAAATTCCTGAGCAGCTGCTCTAGGGTCAGTGTTTACCGAGACCTGCCCACCCATCTCTCTCTTGGGCTCCAGGGGGCACTCAAAGGGTGGGGAGGGTGTGGACTTCCTTAAACCACTTCCACCACCTATAGCCTAAAGAAGTTTCTGACTAGGTCCCAGACAGGGCGGACAGTTTGGCAGGAAAGTTTCTATCCCTAGGCAGCTTTCGTGACCGAGTTTATTTCCAGCTCATCCCTCATCCTGTGAAAAGTACCCCCCCTTCCTTTTTGGAAGGAGTGAAAAAGGGGGGGGGTGAGAAGGTTTGATTGGAGGTTTGATTCTGGTTAAATTTCTGAGATCTAGTCAGCCAAGAGTGGTCCAGAGAATACCAAGGACGAGACAGGTCAGCAACGAGTGGGGACCAAACTCCAAATTAACCCCAAGGCGCAAGCTTGCTGTGACAACAGGGTGGAGGAGGGGATGGCTCAGTGGAGCCAAACAGGATTTGAAAGTTAACATTCTAGGAGAGTCTTGGCTGTAACAAAGAACACTGGAAAATCTCACAGTGACCACCTCGAAAAGAAACCTAAACTCCATCCTAACTTTTCTCCGCTCTTCCCCCGTTCTGGAGGGAAAAGGGAAGAGTCGGGGGCAAGAGGACTCAGCAGCCTCGGGACCGCTGGTCAAGGCCTAGGGCAGCTTCAGGTTTAAGAGGTAGGAAGGGAACAGGGAGGTCCCTCGAGGGAGCAGAAGGCACAGTCCTGCCCCCTCTTTCCATGCCCGATCCCCAGGGCACCAGGGCCATAACACATACACCCCCTCCCCCTTCCCGAAGGCCAGACTCGCGCTCGGGGATTGGGGGTAGGGGAGAAAGCGGCAAGGCTATCGGGAACTCGCTCCTCCCTGCCAGGGGCCAGGATCCAGGGGCTCTCCCGGAGTTCGGGGCGCACTCTCCCTGCTAGGGGCAGCAAGCTGGCGCCCCCGCTTCCCCTCCCGACCTCGCTGGCCAGCCCCACCTTGACCCGCTTTCCCTGAATCTCCAGGGTCTTCATGGTGAAATCCACGCCGATGGTGCTGCCCTGGCGCTCCGAGAAGCTGCCCGTCTTGAAGCGCTGCACCACGCACGTCTTGCCCACGCTCGCATCCCCCACCAGCACCAGCTTGAACAGGAAATCGTACTGCTCGTCCGGCTCCCCCGGGCCCGGCCCCGACATGGCCCCGGCCCCGCGGGGACAGGAGGGCACGGCAGGCGGGCGCTGGAGATCAGCGGAGGCAGGCCACGGTCCCCGCGCAGAGCGAGCGCACGGCCGGTCCTTTCCGCTGCGCTCTCCGCTCCTCCTCCGAACGACGTGGAGCCGTCGCTGCTCAGGCTGCCGCGGCTGCACCTGCGGAACAGACAGCGCGGAACCGCCGCCCCGCTGCCAGGCTCGGCCCCAAGTCCAGCCCGGCCCCGAGCGCACCGCCTCCGGCCCGCCCCGTCCCCAGCCCGGCCCCTCTACACCGCCCCCCTCGCAGCCCGGCCCACCGCATCTCCGGCTCCCCAGTCCCGGGCTGGAGCATCATCGCTGCCCCCTCCCCCACCCCAGCTGGACACCACCCCCTTCCCCTCGGGATCCCTCCTCGGTCCGGTCCTCGGCCCCGCCCCAGCCCAGTCCGGCCCCAGCCCAGTCCGGCCGCCTCTAGTCTGCTTTCCCTGGCTAAGCGGGTCCCTCCCAGCGGCCCGGCTCACCGCATCACCTCTCCCCAGTCGGGGTCCCCGCCTCCCCCTCCAACCTTGCAGGACCCTCCTCCCCTGGCTGGGCAGTGCAGTCCCGGCCCCCAGCCCCACTCTCTTGTCCCCTCCCTCATCCGATCTCTCCGCACCGCCCCGTCCCCGGTCCTGCCCCTTAGCCCCGCCTTCAGGGCCGCGTAGGACAGTCGGTGGCCCGCCCCAGCCCAGTCGTGCCCCTACCCCCATCTCAGCTTCCAGCTTTCCCTTTCCTATCCCCCCACACCGCACCCACTTCAACCTTTCTCCGCTGGTCCTCTGCGCTAGGCGGACCCTCTGCATCCCCCCACCCCCAGGGTCCCTGCCCTTCCTCACTCCGCCCCTCCGCTCCGCCCACTGTTCTCGGCCCATTGGGTCGGGTCTTTGCTGACGCGCGCTTCTCCTCCTCGCTCTTTTCCTGCCTCCGGGGGAACCTTGGTTGGACGTGAGGAGTCCTGGGGCTCTGGGCTTGACTTGGGTCGTGTACGGTAACGTCTAGGTTTCTGGGCCCAGCTAGGGTCATCTGAGCCACTGTAATCATACGCATGAAGGGACCCTAGAGATCAGCCAGTCCAGCCCACTCATTTTACCGAGAAAAAAACCGAGGCCCAGAAGGGAGGCGGTCATTTGCCCAAGACCATATAGCCGAGCAAGATTAGTGTTCAGATCTTTTGACCTCTGAGTCTGATTTTTCCACTTAGACCCAAACTGCCTCTCTAAATTCCAAATCTGAGCAAAAATCTCGTGCCCCAGGGAAGACTGTGACCGTTTGGAGCGCAAAGTATTACCTCTACGTCACTCACCTCCAGGCACGCATAAAAGTAAGGTATAATTACAAGTCAAGTCAACAAACTTGTATGAAGTGTTTCCCATATGTCTTAGCAGCTCTGGTGATACTAAGTAAAAACAGCTCTCGCCCTCAGCTAACTCCTTATATTGCAAATATTGGTCATGGAAACCACTGCATAGGCACTCTTTTCCTGCCTTCATAAAACAGGAGCAATCAATATTAAGTTGAACTTAAGATCACCTTCCCTGTTATTTTAGGAACAATCCAAAAAGTTGCCATCTTTCTACTATAAAACTGAGAACTGTATATTTTGTTTTAATGAGAGTTAGTAGTAGTTTTAGCGTTTATCACAGTATCTCTTGCGCATAATAAGTATTTAACAAATATTTGTTTAATGAATGGTTACTTTTGGAGGCTTTAGCACACTGGGATTTTTCAGAACGCTGACCGTTTTGTGATGATCTCAAACCCTAGCTAGAAATTGTTCCCTGCCTCAATTATTTATCTTTATGGGCCCTGTAACTGTTCTTGAGGGCCCATTAGCAATATTCCTGCCTATGACTTTGTAGATTGTAAAGTCAACAAAACATTAAAATTCATTCTACTTACAACCCTGGGTCTGCATATGGTCCTTTCTCAGGAATTCCTGATCTTACAAAATATTATTTAAAAGGTTAAGAAATGTGGAAATGGCCTTGAAATCATTGAACTTGCTGAGTTTTTCAGTTATGCACTGAGTAAATTGGTCTGTGAATGTGCATAATGTGGAGGCAATATATTTCAAAAGACAAGAAGTCACTGATAATTCTTTAGATTTATTGACTCAGATCTGAGGATATATTAAAACATTGAGTAATGAAAGCCTTATTTACTTAGGAACGGTTGGAAGACTTTTCTCCCCTCTTCCTCCTTAGTGAAAAAGAAAGTAATGCTCTATTTGTAAATTATTGTGCACCCTGAAGAAAACCTCACTGGAAGCAACACAATTTTGAAAGTAGATCAATTTTCCAGGCATCTGGGAGAGAGAAAGATGCTAAACTATGAGAAGGGAAAGTCTTGGTTTAAAAAAGGCATTTGAAAGGACACTAGCAACTACTAATATGCCTACCTTGTTGCCCTCAAAGAATTGTATGATCAGAAAAAGATGTGGGCTGATCACCATCTTCAAACAGAAATGTTATGGGTATCAGATTGTAGACTGGTAAGACTCTAGAGGGACTGAAGAAGCCCACAGGGCATGGGGTGGGTTCTCTAAGGAGTGCTGGGATTGTGGCTTTGAGTAATCAGGTCAATTTTTGCAGGGTCAAAGGATCAGACTTTGATTGGCACTCTCTATGAGAAGGTAAAGAGTTTACTCTCCCTAAGGGTATTCTTAGTCCTTGGACAACCAAGGAGAAATGGAGTCACTGTTGGAAGTTAGGGAGGCACATCAATTGACCACCCTATTGTTCCTTTCAGCCTCTGGAGGATTTCCTAGACCCTAACTCCCTTTCCTGGTCACCACTCCCTAATTCTGTAGTCTCCTTCTTTAGAAAGTGAGCTCTTGGGGGGCGGAGCCAAGATGGCGGAGTAGAAGGATGCACGTTTACGAGCTCCGAAACCATAGCCCATAGAATTAATGTAAAAAGAGACCACATATCTTCTGGACCACTGAAAGGGGTACAGAAACGGAGTGGAAGAGATTTCCGTTCCAGGGAGCCCTGGAGACCCGTCCTCAGGGTCCATCGTGCTCCGGAAAGCGGACCCCACCCCCAGCGCTGCCCTGGCCGTGGCCCCAGAGAAGCTGACCTGAGAAGGCTTCAGGGACAGAAGCTCCGGCAGCCGGGAAAGTCCCTCAGCCCACAGAAGCTACAGGTCAGTGAGAGAGAAGGCTGGGCTGGATAAGAGGGGGAGCGGAGTGTCTCTGTGACTCGGGCCCCCTTGGGAGGAAGCGGCGGCAGCAGAGACGGGGGCAGGAAGCGGCGGAGGCAGAGGCGTGGGCGGCAGTGGAGGCAGCAGCGGCGGCCGCCGCCCAGCACTCCCCCAGCAGCAGGCAGGATCTTTATTACAGAAGGTCTCTGCATAAACAACCTGAGGGAGCTGAGCCTGGGAGACGGCCCTGCCCCACCCTGCTCTTTTACTGAAGGCCTCTGCATAAAGCCCCTGAGGGAGCTGAGCCTGGGAGATGGCCCTGCCCTCACCCCAGCACCAGAACTAAAGCTCACATTGATTAGCAGTGCGAAAAGCCCATTTGAATCTCAGAGCCCAAGCACTAGCTGGGCAGATCTAGGCGGGGGTGGACAGGAATCTCAGAAGTCAAGTAACTGGCTGGGAAAATGCCTAGAAAAGGGGAAGAAAAATAAGACTATAGAGAGTTTTTTCCAACAAATGCAAATGATCCCGACATTCGTATCTGACGAGGACGAGGAAATATTCTTGCCATCAGGGAAAGACATGGAGGGTGGGGCCTCAACACCCCAGACACCCCAGGGGGATGTCGGGTGGGCTCAGGCCTTGGAAGAGCTCAAAAAGGATTTTGAAAAGCAAGTTAGACAGGTGGAGGAAAAACTGGGAAGAGAAATGAGAGAGATGCAAGAAAAGTATGAAAAACGGGTCAATACCTTGGTTAAGGAGACCCAAAAAAATGCTGAAGAAAATAACACCTTGAAGAATAGGCTCACTCAATTGGCAAAAGAGGTTCAAAAAGCCAGTGAGGAGAAGAATGCTTTCAAAAGCAGAATTAGCCAAATGGAAAAAGAGGTTCAAAAGCTCACTGAATTTAATAGTTCTCTCAAAATTAGAATGGAACAGATGGAGTCTAATGACTTTCTGAGAAACCAAGAAATCACCAAACAAAACCAAAAGAATGAAAAAATGGAAGAGAATGTGAAATATCTCATGGGAAAAACAACTGACCTGGAAAATAGATCCAGGAGAGACAATTTAAAAATTATGGGACTACCTGAAAGCCATGATCAAAAAAAGAGCCTAGATATCGTCTTCCATGAAATTATCAAGGAAAACTGCCCTGACATTCTACAACCAGAGGGCAAAATAAGTATTGAAAGAATCCATCGATCACCACCTGAAAGAGATCCAAAAAGAGAAACTCCTAGGAACATTGTGGCCAAATTCCAGAACTCCCAGCTGAAGGAGAAAATCTTGCAAGCAGCTAGAAAGAAATAATTCCAGTACTGTGGAAATACAATCAGGATAACTCAAGATCTAGCAGCTTCTACATTAAGGGATTGAAGGGCATGGAATAGGATATTCCAGAAGTCAAAGGAACTAGGACTCAAACCAAGAATCACCTACCCAGCTAAACTGAGTATAATACTTCAAGGGAAAATATGGTCTTTCAATGAAACAGAGGACTTTCAATCATTCTTGAGGAAAAGACCAGAGCTGAAAAGAAAATTTGACTTTCAAACACAAGAATGAGAAGAAGCATGAAAAAGTAAACAGCAAAGAGAAGTCTTAAGGGACTTACCAGAAGTGAATTGTTTACATTCCTACATGGAAAGGCAATATTTGTAACTCTTAAAACTTTTCAGTATCTGGGTAGTTGGTGGGATCACACACACACATGTACATGCATGCACGCACACACACATACACACATACACACACATACAGAGACAGAGAGCACAGAGTGAATTGAATAGGATGGGACCATATCTTAAAAGAAATTAAGGTAAATGGTGAGAGAGAAATGTAGTGGGAGGAAAGAGGGTGAAATGGAATGGGGTAATTATATGTCATTTAAGAGGCAAGTAGGAGACTTCTTAGTGGAGGGAAAAAGAGGAGAGCTGAGAAAAAAAAACAAAAAAAAAACCAATTAGTTTACCCTCATCATATTTGACTAAAGGAAGGAATAAAATGCACACTCATTTTGGTATGAAAATCTATCTTACAGTATAGGAAAGTGGGGGAGAAGGAGATAAGCAAGGCGGGGGATGATGGAAGGGAGGGCAAAGGGAGGAGGGAGTAATTTGAAGTCAATACTTGGGGAGGGACAGGATCAAAAGACAGAAGAGAAACAATGAGGGGCAGGGTAGGATGGAGGGCAATTCAGTTAGTCTTATACAATACGACTATCAGGGAAGACATTTGCAAAATTACACAGATATGGCCTATATTGAGTTGCCTGCCTTCCCAAAGGGAATGGGTGGGGAGGGAGGGATGGGGAGAATTTGGAACTCAAAGTTTTAGGAACAACTGTTTAGTATTGCTGTTGCTACTAGGAAAGAAGACATACAGTTAATGAGGAATAGAAAATCATCTGGCCCTACAGGAGAAAAGAGAAGATGGAGACAAGAGAAGAGAGGGATGACAGAAGAGAGGGCAGATTGGAGATAGGGAAAATTAGATTGCTTGGGGTATTGGGGTGGGGGGAGGGGTTAAAAGGGGAGAAAATTTGGAACCCAAAATTTTGTGAAAATGATTGTAAAAAGTTAAATAAATAAATAAAGTAAAAAAAAAAAAGTAAGTGAGCTCTTTAAAAGGGTAAAGAGCTATGGTACTTGGCCTTAGTAAATGCTTTTTGTTCACTGTGTTCATTGAGAAAAGTAGATTGAGTCATTGTGGTGTGTGCCTTCCATCTACTTCTGGATTTAGCTTTTAAAAGAAAGGATTACCTTCCCTTAGATGGGCAAGCACACCCCATCCAAAGGCTAGACTTGTTTTAATCTAAAACTGAGAGTAAGGGAGCAAGCCTGGTACTATACTAAAGACCGGGATTACAGAATCAGGCCAAACCCTGTCCTGATCTCAAGGAGCTCACTATCTAATAGGGAGACAACATATAAACAGCTACTCTCTACCCAAAGAAGATATTGGAGATTATCAAGAAAGCACTAGCATCACCAGAAAGCACAAGGAGGAATTTTAGCTGGAACATGAAAGAAGCCGGGATATGGAGGTGACAAGGAAAAGGGAGGGCATAAGGGACAATGAATGCAGAGAGTTGGGAGATGGAAAATATTGTGCAAGGAACAGCAGAAGGAGGGCCTTATAGACTCTTAAAGTCCTTCATTTTACAGAAGATAAAAAGAGAAGGGAGTTACTCTGTCCCAGGTCACACAGGTGAGGAGATCCTCTAGAGTCAAATCCTACCATGTTTCCTTGACACACTTCTAATCAGTCTCTGATGTGGGTAGTGGGTACGGGTACATCTTTCAAAGAAAGATATCTTTAAAGGCAGAACAAAGGACTCACCCTTGGACCTTGACTAGGGTGTTCCTGGTCACCACTGCTACAGGAAGATATAGGGGAGGATAGAAGACATAGTAAAGGAAAATGGGGAAATGTGGATATATGGGAATTTACACCATTATCCCCCCCCCGCCCCCACTACTTCCTTATTACTATCCAGGGCACTGTCATCCTTTCAGTCACTCAGGTCTACCACATGCCTAGGTGACACAGTGGAAACTGAGCCTGGAGTCAGAGAGACCTGAGTTCAAATCTAGCCTATGTGATCTAGGCAGGTTACTTAACCTCTATCTGCCTCAGTTTCCTCAATATAAAATGAGGATAACAATAACACCTACATCCCAGGGTTGTTGCAAGTATTGAATAAGATTTGTAAAGAATTTGGCACATAATAGGAGCTTATTAAAGGCTTTTTTGATGTGTAATCTTCCACAACTTCTTGCTCTCACTTAACTCAGATATCCCCACTAACCTATGTTGTAGGTTGTGTTCCGAATTAGACTATGAGCTCCTTAAGAGTAGGTTCCTCCTTGTTCCTCACAAATCTTGTTCCTATTGGCAGCCTCAGGTAAAGAGCACTGCCAAAGTAGGAAAAACAAGGATCTTTAATGCAGCTGAGGGGATTGCAATCCAAGACCACCATGAAGCACCAAAGAGTGCCCAAGAGGGGCCAAGCGGGCAGTCCCAAAGGAGGCATGGTATCTAGAAGAAGGGATTATAAATAGTTTTGCAAAACACCCAAAAGTCCTCAGAGAAGGCTCAGGAGTGCCAGGAGCCCTGAGGGTCAAGTGAAGTTTGTTTTATGAAATAGAAGGGACCTCCTTTCTTTCTTCAGTTGACTTTGTTAGCCCTCCTTTTAACTGATTTAGACTGTCCTTGGACAAACTGAAACTGTTGTCAGGCAAGGGCAACACCACCTTCACAGCATCTCTTTAAATGTTCACTCACATGTAGCTACCGCCCTACTTTAGGCCCCCATCACCTCTTATCATAGATTTCTGTCTGGAGCCTCTCCCCACTCCGATCCATCCTCCAATCAGCTGCCAAGGACACCCCCTGCTCCATGAGCTCCCTATTCCTTTCAGTACCACTGAAACTGAATTCCTTCCATTTGACCTGTCTTAGGAAGATTCTGAGGATTACCTGGCAAGATAAGGTACCAGACACTAAAGTCCTTGCTTGAGCTGAACTGACAAGTATTCAAACTATGCTTCAGAGAGCGCAACTCCAATGCACTGGCCACGTTGTTCGAATGCAAAATGTATGCTTGCTAAAAACACTACTTTATGGAGAACTTGCATGCGGCAGGAGATCACATGGTGCCCAGAAGAAATGATACAAGGACACTCTCAATGTCTCTCTCAAGGACTTTGGATTTGACTGTACAACATGGGAGACACTGGCACAGGACCGCTCAGCATGGCGTGACCATATAAGAAAAGATGCTGTGCTCTTTGAGCAAAGCAGAATTGAGACAGCACAAAGCAAACGCAGAATGTACAAATTTGGCATATCCACCTCAAATATTCATATGGACTATCTGTGCCCAACCTGTGGTAGAGTATTCTGAGATTGTATTCGTCTGATTAATCACAGTTGGACACACTGAAATTTCACTTGACAATAGTGATATCATTTCGGTCCTCTTAGAAAACAAAGAACAGCAACCATTCCTTTCAGCATCAGCTCTAAAGTCCTCTCTTTGGCATTTAAAGCTCTTTATAATTTGACCCCTTCTTCTTCCCTTTCCAGTCTTGTTAAATTGTACTCTCCTATGGTCCCACTACACTGTTCTACTTGACATTCCTTAAACAGGACATACCAGCTGCCCCCATGCTCAGAATACTGTCCTTTCTCACTTCCATGTCTTGGACTTTCTTCAAGTCTCGACTCAAAGCTTAGCTTCAGCAGAAGGCCACAAGTCACTTATCCCTCACTGCCTCAAAAAAAAAAGCTTGCTATAATAATTATAGCTAGTTTTTTGTAACACTTTAAAATTGGCAAAGCACTTCATATCTGTTATCTCATTTGATCTCCACAACTACCCAGTGAAGTAAGTACTATTATCTTCCCATTTTACATATGAGGAAACTGAGATATGGAAATATTAAGTAACTTTTTCAGGATCATGTAGGTAGTAAATGTCTGGGGCAGGGTTTGAACTCAGGTCAACGTGACTACAAATACAGCATTATTTACTGATCCACCTGGATGTCTGAGTGGTAACTGACCTTTGGAAGGAGTACTCATTAGGGAATTCTTCAACCTACAATCAGAAAATCCTCCCAGGAAGTAATTTCTCCATTCTCGATGTAGTTGATTGGAGGTCAGTAAATCTAGAGACAAGAGTCCAGTTATCTTATTCAAGAAGATAAAAAGATAGGTAGTTGTAGGTAGTTGCCAGGTGAATTGCCAAGTGGGCAAGGCAAAGGAGTCTATCAGGTGAGGCTGCTCAGAGTTCTGAGGCTGAGTAATAGGGAAAGGATGGTAGGTGATTTGGGGGTGCAGTATTAACCTTGGGGTCTCTGGAGTTGCTGGAGATCAAGTTTATTCCAGTGAGGATGTTTTCCCTGTAGTTAAACTTATGAGAATATCTTGATGGGACAGGATAGCTCTAAGACGCTAGCCAGTGAGGGTCTGTCTTGATTTATGTGACTCAGTACCTCTATTTCTTTGGTTTCTAATTTTTTTTTTCTGAGATGTTTCCTGCAAACTCCCAGTCTATTTCCTCCACATACCTGAATTCATAAACTTATCAAAATAGAAAATATTTGCTAAAAATATTCAATTCAATTCAATAAACTTTTTTGAATTTGGTTCCACCCAATAGAATAAGCTTTTTGAAGGCAGAAACTTTCATTTTCGCCTTTGTTTTCCCAGAGCCTAATCAATGTTTGATGTATAGTAGGTGTTTAACAAATGCTTGTTGCTTGCTTAATCGATCTGCTTTGTGTAAGTCATTGTGCTTAGTGCTAGAGAAAGTATAAAGTGTAGATAAGATTCCCAAGTGACAGCTACAGACTGGTAAGGAACAAATTCTTCTATCGTAGGGGCTGAAGTTTCTAGTGTTCTCCTATTAAATAGTCTTTAGTCATAAATATGATTCCTGGCATTATCACACAAAATGTGCCCCACTCTATGCTCCAGAACAGGGGTTCGCAACTTTTTTGGGGGGGTCCCTGTACTCCTTATTCTATATGAAAGGAAATAAATTCTATAATTTACCAAGCATGTGCATATAAAAAATAGAGAAATTAATTAATTTCAATAGGATAACAGTTATTTATCAAAAATTCTGTACGGGTTTAACAAGTTTCCTGTACCCTCTGGAGGTAGGCACACCTAGGTTGCAACCCTTCTCCCATCCTCCGCCTCACCCTAGCCCCTTTTGTAGGAGACAAATCCTTTTCCCACTTTTCAGCTATAAAATGGGGATAAGGATAATAACCTTATCTTCCAGGGTTGTTGTGCTTAGTACAAAAATGCTTATTCCCTTTCTTCTTAACTTCCTTCTCCCCCACTCCCCTAATCATAGATAACCCTTGAAAACTACAAATTGCAGAGAAGGTGCCGGTTTGTATTAGTAGAAGGAATTTCTTCATCCCGTAGTTCCCTATACGAGGGATTCTCAAACTTCTTGGTCACAGGACCTATTTTTACTGTTAAAAATTATGGAGAACTCTAAAGAGCTTTTATTTATGTGGGTTATATCTATCTATATTTATCACATTGGAAATTTAACTGATAACATTTAAAAAGATTTATTAATTCATTTAAAAATAACAATGAAAGTATTGCGGTTTAAAATAAATACTATATATTTTCTACAATAGCTCTATTTTCAAAAGAAAAAATAGGGAGAAAGGAGACATTACTTCACATTTTTGCAAATCTCTTTAATGTCTGGCTTAATAAAAGAGAGTTGAATTCTCATCTCTGCTTCTGCATTCAATTTATTGTGATGAGTTGTTTTAGTTGAAGTATAAGAATAAAATCCAGCCTCCCACAAATAGATAGTTGGAGAAAGGGGGAGGATTTTAATGGCCTTTTCAGTTAATTATGAATATTCTTTGAGAGATCAAAACCAGACAAGAGGCATTTCCTTTTGAGTTAATTGCACTATAGAATCTAAAACTGGGTCACTAAACTTTTCATATTCTGCTACATTAAAATCACTGATCTTGTGCTTTGAATCCTTGAATGAGTCTTTTACCCCTGCATGATTTTGTAACATCATGCATCAGTTGTTTGGGAAATAGGAACTGGCTCAGTTATGCAAATCTTCCAAAATGTGGACACATTTCATTATACAGTATCAAAAAAAAAATCATATTGACTAATATCATTGGCCAATTCCTTCAGCAAAGTCATTAAGTATTGGAAAGCTGCCCAAGTTAGTGTTAGATACAAGAATTCCAAAATTCTTAATTTTTTCTTGAAAGCTCAAATTCTATAGCTGGCAATATTGTTTGTTATTTTTCTTAAAGTGATAGGCTCACTTTGTTCATTATAAAGAAAATGCCTGCCAAATACCCAAGTCTGAATAACCATAGTTTGTCTTTCAAGTAATAGTACTATTCGGCTCACAACTTGAATAGTTTATTATACAAAATAGTTTTCCTGAGACAACCATCTTACTTAGGTTTGCAATTTATCATGCACACTTCACATTTTGCCACATGATATTAAGAAGTATGTTAACAGATATGTTCAAGGGTATGATTTGATAAAAATTAATAATTTTTAGTACTTCATCAAGGACATTAAGTGAAAATGGAATTTTTAAAAATTTTGAGTATTTGGTGAAGAATACCATGATAATTCTTACTGCTGCCTTAATTGGTGCAGCAGCTTTATCCATTATTGCTTTTGTACTGTTAGTACAAATGTCAATACAGCTGTCCCTAGAGAAACCATCAGATTCAAAAAAGTGATTCAACACTCTAAACATTTCAGCATATTTTTCAGCATATGGTGGAATACGTATTGATAACATTAGACATCCTTGAAGAAACCCGACTAGTGGGAGAGATGTTTTGGAACAGGATTGTTTTTGTTTTTAATCATCTTTCAAAATTGCTCAGTCTGTAAACATGTTTAAAGCACTTGCTATGTGCTTTGATTCATTGATCTGCTCTGTGCAGATTTGCACTGAGCTTAGTACTGGAGAACTAAGAAGCCTAAGTTTGTGGTCAAGCATCACCCATCACAGATTTTCAATGCTTACTTGGTGCTGATTTTCCAAAGAATATGGGCAAAACAGCAACTCTAGTCATGGTCGTAGATTTGTCCATTTTGAAGACAAATATAATTCTGCAGATGAGATATTAACTCAGTCTTTGTATGTAACTAAAGCTTTGTTGTTTCATCATGCATTGTCTGTCCTTTGTTCTCAAAGAGGATCATTGACACCAGGAGAGTGATGTTTTGACTTGAATTTGAATCACAGGTCATGTAGCCTTGGGAAAACTCCATTGTATATACTCATGAGAGAATGAAAGTAAAGAGAGGAAAATCAGGAATTATAGTTCATTATGATAATTATGAGAAGTTTTGACCTCCCAGGTCTCAGGCTCTGCAGACCACATTTGGAGAACCACTGCCCTATTCCAGTGATGTCACAGATCTAGTTCCTACCTCCTATCCTATCTTCAACACATGATCATTGCTAGGTGCCTGATCATAATACAGAATAGAAGCTTGGTAGACTTGGTAGAATTTGAGGACTCCCCAGAAACTTCATCACTGGGACTTATCATCCTGCAAGATCCACCCAGTTTTAGTCCTCTCACCTCATCTGCCCCTCTGATTGGGGGGCAGAGCCAAAACCTTCGTCTAAGGAGGAAAACCAGGCCAAACATCTGTTTCACAGATTGCATTGGGAATTTCTTCAGATTTCTCTATCACGTAACTCCTAGTACCTTCTCCTCATCCCTCCTCCCTCTCTTTTGCTTTCTATCTCCCTTTTCTATGTATGCTTCTTCAGGGAACAGACTATCTTTTTCTAGTATTTGTATCCCTGGTGCTTAGCACCATTCCTAGAATAATAATAGGTGCTTAATACATGTTTAATATATTTGATACAGATGGGAAAGTAGACTTATGGTTTGTTGGTTATTGACTCTTTAGTGGAAATAATAAGGTCTGAGATTATTTTTTTCCCATTCTTTTGGTATCTTCACTTCTTTCAGGTACCTTGAGAACTGATCCTTTGAGGCCTTAAGAACTGCGATGCACCAGCCTGGACCTCCCTTGTTTACTTGGCTCAGTCCAGCTAGAAAGTTTCCCTCTTTGTTTTTTCAGTGCCATCTTTACTTCTTCATCTACAACTGTGAAGTTAGCATCCAAATGTGACTCCAGTAACCTTGATGGTTAAAAAAAAGTCATAAAAGTTTTTTGCAGATCTTCTCCATTTTCTGTCTGTTCATTGCTTCTCCTTTGAGTTTCACTCTTAGATGCCCTTGTGATAACATAGTTTAATTAGGTCTCTTATCAAGATTCCTTCAAATTGATTTTTCCCTCCATTGCCTCTTGTTGTCTTATGAAGCAATACTGCTCATGATCTTCCATCATCTTTCCCAGTATGATTTTTACAAAGCAATTTTACTCTAAACCAATGTTACCTTTGGTTGCGGTAGCTTTCCTTTTGGCAAATAAGTCAAGAGTTTACAGAATGAAATGGTTTTAGGGCTTTTAGTTTCCTTGTTATAGCAATTTGATTTACGTCAATTAAACTTTCGCATGAAATGATTATAAAATAGCGTCAATGTTCTATGTCCCGTTTTGTCTAAATAAGTCAAGTTGTAGGTGTTTTATCTGAACACCATATTTTTGGGCACCATTTTTGTTATTTTAGCTTTGTATTAATCTTGATCTTTGTTCTAAGAAATTGGTGGACTGACTGTACGTAGTCAATTAAAAAAATTACTCTCATACCAGTGACAAGTTGTTTCTTGTTTCTTACAATGAGAAGGGAGGGAATAAGTATTTATATAGTGTCTACCATGTGCCAAGTACAAAGGATTTTTTACAAATATCTCATATGCAGTTGAAAAAATTGAAGCTAGCAGAATCTTGGTGACTTGCCAAGGTCCCATAGATTGGGAATAAGTTAACTGAGAAATGGCTCTGGGCTTGGAGTCAAGATACCTGGGTTCTAGTCATGGCTGTGGTCACTTCAGTGGAAAAGAAAATCAGCCAGGACTAGAGAAGTCAGAGGAACAAACCAGTGCTCTATCCATTGTGTCACCTAACTGCCTCTTAAAAGATAAGCAAATTCATTTTTTTTTTGTGATGTTATTTGGTATTCACTGTACTGAGTGTCTTCCAATTATTTTCTCAAAGGAAGTATTCATGATGTATAAGCATGAGGTTTCTGTGGAATTTATAGGTATTTGGCCTTTCTCATTCCTTATCCTACTCACTTTTTCAAATGTATTTTTGGGTCATCTCCTCCTATATCACTTTGCATTTTAGTCCCTGAATATCAAAGCTGATTTAATTGGAAGGGTCTTAGCGAGTTCTTCATAGAACTCTATCCAATCATTGGACAACAATGCTACATTTAGAGTACCAACTGCCAAGTTCAAATGTATAAATGATCCAGTGGTATCAGATTCAAATAGAAACATGAATCCCTGTAAGCAGCATAATAAAGAAATCAAATGAATATCTATTTATATTGTATTTTTATTTATTTTGCTAAATATTTTCCAAATATATTTTAATCATGTTCCCCTGCACTCTGGATGACACTTCTGTAGTAGACTTGACATCCATGAACTTGTTTAAAAATTTTTTTATAACTATCTCAATATAATTGAATTCTTAGTATCTATTTTATTCATTTAACAACATAATTTTGAGAAGGGGTCATAGGTTTCATCAGACTATCAAAGAGGTTCATGACTCAAAAAAAGTAAAGAACCCCATCTGTAGATAGCATTCCAGTCAGTGCAACCCATAAGGTCTCTTCCATCTCCCATGTACTCTGACTCAAAGACCTAATACTAAAGACACACTGATTATCCTTTAGTCTTTTCTGAACCATTAAAGAAGCTTTAGATAGAAATGGTTTCTGCTCATGCAAATAAATGCAGATATAATTCTTGGGTCACACTTTGCTCTCCCTTCTAAGCAGCATGGAGATAGTATATTATAGGGGAAATGGCATTGGACTGGGAGTCAATGTATCTTGGGTCAGGTCGTGGCCCCATTTACTTCAGAGAAAAAAAGTTGGTAAGGACTAGAGGAGTTGGATGAACAATCTAGTTAGCAGTTTATTCTGGGGTTGACTTTGTCTCAGTTACAGGGCTGGAGAGACAAGGTAGCACATGCTCAGAGACTCAAATCTATCCATGATCTCCTCCAACAAAGGGGACCATTACCCATCAAAGACTTTCCACCCCGTGTGACTCTTGTCCAAGTCCTTCTATCAGTTTACCACGGTCTAGTCAACATCCTGAGGACCTTTCCTCACTTTTTCTTGAAAGCATGATGATACCAGTAGAATATAGGGACAGTGTATCAGTTTTCCTTTGCCCATCTTCCTTTTAGATCAAACATTTTTTGAGGACATCCTTTACTGCATTCTACTTCATCATCTTTTATTTGTTATGTGTTGAAAAGCCCCTTCACTTCTTTCACAGTTCTCTCCTTTGATGCCTTCCCTTTCTTTCTCCCTCCTTCCTTCTCTCTCTCTCTCTCTCCCTGAATAAATGAGTTGCTTCTAAACCTGATCTACCAATGGACGCTCAAAAAGGGAGCGGGGCAGAACAAAATGATAGATAAGAGAGATAAAGAATTTATTAAGCATTTATCCTGGGGATACAAATTGGAACAACCCAGACTCTTACATTTGACTTACATCAGAGCTAGGAGATGCAAGGGTAGAATCCAAGGTCTTAGAGATATTAATTTTAAACCCTTCATAATTTGTAGTGTTACAGAATTGTGGGCCTTACAATACTACCTGCAGAATATCTGCATGAAAATACAGGCCTTTTGTTTTAGGAAAAAGTTTGGTTTTATTAAAGGAGTTTAAGATTTCCCAAAGGCAAGATATGACCTTGTACATTGACCCTTTCATCAATAATATTAACATTCATAAAAATAGGGAGGCATGTGCTTTCCCCAAGTGTAAGGGAAATGACACTGGACTGGAAGTCAAGATACCTTGGATCAGTTCATGGCTCCATTCACTTCAGAGAAGAAGGTTGGTAAGGATTGGAGGAGTCGGATGAACAATCTAGTTAGCAGTTTAGTCTGGGGTTGGCTTTGTCTCAGGTACAGGGTTGGAGAGGCAAGGTAGCATACTCTTCTCTTGTTGAAATCAGTGCCTAACTCTTACTCTTTTGTGCTATTAGTGTAAGATATGTATACTGATAGATGAACCCTAGAGGCAGCCCAGCCAACTACTTGTCATGATCCAGACAGGGAGCAATCTTCATCCACTTGGCTTTTCCTGGGGCCTCCAAACTCTTCTGAGTGATTGTGGGTCTTCTCCAGGAAGTCCCAGTAAAGGTCCTGAAGCTGGGCACAACCTATACAATGCCATATATAAGCAAGAGCATACGGAAGAGCTTGGTATCTGTATGAAATCCCTCTTCCACTTGGATCTTGTGCTGGAGCTCTGCCTTGATGGGGCAGGGACACCCTTGAGTAAGCATATACTTCCCTATTTTTATGAATCACCTAATGTTAATGATGTAGAAAGTCAAGGTACAAGGTCATATCTTCTCATATCTTAAAAGGAATCTTGCATAATTTCCAGATATGCCTGAGAGATAAGTCTTTAAGGGGATATTTACTCCATTGAATTAAGCTTTTTAAGAGTTGCAAAAATAAACACAGGTGATCTTGAATTCTCTGTTTTTTTAAAATCAGAGATGACATCTGGACTGTGCCTTGAAAGAGGGAGGGTTCTCAACAGACAGAAATTAGAGGAGAGTAATTTTTCAAAATTAGCCTCAAATACTTCTTAGCTGTGTGACCCTGAATAAGTCACTTAGCCTCTCTTTGCCTCAGTTTCCTCAGCTGAAAAACGGAGACTAATAATAGCACCTACCTCCCAGGGTTGTTATGAAGATCAAAAGAGAAGCACTTTGCATAGTACCTGATATCTAGTAGTTGTTCAATAACTTCTCTCATAGAACAGAGAAAAGGAAATAGGTTGTCCTGTGACAGTCACAGGGTGGGTGTCTATCTTAATCATTGCTGGCAAGATTCTTACCAGAATCCTCCTTAATAGGCTGATCCTACACCTGGAAGATGGTCAGCTACCTGAGAGCCAATGTGGCTTCAGAAAGGACTGATATGATGTTTGCTGCCCAGCAAGCCCAGAAATGCCAGCAGCAGAGCACAGATCTGTACACAACATTCATTGATCTGACCAAGGCCTTTGATAATGTCAGTCAGGAGGGCTTGTGGAGAATTATGGCAAAATTTGGTTGCCTGAGAAGTTTGTCAGTATTTTACTCTCCATTTCAAGGATGTCATGCTTGTCCGGGTTCTGGATAAGGTGCAGGACACTGAGGTCCTTTCTTGAGCTGAACTAACAAGCAGTCAAACTCTATAGCAACTCTGATGGGTTGGCCATGTTGTTCAAATGCTGAAAGTACATTTTCCGAAAAAACTATTTTACGGAAAACTCACACAAGACAAGTGCTCACATGTAGGTCAGAAGAAGGAATACAAAGACACTTTCAAGGTTTCTCTGAAGAATTCTGGCATCAGTTGTGAGACATGGGAGACACTGATGCAGGACCATACAACATGGTGTGCCCTTGATGTGGGCACCCTAACATAGTGATGTCATTTTGGTCCTCCTCAAGCACAAAGAATAACCAGCACAGGGAGGAATGAGCAAAGATGACATGGAGTTGTCAGAGGCCATGGTGAGGACAGAGGCCAATGGTAGTTTAATATGGCAGGGATGGAGAGTATGTGGAGGGGAATAGGGCAGACCTGGAGTTTGGAATAATTTTGGGCATGACATCAGAGGTTCAAACATTATTCCTTAGGCATCGGGGAAGCTACAAAGGATTTTTTTGAGTAAAGGAGGGACATAATCACTATCGTTAATTAGGAAAATTTACTCAAGTGGCGTGATGGAAATCCAGGAAGGCTTCTCAGAGGAGAGAATATTTTAATTGGGACTTAAAGGATGAGAGTAAGAATGCTATCCTTGAAAAGAAAGAAAGGATCAGAGAAGGAAGGCATTTGAGGCATGAGGAACAACTGGAGCAAAGCCATGAGGGCAGGATAATCTAGTGTGTGTTCAGGTTTCATTAGAGCGGGAAATGAGAGACAGGGCTAGACACTGAGGCTAAAGACAGACTGTGCAGGGTTCTCGGTTCTCAACAAAGGAGCAGAAACTTTACTCACTAAGCAATAGGGAAGCAATAATAATAAGAGCTAGCATTTCCAGAGTGCTTTAAGGTTTGCAAAACACTTTACAAACATCGTCACAACAACTCTGGGAAGTAGAGAAAAAGTGAAATGATTATTCCCATTCTTACAGGTGAGGAAATTGAAGTTAAAATGACTTGCCCAAGATCACATAGCAAGAGAAGATTAGAACTTGAGTCTTCTTGATGCCAGATCTAGCTTTCTTTCTACTGTGCTACCTAGCTAGATGCTAAAGAATTGAGCAGAAAGGTGACATGACCTGGGAGATTTGGAACCTCCTTTCAGGTTCTCTGTTGGAATGGCATCTGTCCCTAGGATTCCCCTTGTGCTGGTCTGGCTACACATAGCTCCTGGCTGCCTAGGTGGAGCCTAAAGTCAATTTTATTGACAAATTTTACAGTCAGTGCCAATCCTTCAGTAAGTGAGGAATTTCCCTATCAAAGAAAGAAATATATGAACTCTAATAATGTCCCTTATGTTTTTTAGGCTCAGGTCTTTGGTTGTTTAGTCATTTCGGTCATGCCCTACTCTTTGTGACTTGGCAAAGATACTGAAGTAGTTTGCCATTTCCTTCTCCAGCTCATTTTACAGATGAGAAAATTAAGGCAAACAGGGTTAAATGACTTGCCCGGTAAGTGTGTGAAGCCAGATTGGAACTGAGGAAGATGAATCTTCCTGACTCTAGACTCAGCACTCTTATCACCTTGACTACCTAGCTTCCTTAGGCTCAGGTCTCCTAGAAATTTAATTTAATGTTTAATTTTACATTATTTAATGTTTAATTTAACATTATTAATCTACATCCAAACCATTTCTAAGAGAGAGAGAGAGAGAGAGAGAGAGAGAGAGAGAGAGAGAGAGAGAGAGAGAGAGAGAGAGAGAGAGCTGTCCAGCCTGGCATCGTTCCATATACTTTCTGATATAACTATGTCCTCCAAGGTTTCAGGTAACATGAGAATTCTGAACAAGGAAAAGATGTCTTAAAATATAGTCTGTTAACTTAGGTTAACATTCCAGAACTGAGCAAGCAAGTCACTGTCCCATTCCTCTTGGATTACTCCCTTAACTATAGGAATTAAATAAAGGGTGACCTTCTTCCTACCATTGATGTCTTAATCCTTTCTCTGTGGAGAAGGGTGGATGTAGATCATCCTCCATCCCTTCTCTTGGAAAGACAATCAAGCAAATAATACAGTTGTTCTTTGTTTAAAAGTTTGGTTCCACCTTTAATCCACTTCCCTTTAAAAAATATTTTTTGTTCTTTGTTCTGACCTTTGTTAAGGTTAAAATGTTTGGTTCTACTTTTAATCCATTTCCCTTAAAAAGCAAACAAAAGAAAACAAAAACAAAACAAAACCAAAAAAATCCTGACACACTTTTATTTGTTGCTCTGACCTTTCGCCACAAGCCTTGAAAGAGCTTTAGAGAAAAATATATCCTAATATTTCAAGAGAAACTGAAAAGAGGTTTTTATTTTGCTTCCACATCCCTGAGGGTCTGTTAGAGGTTTGGTCTTCATCCACAAATTCCTACTATAGAGGAGAGACTGTAAGTTTGGGGGAAAACATTTTCTCCCCAGAAAAACTAACCTTAGAGGTAAAAAAAAAAAAAAAAAAAGCACTATAGGAAAATGTAAATGGAGACACACCTTCGGGCTGTATTTTATTCAACAACTGGAGAATTCTAACTTTGCGGGGTGCTACTATATTGGATATTTCCATCCACAACAGGGTAAGACTGACCTCAGAGAAATGTATTATCCCACCGAACCAGCAGCATCTTTGGCAATTTGACACCGTAAGGTTAATTCACTCTAACCTCAAGGTTCTCACATTTTCCCCCAAATCACCTGACATCCTGTCTCTTTTACGCAACTTCTCAGAAAAGGAAAGTGTTCTCTAGGCTGATCAAGCTTTCCTTTTGACTTGTAAAGTCTCTAAAGAGGCCTTATCTACTGTATGTGTATTTCTCTCTTCCTTTTGTCCTATCCGTTGACCACTCCTCATTGACTGATGCTAATTAAACTTTCTAGCTTGATGTCCAGAAGACTGTCAAATGGGATGACTCTGGGGACATCTTAAGACACCTCCTAGGTTGAGGGACTTTGAAATACTGCTAATGCCGAGGGTCCTGCCAGACCTATGCAGGACTGTGGCTGTAGAGGGAATGGCCCCTTAGGCTGAGGTTGAGCCTCTATGGCACAAGCTTTTGAGAAATCAGGGATCAAGGGTCATGGCCAGAAGCTGGTCCTCTCTTTGGAGACAGTAAGGAAGGTATCAGGTACTATGCTAAACCGTTTATAAATATTATCTCATTTGATCCTTATAACCCTGGGACAGGTAGACATTATTATCCCATTTTACAGTTGAGGAAACTGAGACAAGTTAAGTGACTTGCCATGGGTCACACAGCTAGTAACTCTGAGACTGAGTTTGAACTCAGATTTTCCTGATTCTAGAACTCTCTACCCACTCACTGTACCACCTTGGATACAGGCTGAGTCAGTTATGCAGAGGGAGATTCATGTATCAACTGCCAGGCATCAGGTTTGTTAAGTGGAGGGTTTGGAGACAGGAGGCAGCATAAATTCAGATGGGAATTATGAGTTGGAATTAGGAGGGAACACCTGCCTGCCTGTGCTCCTACAAGCGCATAAATGCCTGATTGGGATAGTGAATGCAAGCAGTTACTATAAAAAGACTCAAACTTTAAAGAGACAAAATGAGTCAAACATTTCTCCCTGGCAATCCATATGTCTTTCCTCCTGGTTTGGTACAGACATCTTGACCTGAAATTTCTGCTTCTCTAACTGACTTTCCTGTTTCTCTCAGCCCCTTGGATTTCTGTATGTATATATCGGAGGGGGTTGTTGTGGATGCACAGTGAACTCTTAGTACCATAGATTTGGAGCTGGAAGGAATCTTCTAGGTGATACAATCCAACTCTTTCATTTTATAATTGAGAAAACTAACATAGAGAGGTTACACAGCTAATAAGTATCTGAGTGGAAATCTGAATCCAGATTTTTCTGATGAACCAAGTCCAGCATCCTATCTTCTAGATCATGATTGCCTTGTGAGAAGATGGAAGCAAAAACAGATAATGGAGGATGAATGAGTGTGTCAATCCTCTAAGAATTGTCCTTGGAGTCCTAATGTGCAGAATGATCTCAGTGTAGCAAGAAAGCCCAAGGTCAACAAAAAGGGCGAATTTATATGTAGGGGAGCTGGTCTTCTGATTAGCCCATAGCCAGGGAGACAGAGATGTAATCACAGAAAGCAGAGAGCATTTAGTCTAGCAAGGTGTTAGCCTAACTAGAGAGATGTCTCTATGTATGCCTTGACAAAGTGAAAAAGTTTTCTTTGAATTGTAAAGAGCACAGGTTGCCCAAGTCTTTGTGGCCCTTAAAATATTCAACTAGTTAAAAGCAGTCAGTTTGAAGATGTTAGAGGTTAGATTTCAACATGACCAACAGAGAGCAGAGACATTCTCCAGGTGGACAAAGGCCCAGAAAAACAGTGACTTCAGGTTGGGAGCAGCCCCCGCAGCAGAGAAGAGATCTGATTCTGGAGGTCAGGGAAAATGTGCCACCTCGATGTCTCTCTTTCCCTCTTGGGTGTTCAGTGGACAATCTGGAAGGCTAGACATGCAGAGAGATCTGCTAGAGCCCAGCTAGACCAGAAGGAATGATGGTGGAGCAGGTTCTGAGCACACACTGGGGGAGAAGATAAAGTGGGTTCTTGACCCTGACTGCTAGAACAACTGTTAAATTAGCCATGCTAGGTGTGGTGAGAGAGCCTAGCCACTAATCTATGACTGTGATATGAGAAAGGAGAGATATCTCTTCTCTTCAAATGTTTCCTTGGGAAGAATAAGTGTATGTGAATTCAGCAAATAACAAGGCAGTAGCTACATACTCCCATCTGAGCAGGGACACGTTTGGAGTTTTATTAATGTTTAACCATGATTTCTTAGAGCAAAGACATTCCTAGTTATGATGCACATTTCCTTGTAGATCAAGTGATGGAAATAAGAATTGTAGTGGGAAAGAGCCATTCCTGACCTATATATCTAACTCTGGGAGATTTTCCTGGAGTGAAGTATGGGTAGGGGCAAAATTAATAAGCCTAATTTATGATGTACTTATGAAATATTATATGCAAATGACCTTTAACATTAAAAAAATAGGTCAAGGGTTCTTAAGTAGAGGAAATATGTGAACTTAGATGGGGGAAAAATTAAATCTTTATTATTATAACATCTAACTGAGGCGAAACATTTTGGTCAAATATTTAAGGTCTTCCTGATATTAGATCCAGAGCCTTATCCCCTCTGCCAGCTGGCTACTGTTCACAGTTCTGTTGCCTTTGGTCAGCATTATTCTGAGAAGGGGTCCATAAAATTCACCAAACTGCTTAAGAGGGTTCATGACACAAAAAAGGTCAAGAGCTCCTCTGGACTGAGTCAAGAGGAACCTAGGCCAAGATAGGAGGCAGATGCTTGTTCCAGTACGGACAGCTCTTCACCTGAAGCCACTCATTACCTAGGGGATTAGGCTACCCTGCAAGGGCAGTCCTTTACCTTCCAAGATGGAGTACATACAGGATTATGCTGGCAAAAGTTAACAACCACCTTTCCAAGAAATGAAAAGCTTAATGTCCACTACTAATGTTTTCTCCATCATTTTTTAAAGTCTAGACAATCAGCAGACAATAAACCAAGCGCTGCTATATAGTTTTGCCCGCACACCAGATGTAAAGAAATCAGCTCTCAGTAGCTGGTAAGAGCTAGCTCAAGCACACCCCAGGCACACCCCTAGATATATCCTACCCAACTATATTTTGCAAGTAGGGATCAAATAATCACCTCTCTACAGGTATTAAATTCAACTTCAATTATAATCATTAATGGATCTAAGCCTCTGGCATGACATCTGGTGGCAGTCAATTATAGGACAACAATAGGCAGGTAATTAGGTCCTAACAGACTACCAGTTCTTGTAAACTAGCTGTTTATTTTCTAGATATCCTTATATGTAAATATTATCCACCTTTCCTGAGCGACCAGCAGACTGCCTGACACTCAATAGGCACTTAAAAAGTACTTAATAATTGCCAGAATTTTGTCTAGGGCTCTTGAGAATGTCCCTCAAGTGATGGGATGGAGTCTTAACCTTTACAGCTATATAGCTCTAGGTTGTATCTGAATTAAATTATCATCACACCATTGTGTTGGATTGACTCCATCCCTCTTCCAAAGGCTTCTTTAGATTAATTCCTTTCTCTACAGCTAGAACAATATAGCTAGGTAGGTACCATAGAGAGAGCATGGGGGCTGAAGTCAGGAAGAGTCATCTTCCTGAGTTCAAATCTTACCACAGATTCTTATTAGCTGTGTGACCTCGAGCAAATCAATAAACTGCTTCTGTAAAATGAGCTGGAGAAGCAGATGGCAAGCCAGTCCTGACAGAGTCGGACACAACTGAAAATGACTGAGCAACAGCAAAGGAAGCATGTACTCAAAAAAACTGGAATGAAGGGGAAACAAACTTTGTAAGATTTAAAGGACATATGCGAGACTAGGGAGGGACTCCTGGTGGAGGGAGGAAAGCCTTGTGGATGCATCTTACTGTTTGTTCTTAGTTCTTGAAAAGGACCATGCCATCAGGGAGGTGGTGCTGTGACATGCAAATGAATTGGATTTAAGTGAGGCTGGGCTGTGCAGAGTCACCAGCCTCACTTTCTCCTCAGGAGCCATCTGGGTCCAATGGCAAGATATAGATCAAGATAACTGGAGATAGTCCTGGATGCAGTGGGAGGCCTTGGCCCTTTTCCAACTAAGGTCTTTAACAGGTCTCGTTTTGACTAAGGCAACACCCATACGGTGATTTTAAGGCTAGACCTTGAGGGAAAGGAAAGATTTCAACACATATTGATATGGAAGTGGTTCATTCCTGTGACAGGACATAGTTCATACGCATAGAGATGGGAGAGGGCAAAATTAGATCAGAGAACAGCTGTAGTTCAATTTGGTTGGAACATATAAGCATGTCTGAAATCATGTCAATAGAATGAAATAAGACTGGAAAGGGAGGTGGGTTGTAGGTCTTGGAGACTCTTGAAAGCCAAAGAAAAATAACTTTTTTATACCAATGAGCAGTTACTGAAGGGTTTTGAGGAGGGAAGCATTATGCTAAGACTTGAACCTTGGAAGATTAACTGCTTTGGCAGCAATATGGCAGTAATATAGATTGGAGAGAGAAATTAGAAATAGGAGGACTAGTTGTTTAGGCCAGAGATCAAAAAGGGCCTGAATTAAGGAGGTGCTAGTGGGAGTGGACATGAAGGGGTTGATTTAGTTACTTACCTTTCTGGGCCTCAGTTTCTCCAGTGGTAAAATGAAGGGCATTGGACAATATAGTCCTAAAGTTCTCTCCTAGCCCTGTTATCTGATGACTCTATGAGTGGCTGAACATGAAGACTAAAATCTGGATATATGAGCCATGGGGCCTCATTGGAAAGATTGAGAGGAAGTTAAATTATGGACCAACGAAGCAATTTACTAAAAGGATATTGATTGGAGTCACTGATTATCTGATCTCTTCATCTTCATTGCCATTGCCATCATTATCATAAATACCAACCACAATTTATTGAACATCTTTTATGTGCTACATGCTAGAGATACAAAGTGGTGCATGTAGCAGGCATTTACCAAGAGGAACTGTTACCCCCTCCTATCTAATTCTCAAGGGATTTGGGGGCACATGTGCAAGACAAGAGCTGAATCCATGAAAAAAGAGGGCAAACACAGATGGGGAGTGACAACCTTTGGGACCCATGGCAGAGCAGCCTGGAATAGGTATGAGATTCACATGGACCTGGAGAGAGAATGGTGTTGAAAGCTACTGAATTCACAATACTCCTGAGGGAAGGAGTCTGTAACAGAGTAAGACATTCAGCTAGCAGCAGAGCAAGAGGGAAAGAAGGGTGGAGTCAAGGAATCAAGGAAGAATTAGACATAGAATATGGCACTGCATACTGGATGATGCGTATGTGTGTTCATCCTTTGTTGTTGAAGACGACCATGCCATCAGAGAAGTAATGTCATGACTTGTACTTGACTTTGTTTTGAGTGAGGGAGGGATGTGCAGGTCACCAGCCTCATTTCTCCTCCAGAGTCATCTGAATCCAGTGACCAGATATTCATCAGGATGATTGGAGATGACCCAGGATGAGGCAATTGGAGTTAAGTGACTTGCCCAAGGTCACACAGCTAGTGAGTGTCAAGTGTCTGAGGTGAGATTTGAACTCAGGTCCTCCTGACTTCTGCACTGGTGCTCTATCCACTGCACCACCGATGGGCATAGGAAACCTTGCCCTTTACTGGTACCATGAGCCATATGGATTGTGAGGGTTGTGGAATAGTTGGGTGGAAAGAAATTCAATTCTCTACTGAGGAGAGGAGAGAATTCAATTCTCTAGTAACCCTGTGGGTCTTTGGGGGTAGTTCTATAGCTTTTCAAGTTATAGAAAAGGAGTGACATAAGAAGAGAGATGGGAAAGAATTTTCTTAACTGTCTATGGCCTTGGCTATGAGTCGTTTCTCTATTTTTATCATGTCTGCAAATATATGAAGACCTTGTGATTCGGTCCTCAAAGGCAACTCCTCGTGTGAGAATTTTTCCTAAAAATTTCCTCAATTTTTTCCCCCTTTTTTAGTTAATTTATTTTTAGTTTTCAACCTTCACTTCCATAAGTTTTAAGTTTTCTCCCTCTCCCTCCCCTTCCTCTCCCCAAGAGGGCATGCAATCCAATATAGGCTTTACATATACGTTCCTATTAAACATATTTTCTTTTTTTTATCTTTTTAAAATTAATTTATTTGTTTTCAGTTTTCTACAATCACTTCCGTAAGTCTTAGATTTTCTCCCCCTCCCTCCCTCCTCACTCCATGAGATGGCATGCAATCTTATATGATTTCTATACACATATACTTATTAATCACATTTTCACATTAATCTTGTTGTATAAAAGAATTAGAACGAATGGGAACAACGATGAGAAAGAAAAACATACGACAAAAAAAAAAAGAAAACAGTCTGCTTTGTTCTGC
The DNA here is from genome assembly GCA_023548195.1 of Bettongia penicillata ogilbyi. Taxonomy (NCBI): domain Eukaryota; kingdom Metazoa; phylum Chordata; class Mammalia; order Diprotodontia; family Potoroidae; genus Bettongia; species Bettongia penicillata. The sequence continues at coordinate 5,168,756 of JAJHZJ010000258.1, forward strand.
ATTCAGACTCCATAGTTCTTTCTCTGGATGTGGATGATGTTTTCCATCATGAGTTTTTTGGAATTGTTTTAGGTCCTTGCATTGCTGAGAAGAGCTAAGTCTATCAAAGTCAGTCATTGAACACTGCAATTTTCTCTAATATTAAGTAACTTGCTCAGGATCATATATCTGGTTAGCATTCCAAGCAAGATTGAACCCAGGTTTTTTTTAACTCTAATCTCAGCACCTTATTCATTATACCACACTGCTTTTTAAAAATCATATATGCTTATATAATGAACATAGATATATATGTGTATCTATTTCTGTATATGTTTACAAATATAGATATGTATCTCTATTTCTATCTATCTCACAATTGTTATAGATGGGATCATAAATTTAGAGCTGGAAGGAACCTCAGTTGCTAGCTAGGCCAACCTCATTTTACAGTTGGGGAAAATGAGGCCTGAGGGGATTAAGTTTACAGAGGTAGTAAACAGAGCCAGGATTTGAACTTAGGTCTTCTGACTCTAGATCCAGCACTCTTTCTGTTGTACCACAACAAAGAGTAACCTTTAAAATTTAAATACTTTTCATTTGTTTTTATTTATCACTGAAACAAAACACAATCACTCATCAAGAAATTCTAGATGCTTACAGTAGGGAACCACTGAAAGTTTTGGAGCAGGAAGTAATATTACAAAGTGATTAAGGTAGTGGTGGTAAGCAAGCAGGGAATAGGGTCAGGGATATTTGTTAGGGAGCTATTGCAAATAGTCTAGGGGAGGAGTGATGAGGGCCTGGACTTAGGTGGAAACACAAAGTAACATAAATACATGTCTATACCCTATGCATACAACAGGACTTCTAAGGATAGAAAAGTAAAGCATTTATTAAATACATACTATGTGCCAGGCACTGTGGTAAGCTCTGGAGAGACAGATGCAAGGAAACATGACGGTCCCTACTCTCAAGGAGTTTGCTTATATTCTATTGTTACCGTTGAATCATTTCAGTCATGACACCCTTTGGGGTTTTCTTGGCAAAGATACTGGAGTGGTCTGCTGTTTCCTTCTCCAGCTCATTTTACAGATGAGGAAATGAGGCAAATGGGGTTAAGTGGTCATACAACTAGAGAATGTCTGAGGCCAGATTTGAACTCAGGAAGATGAATTTTCCTGACTCCAAGTTGGGCTCTCTATCCACTGTTCCACCTAGCTGTTCTTTGCACTCTACTAAGAGAAGACAAAACATAAAAGGGAAGTTGATAATCCTAGACAGGGTGTCACCAGTTAGGGTACAGTTATCTGAAGGTAGACAAGGCTCCTGGCAAGAAGTGGAATAGTTTCAAGAGTTCATTAATTCAGCTAGGAATAAATTGAGCAAGTAACACTTTGGCCTAGATGTCTTGAGTGTCTGGGCATATGGAATATTCCTAGATAAGGAGAAGTGGGGAGGGTCAGAGAAATCTTGAAGGAAAATAGAGCAAGTCAAACCTACTTTTGCTGCATTTTATATGTATATTTGATACATAATTTCATATTTTAAAAGGGAAATATCAACTTTTTTTTCATGGAACTCCTAATCATATAATTAGCTTCCATGTGGCATGATTTGGTAAATGCTGGCATATGTAATGTTTAGGAGTGGTCATGCCCTGTAGGTATTTGGCACTTGTCTTTGAAAGCCATTAAGAACTTTGTCAACACTGCATTAAGGATTTCACAAGACCAGGAATTGGCAAGCTGTATGTTAGCTAGAAAAACTGAAGCCAAAGAGAGGAAGTGGTTTATAAATTTAAAAATTAGCATTGGTGGCAAAATATACACTCCCACTCTACACTTCCTGCTAAAAATAATTACAACTTTAACCCCCATATCAGAAACTGTCATGACCCAAAAGGCTTGACTCCATTTGGTGGGAATTTACTTACTCTCATAGTTCAGATCTCCCACCCAGGAAAACTCAGTTAATGTATGCACAGCCCCCACTCCCACCCCCATCCAATGTACTGAGAACAACTCTGTACTCATAACTTGGCATTTCACGATATTACAAAAGAAAACTGTATTAAGAGAAAAGAGCAGAAGAGATCCATGAATGAGCAACTGTTAGCTCCAAAGATAGATGCAAATCCTCAATTACAGTCCTGAATTTCTTTAAAAGAACTCCTCTTTCCTCACTCCTCTCTTATCTCACTTACCCATGCTAGATGAAGGTGTTGAAGTAGATCTCTCTCTCTCTTTCTAATCTTTTCTCTGCTTCTCCATTCCCTATATTTCCTCTCCTCTTCTTTTCCTTTTGCCTACTCGATTCCTTTTTCCAATCCTCTCCTCTCCATTTTTCTCCTCTACTCTCCTAGCTTCCCTTTTCTGTACAGAGTCTCTCATGTTGTTTTCCTGTTCTGATTTCTAACATCTAACACAGGGCTTTGCATGTACTACATGCTTAAACAGTGACCTAGTATTTGATAAACTGAAAGATCCCAGTTACCAGGGCAATTGCTCACTAATCAACAAAAACTGTTGGAAAAACTGAAAAGTAGTCTGGCAGAAACTAGGTATAGACCGACATCTCACACCACATACCAAAAAGGGTACATGATTTAGACATAAGGGGTGAAATCATAAGCAAAATGGTGGAACGTGGATGAAGTTTCTTATCAGATCTATGGATGAGAAAAGAGTTCATGACCAGAGAGAGACAGAGACAGAGAGATAGAGAGAGGTTCCGGTAAGGTAAAATGAATAGTTTTGATTATATAAAATTGAAAAAATTTTGCACAAATAAACCTAATATAGTTAAAATGAGAAGAAATGCAGGGAATGTGCTTTCTTGCAGTGAGTTTCTCTGATAAAGGTCTTATTTCTAAGCTTAAGTCAAATTTACAAGAAAAAGGCTCATTTTCCTTTTGACAAATGATCAAAGGATATGAAGAGGCAGTTTTCAGAGGAAGAAATCTAAGCTATTGATAGTCATATAAAATGCTCTAAATAGCTAATAATTAAAGAAATGCAAATTAAAACAACTTCCAAGTACCACCTCACACCCATCAGACTGGCTAAAATGACTGAAAAGGAAAATGATAAATGCTGGAAGGTCTGTAGGAAAACAGGTACAGGAATGTGCTCTTGACGGAGTTTGAACTATTCCAAACATTTTGGAAAGAAGTTTGGAACTATACCCCAAAAGCTATTAAACTGTGTGTATTCCTTTACCACAAATATCACTGCTAGGTCTATATCCCAAAGAGATCAAAGAAGAAGGAACAAGACTTCCATGCACTAAAATTTTTATAGTGGCTCTTTTTTTTTTTTTTTTTTTTTGTGGTGGTAAAGAATTGGAAACTGAAAGGATGCCTCTCAACTGGGTAATGGCTGAGCAAGTTATGGTATATGGATTTAATGCAATACAATTGTGCTGTAAGAAATGTTGAAGGGGATGGTTTCAGAAGAATCTGGGAAGACATATAAGCTGATACAAAGGGAAATGAGCAAAACCAGGAGAACAACTTATACAATAATGCCAATACTGTAAATATTGTATTGTATTGTACTGTATACTGTAAATATAAATACTGTAAATATAAATGTCTTTGAAAGACTTAGAAACTCTAATCAAACACAATTCTAAAGGATCCATGGTAAAGCACATTATTCACCTCAAGACAGAGCTGATGGACTCAGAATACAAACTGCAACATCTTTCTTTCCTTCCTTTCTGTTTTCCTTCCTTTCTGTTTTCCTTCCTTCCTTCCTTCCTTCCTTCCTTCCTTCCTTCCTTCCTTCCTTCCTTCCTTCCTTCCTTCCTTCCTTCCTTCCTTCCTCCCTCCCTTCTGTTCTCTTTTCCTTCCTTCTTTTTCTTCTTTTCCTTTCTTTCCTTCTTTTTCTTTCTTTTCTTTTTTCCTTTCTTTTATTTCTCCTTTCTCTTTTGGAATGATTAATATGGGAATTTATTTTGAATGATTGTATATATTTGTAATGGGTTTTGTTTTTCTTGCATTTTCAACGCATGGGGAAGAGGAAGGGAGAAGGGAGACGATTTGAAATTGAAAATAAAATAAAATTGAATTCTAAAAAAACTATAGTAGATGCTCAACAAACGTTTGTTGAATGTGTGGATGAATGGTGTCTCTAGCACTGCATTATTACATCTGGGTAGAATTTTAGAGATTATCCAATCCATCTTTTCATGAATGTGGAAACTAAAATGCAGAGGGGTAAGGGACTTCTTTAAGGTCACATAGCAAGTCAGTGTAGAGCCAGAATTACAACCCAGGACCCCTGACCACTATCCCAACACTCTCTCTACCACTAAAGCTCAGACTGCTTCCTTTTTTTCTTTTTTTAAAGGAACTCGTACTTTATTCTGCTATCTATAGTCCAATTCTACCCTCTTTACTGATGGTTCTACCCTCTTTACTTGGTTCAAAAGAACCAAGGTCCAAAGCCTGCAGGACCTCTTAGCTCCATGGTCCAAGTCAGGGCAACCAAGGGATACAGGGGAATGACGAAAGGATGCAGAAACACTGGATCCATTAGACAAGGCCAAATGGCACTGGGTGAGAGGATGCAAGTAAGGAGAGGATTAGGTAGAAAGTAAACAGACCAGGGATGAGTAGGTCCACAGGGGCAGAAGAGATCAACTGTGCCCCAGAGAAGGAGTGCTAGAAAGAGCCAGGCTAGGTCACATCTTTAATCAATTAATCACCAAGAAGCTATTGTACTTGGTGCTAGGCTATATAAAGAAAGAACAGGTTCATACTTTCAAGGAACTTATATCCTAAAAAGGGAGTCAAAAGTACATATACATTAAATAATCATAGTTAACATTTCTAGGACATTTTAAGATCTGTAAAGGTCTGTACATAAAGTCCTTTACAGACTTTATGTACCTTGTCTTATTTGGTTCTTACAATGATCCTGCATGAAGAGAATGATGTAAATATATACAATCAACAGTTTTGTGGAGCAGATACTATTATCTCTGCTTTACAGATGGAGAAAGAGGATGAGAAAGGTTAAGAGATATGTCCAGGGTGACACCGCTGATAGGTTTCAGAGGCAGGATTTGAACTCAGGGCTTTTTTACTCTAAGTTCAGTCCACTGTGCCACCTCACTCTCTCTCTATAAGCAAATACAGAATAAATATAAATATAGTCAATCACTAAGTATTTATTAAGCACCTACTGTGTACCATGCAGATGGCATGCATGGTAGATAGTGAGCTGGCCTTGAAGCCTGAGTTCACGTCTTGCCTCTCACCAACAATGTCTATATGACTCTAGGCAAATCCCTTAACTTCTCAGTGCCCTAGACAGTTCTCTAAGACTATAAGCTGCAGAGGAGATGCAATCAACCTGCATTGGGAGAGGGAGTTTCCTCATCCAGGAGTTCCCCATACCAATGAAATTCCATTGGCTTAGTCTCCATCCCAATTCTTCCTACTACGTGCCAGATACAGTGGATTAGATAATTTTATTCGAGTAAGAAGGGTCCAGGTCCCAGGTGGACTGGGATTAGCATAGATCCTTAACAAAACTATGAAATTTGTCTTCAACCACCCCAAACTCCATTTTTTGCTTTCACTGTGCCCTTCTTTCTGAGTGCCCTTCTCAGACTTGCCCTATGATAAACTCATTTATACAAAAGTGCTGAGGACTGGGTGTGCCATCTTTTCCAGAAACATCTGAGTAATACACCTGGAAAAGTTCATGTTTCACATAAAGCACAAATAATGGAATCACAGGACAATAGGATTTAGAGCCAGGGACCTTAGATATCAGCTAGTTCAACTCCCTCATTTCACAAAAGACAAATTGAAGCCTTAAGAGGTAAAATTGACTTGCTCAAGTTCACACAGGTTAAATAGCAGAACCTTGAATCAAGTCCTTCGATGAATTTTGACATCTAGGGCACCAGTGTTATCATTTCATACATAAATAAGAGATGGACACCTAGGTGAAAATCTAATCTTCCAGGATGTGCAGATTTGGAATATCCATCCCAAGTGTTCACACGGACTATCTCTGCCCAGTCTGTGATAGAGCATTCCGAGCTCATGTTGGTCTGATCAGCCACGGTTGGACACATTGAAACTTGAGTTTATCATGGTGATGTCATTTTGGTTCTCTTTGAGCATGAAGGTCAACAACCAACCAACCAATCTTCTTGGGCAAAAGGTGAGCTCAATGTCCTGGGATTTTCTCCCTCTGGACAGGAGAGTGTTAAATTCAATGCTAAATTCAGAGTCAAAGCCTCAAGGATGTCCTGTTTGAGACCAAACCCAGAAATGACTGCTAAAGGTTGAAAGCCACACACACACACACACACCCCTTTGATCAACAGCATTTTTGCAACCTGGTAAATATGAAGAATGGAGAAGATTATTTCAGTATTGGCAAGAAGAAAATGAGTTATGTTCTTCCTTATTGAGGCCCCAGCAGGAAGTTCTGGAGTGCTCTGGGACTTTGGAGACCTAGGCTTTTGAGGTCAGATTTCTAGAAGCTACCTGTTAGAAGGAGAGTCACTGCTAGGACAAATGGGAAGGGTGGGAGGTCTCTCATTCTGCCCTTCTTGCATGAGGATGCCTCTCTGCTTCCTCTTTGCCAGTCCAATCCTTCCTATCTTAAAATGACCACAGTCATTCCTGGTCAGAATACAATAGGGAGGTATTATGGTATAGTAGAAGGAGCCCTGCCTTCTGAAGTAGAGGTTATGAGTTCAAATCCTGGCTCTGCCTCTTTTTATTTCAATGTCATTAACCTCTGAATTTCTGTTTTCTCACCTTTAAAACAAAGGAATTTGATTAGGTGACTTCTAATATCCCCTCTAGTTCTGATCATATGATCCTGCAAGGGTCCTTCAGGTAACTGTCAAAAATCTCTTTTTTGGAGGAGCCAAATCAGGGTTAAATGATTTGCCCAAGGTCACCTAGGTAATAAATGTCTGAGGCTGGATTTGAACTCAGTTTCTCCTGACTCCAGTGCTCTATCCACTGCGCCATCTAGCTGTCCCCTTTTCTTCAGTCTCATTAAATTCTACCTCTTGCTCCTCTTTATTCAGCAGGAAATCTTCTAGTTCTGGCTTGGCAGCTAGTTCCAGGACCATGGATATTACCTTGGAGGTTTGCAATACATAACAAAGTAGAAAGCACACATTATGTGCATTCCAATAGTGGGCACTGTCTGGTAAGAGGTGTAATTTCTTTAACCATTACCCTTGGAGCATCTTATGTCAACTTGGGTGCTGGAGATAGTTCTGGCATTTCTATGGTAAATTGCTATCAATTTTCCCCCCTCAGTTATCCTTAGTCCTCTTGGCTTGGAACTCTAATCCTAGGCTGTGAGTAGCCTATGATGAATGCTACAGTCTTAATTCTTCATATTCCAAGCCCAGTAGGTAGCCCTTGGGGCCTCCACAGTTTAAATATTACCTAGAAAAGGGGTGGCCTCTGGATTCAGGCCTCCTTTCATCTGGGCAGAATTATCCCTTAGGCCAGGGAAGTCTTGGCCTGCTTCCCCAATTACTAAGAGGGCAAAACATGTAGTTTCCTCTTCATCTGTGTCTTGATTTGTATTCTCCCAATAGAGGTCCTCATCTGGTGCCAGCTGTTCTGCAGCTGGTATTCTAGATCTCTGCTTAGGGCCTTCCTCCCTGATCTCTATCATTCCTGTTCCCCTGGTCACAGAGGAGTCAGAATACTACCCTAATGGTCAGCTAGTCATTGCAGCCTGTTTTGAGGGTACTTTGGGACTATTTTGATAGATTGATTTTTAATGACTTGGTATGAGGTAGTTCTACACAGACTCTTAATCTTGTGTTTTTCTGAGACACCAAACTTCAGTAAAAGTACTTGCATCCCTAGATAGGACATTCTTCACAGAGAACTCAAGCAACACCCCACTGCTTCATCTTTGAGCTCTTTTGAGCTGAGGCTATAGCTAGGCAATAGGTCTCCTACAACTCATCTCATAGCTAAATGATGTATTGATTTTGTGATGGTCCACAGAACAGCAGCAGCTATAATGAACACTTTTAATGGTTGTAAAATGCTTTATGCAAGGAGTCTCAGGTGATCTACATGGTAACCCTACAAGGTAGGTCCTATTCTCATCCTCATTTTATAGATGAAGAAACAGAGGCAGAAAAAGATTTAGTGACTTGCCCAGGGTGACACAGCTAATTAGTATCTGTGGCATGATTTGAACTCAGATCTTCTCATCTCTACATCCAGCACCCTATCCATGATACCACTTAGCTGCACATTTTTTCTAACTCACAAAGCACAAATCAATCACGCAAACATCAGCAGGTATGTCCCTTGAAGGTCACACGCCACTGACCTCCCCAAGCCTCTTTCAAGCCTTAGATTTCCTGGCATATTTAGTCATATGCAGATGAAATATTCTAGTCATGGATCTCTGTGAGGATGCCAAGGTGTCCTTCAAGATTTTTTGATTGCAGTTAAAGCTAGCGTCAACTTGAGATGCTTGCTCCCAAAGTCTTGACCTTTCTCAGGATCTCAGTGGATCCTGGTGGGGAATCTATAGGCAAAGAAGTCCTACTCTTATCACACTTTGGATGCTGGAGAAATTGTCTGGCTGCTAATTGGTAGTACTAGGCACATTAGATTAGGTAGCTCGTTAACACCTTCCTTTCCCCTTTCAGAGATAAGAAGTCTTTGCACATCAGTTCCAAAAACCACCTATTACTTCAGCATCCCTTGGGGTACTGTTGGAGGTTGGTGGTCTTTTCCTCTGGATGTGCTGAGCACAGATCTCACACAGGTCTGGCATATATCCATTGCCATCTTGGGTTAGTAGAAACAGTTCTGTACCAAATGCAAGGGTCTCTCTTGACCCAAGAGAATATGTTAAAGTGATGGAGAAAGCAACGAACGATCAGGTTCAGATCATAGGATTTAGCAAATGAATATATGGCAGGGACCCAAGAAGATGAGAAAGAGAGAGAGAGAGAGAGAGAGAGAGAGAGAGAGAGAGAGAGAGAGAGAGAGAGAGAGAGAGAGAGAGAGAGAGAGAGAGAGAGAGAGAGAGAGAGAATGTGTTGGTATGTACTTATAGAAGGAAGTGAGGTTTATTGTAGTGATATAAAGAAACAAATGTCAATCAACAGTCTAATTAGCAGGGTGGAGTTAACTGCAGCAGACCTTGGCCCAAATAGCTATCCATCCATCCATCCCTCCATCAAAAAGCATTTATTAAGCACCTACTATGTGCTTAGCTCTGTGCTAGGGTCCTGGGCATATAAGGACAAAAATGAAATGGCCCTTGCCCTCAAGGAGTTTATATTTTATTGGAGGGAAGATATGTATATATGTAAATAGATACAAAGTATATATGTATCATCTTGGATCCTAGATTCCTGATAGTTGAGGACATTGTTAATATGCCACCAGGAATTCATGACAGCTAAAATGATATTTCAATTATCAGTTCATGGAGATTCCAATCTAGAGCTGGAAATCTAGAACTCAGACACCACTGGGTCTAACTCCTTTATTTTACAGATGAAGAAACTGAGGCTAAGTAGTTTGTCCAGGTCAAACGGGTGATAAGCATCAGAAACACTTTGTTCACTCATTTCAGTCATCTCCAACTCTCCAGGGCCCCATTTGTTTTTTCATTTTGTTTTGTTTTTTTGTCAAAGATGCTGGAAGGGTTAACCATTTCCTTCTCCAGCTCATTTTACAAATGAGGAAACTGAGGCAATCAGGGTCAAGTGACTTGCCCAGGGTCACACAGCTAGGAAGTGTCTGAGGCCAGATTTGAATTCATAAAGATGGGTCTTCCTGGCTTCAGTGCCACTTAGCTGCCCTACATGCCTCAAAAACACTCCTTACTCCCACCTCCCAGGAAGGAAGTAGAGGTAGGTGGAAAATCATTCATACAACTGGGTTTTTTTTCAATGTCTAGTTCCATCTGGGTAGAGGCTTTATAGCAAATCTGAGCCCTTGCGCGTGGGACTTGATCACTATTTCAGAATGAAACCTCTTTAGCCACTCTTGTTCAGGACACCTACACAACAAAAAGGAGAGGTGGCAAGTGGGGGGAGGGGTGCTGTACTAGCTCCCTTGTGGTTCATGGGAAAGCTTTGAATTGAGGGAAGCTAATGCCTAGGAAATAACCTTCATTGGAAAAGAGAACTCAAGACACTCAGGTGTAGCTAGCATAGAGACATTTAATGGGGTCAGTATCAGATCTGGACTTTTTATGGTGATTCACAGACCAATGACACAGCTCCCATCTCTGACAGAGCACTTTCCTGGATGTGGAGCTATGAGTCTTGATTACTTCCAGTGGCCTTCTTGTATCTCCTGTCAGCTCAGTTTTGGTCAATAATTCGTTCATTATATAGCTCCAACTTTTGCCATTTTTCATAGTAGTGTTCTCTCTGGAAGAGGGTGGGCACCAATCTTAAGTCCTTGAGGATCCTATCCCTTTTTCTTTCTTTTTTTGTGGGGGAGTGAGGAGGCAATTGGGGTTAAGCGACTTGCCCAGGGTCACACAGTTAGTAAATGTCTGAGGTTGAATTTGAACTCAGGTTCTTCTGATTTCAGTGTTGGTGCACTACCTAACTGCCCCTTCTGTCCCGTTTTCTTGACTTGCAAGACTTCTTCACTATAAATCATCCCAGGACAAATAGGACAATAAGGACTGGTCTAATAAATACTCCATTTACTTTCATAAATGGCACACTCTTTGAAGAAAGTCCCAAAATCTGAGTTGCACGTTCTTTAGCCCCTATAGAAAAAGAGGGGCAGAATTTCCAACAGACTCCTTGGCTGGTGGGAGAGGGAACACTTCCTGGGCCACTCACACTCCTAGGATTGAGCTGGGGTTGGAATACTTCCCCTGGTTTCTATCTCAGCACTTGGCTGGTCCATCTATTATTTCTCCCCTACCTTTGATGTCTCTCTACCAAGCCACTACTGCCATCTGATGGAGGTGTTTGTTATCTGCAACTCTTGGAGAATATGTTTGGGGAACATTTTGAAAAAGGAAAATGGTGATTACAAGGAGCCAGCATGGCTTCAACATGAAAAGTCAACATGGGAGACTAACTTTATTTCCTTTTTTGAAAGCAGCATCACTAACCTGGTAAATAAGGGGGATGCTGTGGATATTATTTGCCTAAATTCTAGCAAAGATTTTGATAAAGTAAAATTTTATTATTTTTATTTATTACTTGTAAATGTCTGTGGCTGGATTAGAACTGCCTATATCAAGAGGCGTAGACTGTCAACTCCACATTACTAGCATCTATTAAGAGGCATAGATTCCAGGAATACAAAGACATCAATCCTCACTATATTTTTCACTCATCAGATCTCATCTGTAGCACTGTGTTCACTTCTGGGTGTCATGGTTGAAGAAGAACATTAATAAGCTACATGGTGTCCAGAAAAGGGCAGACAGTAAGTTGAAGGACCTTGAACTCATATCATGTGAGGGGAAGTTGAAGGAATGGGAGATGTTTAACCTGAAAAAGAAGACTCCGAAAGCACTTGATAGCTGTCTTCAAGTATTTAAAAGCTTGACCTCTAGAAGAGAGATTTGACATGTTATGTTTGGAACCTGAGGATAGAACCTCAATGGGTAGAAGTTTCAAAGAAATAGATTTAAGCTTAATAACAAGACAAAACTTCATAACCATTAGAACTGTTCCAGAGTTCCATGGGTTGCCTCTAGAGGGTGTGTTTTCCTCCTCATTGGAGACTGTTAGCCAGAGTTTGCATGACCACTTGTTGGGTGTATTAGGGTAGGGCTTGTTTTCATCTAGGGGTTGGACTAGACAGTCATGTGAGGTCTCTTCCAACTCTCAAATTCACCAGTTCTGTGATTCTTCTTCCTCAAAGTCAGTATTCTATTTTGTTACTCAGGCCCTCTATCGAGACTTTCTTTTTCGGTCTCATTCATGCCTCCCACTCCTCCACCATGGAAAGTCTTCCAGTTAACTATGATAAGTTAGGATGAGTGAATTCTTTTCAACTTTCCTCATGCCCCTGGTGGTTAATGACAGCCATGCAAATTAATTACCTTGCAGTATTGATCAGCCGCAAAGAGACTCATGTGGAATTGACAATTTTTGTCCTGCATTCTGGCCACCAGAGCATAAGGTTGTCTCCATTATAAGATATTATCTGGTAAAACAGATTATCAACATTTAAAAGAAGTATACAGCTGAAGTACAATTAAGTACATTTTCTACTTCTTAACTTTTATGTAACCTGTGATCTAGGCCCTCTACATCCAGGCACACTGGACTCTTATGAACCATGTTTGATTCTATGAGTCTAACCCAAGGAAGGGTTAATTTATTTATTTTTCCTCATTGCCTTCACTTAGAGTTATTCAAAGAAAATCTGGTATGTTTTTGGTATAGGTCCAGACTTGTTTAACTTGCCTTTTTGAGCATGTCTAGTTTGTCTACTTGAGGACCTGTCATCTTTCAACTATGTAGGTGGCAGCTTTCATCTTTAAACATGATAAGATAAAATTAAAGCTATCTATAGTCATAAGAAAAAATGCTCTAAATCACTACTGATTAGAGAGATGCAATTCAAAACAGCTGAGATACCACATCACACCAATCAGATTGGCTAACATGACAAAATAGGAAGAAGATAAATGTTGGAGAAGATGTGGGAGAGTTGGAACACTAATTCATCGTTGGTGGAGCTGTGAGCTGATCCAACCATTCTGGAGATAAGATAAAATTAAAGCTATCTATAGTCATAAGAAAAAATGCTCTAAATCACTACTGATTAGAGAGATGCAATTCAAAACAGCTGAGATACCACATCACACCAATCAGATTGGCTAACATGACAAAATAGGAAGAAGATAAATGTTGGAGAAGATGTGGGAGAGTTGGAACACTAATTCATCGTTGGTGGAGCTGTGAGCTGATCCAACCATTCTGGAGAACAATTTGGAACTATGTCCAAAATGCTAAAAATGTGCTTACCCTTTGACCCAGCAAAATCACTTCTGGGACTCTATCTCAAAGAGATCATGGGAGTGGGAAAGGGTCCTACATGTACAAAACTATTTATAGCAGCTCTCTTTATGGTGGCCAAAAACTGGAAATCAAGGAGATGCCCATCAACTGGGGAATGGATGAACAAGTTGTGGCATATGAATGTAATGGGATACTATCATTCTATGAGAAACAATGAACAGGAAGACTTCAGAGAGGCCTGGAAAGACTTACATGAACTGATGCTGAGTGAAAGGAGCAGAACCACGAGAACTTTGTATACAGTAACAACCACACTGTACGAGGAATTTTTCTGGTAGACTTAGTACTTCATTGCAATGCAAGGACTTAAAAAATTTCCAATGGACTCTTGAGGCAAAATGGCTTCCACATCCAGAGAAAGAACTATGGTATTGGATCTCACATAGAAGCAGACCATTTTCTTCTGTATTATATTTTGTTTTGTTACATGGTTTCTCCCATTCATTTTAATTCTTCTATGCAACATGTATTTAATAGGAATGTACGTGTAGAATCTATATAAGATTATATGCCGTCTCAGGGAGGGAGTGGGGAATGAGTGGGGAATAAAGGAGAGGGAAGGGAAAAAATCTAAGATATATGGACGTGATTGTAGAACACTGAAAACAAATAAAATAATTTAATTAAAAGGATAAAAATTAAAAAAAATTAAAAAAAATAAAAATGATGAGACAGAGGCAAGCTCATCCCTCTTTTCCCCATTCCTTGGTTGGGTTCCTCCTGCAGCCAGCAGGGACTTAGGGACCTTGCCCTACACTACATCTCTCCTCCCCTGCAGTATATCTTCTTTGTCCAAGGAGCAAGCTGAATCAGGGAATTCCCTTCCTTCTCTCTAGATGTACAGAGTTTACATGCTGGAGAAATGAGCATAGGGATGTTTCTGTTTTATGCTGTTCAACCTCCTACAGGTCTAGGACATCCAGTCATGGAGACTTTGGAGCTAGGATTGCAGGTGGGGAGGTACAGCCAGCCACCTAATATGACAATCCTGAGAAGCCAGGGTGTCTGGGACTTGGCCCTAGATGAGTTTTGGACTTAGAGCTGAAGCTGATACTGCTTAATAAGCTTTATGGGAACTGAGTTAATCTATAAGCCTTCATCCCCTTCCCTTCCTAGAAGATGAGGTAGTACAAGGTGGAAGGAGAATTCTACCTTCTGTGAGTTGGATGGAAGTATGTGTGAACATTTGTGCTGATGACTTTGGAAGGAAACACCCTCCATTTAAAATTTCCACTGTGTTATACTTGTGCCAAGGATTGCTCCATATGTGAACAAGAAGGACCCTTGTAAGCACTCAAGGTACTAAGTGCATATTGGCTCTAGGATAGTCTTTATTTAATCTCATGGAAAATGCAAGATGAAAAGAACTCATAAGAGCCTAGAAGGAGGAGAAAAGAAAACAAGCATTTATGAAGTGCCCACTATGTGCCAGGCACTGTGGTCTGAGCTCTTCACAAATATCATCTCATTGGATCGTCACAACAACCCTGGAAGGTAGGTGCTATTTGCAATTACAAAAACTGAGGTAGAAGAGGTTAAGAGACTTGCCCAGGGCCACACAGCTGAGAAATACCTGAGGATAGATTTGAACTTAGGTCTTTCTGACTTGAGGCCCAGCGCTCTAACCATTGTGGCACCCGGCTGCCTCCCAAATAGATATAAAAATGTATTGATAAAAAAAATTCATTGATACTTAAATAATCCTATGGAAAGAAGTTGAGACTGAGGTTGTTGAGATTACCATTCTGATATTCTTCTGGCTCCCCAGTCCTTCTACAGGGGCATACACAGCCCTTTCTAGATTCATAGTGTTATCTTGTACAGATTCCCTTCTAGAAGGAAAACATTCTTTGGGGCATTTCAAATAAGCAATTCTCTTTGGACCTGACCAAATAATTCCCTGGCTTTGTTCTCTAAGTTGAATATTGCTTAGGAATATGGACCTTCCTCTTCTTCCTCCAAGGAGCAAACTGAGTCCAGGAACTCCCTTCTCTTTCCCTAGATGTACAGATCTCTAGATTCTCCCACTTGAGAATCCTTGAATTTTGGAAATTGGGATTACTTACATGACCTTTTTCCTCAGATTGAGTGAACCTCTCTGCTTCTGCGGGATAGTTTTCAGTTCCTTGGCATGTGCCAGTGCTGGAAAATCTATTCTCTGGATGTCTCCAGCCACTTATAAGAACATGTATTTCCATCATCTTCTTTCTGTAGGGTCTCTCTAAACATTGTCCTCCTTAGCTGCTGATGCCTGTTGGGCTAGGAAAGCCTGCTCTCAGGAAATATAGTCTCTGGCCCTCTGGCTGGGGGCAGTTTTGGAGTCAGAGGTCTTGGGTTTAAATCCCTTTCTAATACTTGTGACCTTGAACAACTCACTAGGTTTCTTCCAGCCTCAGTTTCGTCTTTTTTTTAAAATAATGAAGTTGGCATAAGTGGAATCTAAATGTTCTTTCCAGCTTTAAATCTGTGGTTCTTTGGAAAAGGTGGTTGAGCACCAATAGGCAGATTCTGTCAGAGCTGGGCCTCTTTGGGTGACCAGAGGGGTTCAGGCCAGGGATGACCAGATACAGAAGATGAAGGGGATAGTGGCAGCAAGTGAAGGAATGTAAAGGGGAAATTAAAGAAGTTTCCTGAACTTCTCAAGTTTGTTGAGACTAGCTATTCCCAGATCCATAAAAGATAATCCGAATCACAGCACACATGGTAGATGTGTGTATGTGTGTGTGTTACATGTGTATGTTGAGGATGAGTAGTGGTCATGTTGTTGGTTACCTTCCAGGCTGCTCTGCTCTGGAAACTTTACCCCAGAGGACACTGACCTAGCCCTCTGAACCTGGAGTCCTCAAACACTGGATAAGCTCTCCGGGCTTCGGTTGTTTCATCTGTAAAATGAAGGGGTTGGAATGAGTGATCTCCAAGGTCCTTGTTGTTTCTAGATCTATGATGCAAGAGTTGGTTCCAGCTCCTGCCTAGGACAATGACCGTTTTCCTGGGGTGGAGCGTTCCTAGGGTCAGTGGTCTGGATATGACCCTTCTCTACCACTGATCTCAGTTCTCCAACTGGCTCTTGTCTCTGGTGGAGGAAATTCCATTAGCCACTAGGGGCCAGTGTTGAGTCATGCAGGAGTTTGAGAAAGCTCTGACCGTTCTCAGGAACAGTAAGAGGCCAGATGTGGGAAATTCAGGACTCATCTCCCTATAGCCTGCTCCAACAGATGCCCTATAATGACATTCACAAATGCTGCCAGAAAAACTGGATAAACTTTGGTGGAAAGAACGCGCCCTGGCCTAGGGCTTGGGATGGCTGGAATCCAGTTCTGATCCTGACTGTGTGTGTATGTGAGACACTGGTCAAATTCCTCAAACTCTATAATCTTAGTAATAGCTCACATTTATATATCGCCTACTATGTGCTAGGCAGTATATAATTTAACAAGTTATATTTCATATATATATATATATATATATATATATATATAACAAAATATATAATCTCAGCTAATCTTCACAACAACATCATCCCCATTTTGCAGGTGAGGAAACTGGGGCACAGATTGAGTGACTTGCCCAGGGCCACACAGCTAGTAACTGTCTGAGGCAGGATTTGAACTCAGGTCTTCCTGACTCCACACCCCAAACTCTATCTGCTGCACCTCCTAGCTGCCTCCCTATAAAGTTCAGTTTCCTCATATGTCAAAATGGGACGATACCTTCCCTTGTCTACCTCACAGTGCTGTTGGGAGAATATTCGATGGGAGATAAATTGGATTGTAAAGGGCTAGAAAACTGCCCTGGGGTTGAAGGTATCGATAGGATGACAAGTGGTACAATGCACCGTCTCTGAAGTAGAAAGACCTGGGTTCCAATCTCACTAGTTTGTTAATTGGCAAATGACATCATCTCTGCCTGCCTCAGTTTCTTCATCTGTACAATAAGGGGATTGAACTAAGTAATCTTTGGGGTCCTTCCTGGTCAGCTCCAGAGCTATGATTCCAGTAATCCTGTCCAGTCCCTGCCTGGGACGATGGTACCTTTCTTGGGATGGAGGTGGGGAAAGTTCTCAGAGTCAGTTGATATCAGGGCAATTTCAGGAGGCTAGGAGGCAGTTTAGGGTCAGTGGCTTCCTGCTCTGTCTGTGGAGTCCAAGGAGACTAATTTCACTTGCTTCAAAATTTTACTGGGGCCTAACCATCACAGATTTAAAAAAATAGGAATTAACCTTCTATCCTCTCCCAACCCTACATTTTCCCACAGAGGGCTCTCTTTTTTTAAACTACTATTTTAATTTAATTTTCTTATTGATGCCCTTCCCTCCACTCCTCTCCTTTTCTCATCCTTTCTTTCTTTTTTCTTTTCTCTTTTTCTCCTCCCTTACCTTTTTTTCATATCATTATCTTTTCTCAAGGACTCCGCCCCTGACATGATGAACCCTATCTTTAATAAACAGAGCTCTCTCCAGAGGTAGGAAATCAGGACCTGGGAACCTCCCAGACCTAGAGGGCTTAGACCTAAGACTGAGACAGTTGTGGTTCCTTACCATTGTTAGGCAGGCTTTTCAGGGGCTAAGGATGGGGCAGAACTTCCTCAAGGGAAAACAGATGTCTCTAATGTAAGCAACATCACCAGAGGGAGGAAAGTTAGTAGCAGGAGGATGGATGTCCCCACACCTGCTCCTTCACATCTGCTGGTGTAGACCTCCAGGGATGTGTCCTGGGGCTGGGGGGCAGGACTGCTGGGATCTGTCTGGTTGCTTCCATTCTCTACCACTATCCATATTTCCAACTGGGTTTTCTCTCCCCTCTAGTTCCTGAAATAAACACAAAATCCTTTTTAAATTTCTTAAAGGTTAACTTTTTTTTTTAAATTGCCAGCACAACAGGAAGAGGTAAAATAAGTCTTGGATAAAATTAACAAAATTCCGAGGTCTCAATAATCACACAAAAAAGTTATCCCTAGTCTTCATAAGAATATGTCTGTAGCTAGCTCTATTCTCTTTTTTAACTGTACTCTTGACTTTTTCACCAAAATTGTCTTCAAACATCTTGAGAGTAAATTCCATCAAATTCATGTGCTCATGAACCACCCAGACTGGAGGAGGAGCCTGTTTATGGATTAATTATGATTGACACATCTAGTTAGAGTAAGTTGGTAGATGGGAAACAGTATCCAGAATTCCCCCCCTTGGTTTTTGGCTCCATCTTTAAGGATGGTCAAGGGTCTTAAGATCCTGCTATAGGAGGCTCAGTTGACACAACTTAGAATGTTTAACCTGAAGATAGAAGATATATATGTTTGTGGGGGTGGTTGGGAAGAGGAGGAAAATGATGATAACACAGGACAAGCTATTCAAGTATTTGAAGAGCTATCATTTGGAAGAAGAATTGGACTTTTCTGCTTGTATCCAGCAGACAGAAAGTGGCATTGGATTGGAATGGGGGAGAACTCAGATAGAAAAATGAATGTTGGCAGAAATTTGCAGAAAGGCAAATTTATGAACCCGGGCAGAGAGTGCTGGAAATATTTTTGAGCGACCATTTTTCTAGGTACACCACAGAGGTCATTGTTTCTCACATAAGATTATCTGGATTTGTGTTTAAGGGATCCAATTGACTCTGACTGATGAGTCCCAAAGACAGTCTTTTAGCAACTTGGGGAGGGGAAATTCTGAACAGTGTGTCCTTTGTCTAAGAATGACTCATGTGCTAGAACAACTCACACTCTGCTAACTAGGAAAGTCATGGCTAAGGGAAGGGTCATGCTCCAGTCAGTTTCAGTACTAAATGTTAGCACAGTCAGGAAGGCAGGTCAGTTGAATTATAGACAGGAAGGCAGCAGCTGTTGATAGTAATCCTCATAAAAAGCTTTCCTTCTACTCTGCTGTATTTAGGGGAAAGGTAGAACCACATGCTCTATAAGGGATTGGACACTTAACCCAGTCCAAAAGTTCAAGGAGCAAAGACCCTCTAGGTCAAACTTTCTGTAATCTAGACCCACTCAGCTCTGCACTCTTGTCTCCCATTATTATATTCACTATACAATTGACATTCTAGCCATAATGGTGTCCCCATTGTTCCCCCATGCTTTTTCCATGCTTTAGACTCTGGCTGGAATGCCCTTCCCTCTACTATACCAAATTCTCCCCACTTGTTAAAATTCTCATTCTTCAAGGCCTGCTTAAATCTTGTTCTCTTTAGGAAGGCCTTCCTGACTACTCCAGGCTCCACAGCACTGATACTCAGTGTCTGGTCAGGCCCATACCAAACCAGACTGGGCTTCACATCCCATTCCAGCTCTCCATGCCGCCTACCTGGCTGCTGTAGCCTCCTTCTTCTGCCCGCCTAGGCCAGTGCCTGTGCACAAGACCATCAGAATCCATGCCCTCATTGCTGGAGAAGTTAATCTACTGTAGTCTAGTATACTATAACTAATTGGCTCCGACCCACACCATCTTTATTCATCCATCCATCCGGGTCATCTCACCATTGGCTCCTCCGTAACTCACGTAACTTCTCCAATCCCACCGCTCTGACTGCAAAGATGAAATCAAAGATGCTATTGTTTCTGGAAAAGCTTTTGATAATTGACAGCCCTGAGTCAGGTCGCCATCCCTGCAGCTCTCCAGATGATAACTCTCTTTGTTGGCCACCATTTTCCTGTATTTATCATCTTCTTCATTAAAATGTAAGTTTTTCAAGGGCAGGGACTAGCTTACTTTTTATAGTGATAGCTATAACTTTAACACGGAGACTGGCACATTGTAGGCACTTAATAAATGCTTGTTTCCTTCCTTTCTTCCTTCTTTCTGTGGCTGTCTCATCAGAGTGTGGTTTCTGGGCTCGCTTCACTGTACTTTCAGACAGGATGACCAGCTATGGTTGGAGGCTGGATGTCCAAAATGTTCCTGGATTCCTCAGATAAGGGAAGGGGGTGACTACATAATAAGCACACACCCTGTCTTGGGGACCTGTGCAGTTGCCCTGCTGCTCCAGCCAAGACTGACAATGATAAGTCTGTGCATTGGATAGAGTGATGGACGTAGAGTCAGGAAGCCCTGGGTTCAAATCCTGCTTCTGAGCTTCACTGAGTATATATGATCATAGCCAAGTTCTACATCTGTAAAGCAGAGATGCTAGTACCTGTAATTGCTATGAGTTCCAAGGTGAGTAATTGTAAACTACAAGGTAAATGTAAAGCAGCTAGCTGGCCAGGGAGTAAAGTGAAACATGGTTAGAGCATAGAGATATACATTTTTAGACACTGCCAATGTGAGAATTTGTTTTGTGGGACTGTATATAAACTGAAGGTTTGATTTTTGATGAAAAAAATTGCTCAAAAGAAAGCAATTGAACAAAAGAAAGCACAGATTATAAATGTTTATAAAGTTAATTTATAAATTTATTTGACAGTGTTTTTGATAGCATTTTCTGTGTATATGCATGTATAATTGAGGTTAGGTGACTTGCCCAGGGTCACACAATTACTTATAGCATTTTAATGCACATACTTTAACTCATTCAATCTTCACAACAATCCTGGGAAATTGATAATGCAGTGATTATTATCCTTCACATTCATCTATAACTTAGGACGTGCATGTGTTAGATTTTCTCAGTGTAACTTGAAATCCGGCACTCTATGCAAGCTGCCTTTCTTAATTAATTTATCTTTTAAAAGCTAGACAGTGGCACTTCTAGGCATGCCAGGAACATAAAGGGTTAAAAATTCTCCAGAACACAGTATTTGGTTTAGGCTGAAAGATAACTAGCCAGAAGATTTTGGGGAGTAAAAGAAATTACAAGAGGCAATTAAAACAAATTCATTTGATTGGATCTTCTAATTCTTGGTGTCCTGTGTCAAAGTCCTAGTCACCTTGCCTTAGTTATGACTCCAATGAGAACTGACATTTTTTATGTTTTACATGCATTATCTAACTGGAGTGAAAAAACAGCCTTATGAGGCAGGTACCTCAGCTCTTCACATTCCCATCTTACAGATAAGGAAACAGACTTGGGGTGGGGGAGGAGTATAAAGGGACTTGCCCAAGCTTGCACAGGGATTATTGAACAAAACTGGGATGTGAACCCAGATATTTCTGTGTATGTGTGTCTGTGAATACACATTTCTGTTCATGCATCCTACCACTTCACTTTCCTGTTCTCTTTCCTCTTTGCTGTAGTTATGAGATCCAGTGAGGGTGATTCTTGCTGCAAGGCGGCTGTTGAGCAGCTAGCTGGCCAGGGAGTGAAGTGAACCAGGGGGTATGGTCAGGAATTCTGACAGTGTTATTGGCTGGGTGGCAGTGAGGACAGGCTAAACCAAAGCTAACCAAATGAAAACCAACAGAATTTACAAACCACTTTATATCTTGCTAAGGGCATTGCATGTTCTTTCATTGGATTCTTATAAAAGCTTTGTGAGGTAGGTTCTAGTATTCTATTGATTTTATTATTATAATAGTATTATGAGAATGATTATATCTATTAGTACATTATTATGATTCACATTTTTATAGATAAGGAAATGGAAGCTAAGACAGGTTATGTACTGATCACACAACTTGTATCTGAGGCAGGATTTGAACTCAGATCTTCCTGACTCCAAATTCAGTGCTCTATCCTTGAAAGGGTGGAAAGGGATGCATGGGCAAAAGAAAACTGTAAGATCCACCTACGCTGTAGACATTAAAGGGAATGACAGCATCCACTCTGTTACGGCTTCTTTTCTCTAGATCTTGGAATGTGGAATCCTGGACACTGCCCAGTAGAGAGGTGGGAATTCCCCCTCTAGCTGGGGTCTACTGAGTGGGCTGGTCTTTCTGTCTGAGTGGCCAGTCCTCTTTGAGAGGCTTTCTTTGGTGCTGTCACAGGACCCAGGGACCAGTAAGAACACTGTTTCATCATCATCATCAAAGACTAGTCCTTGAACCCTGAGTTGAAGTGATGTTTATTACCAAAATGGCCAGGCTAACTTGGCCCATGCTCCTAGAGTGGAGAAGCATTGGCCTCCTGAGAAAAGGAAAGAGCCCAAACTATTGGTGTTGGTGAAAGAAGGACACACAGGTTAGGAAGGAGGTGGGTCATGAGTGGATCATTTATTTGGAATATTGAACAAGTTGATATGGAGACAGTAGGTGGGGTGACTTCAAACAAGGTAGCTAGTGAGGGTCCAAGGACAGGGTTAAAAGGCTGTTACTTGGATTTGTGATGCCTTAGGCTGCTCTCCTGCCATTGATGAGACTCTTGGGGGCACTGGTTGAGCGTAACCCAATAGATAGTCTTGTGGGCAATCCACAGGAGGGCACCCAGCAGTATGATGCTCAGCACTGTTAGTCCTAACAGAGCCAGGTCCCCCCAGAAGAAGATGTGGTACTGGTCAGGGTACAGCTGTCTGCAGCCCTCCAACTCATTGCCAGTGAGCTGGTTGAAGGACAGAGTGGTTGTGATGGCTGGGCTGGCACACCTGGTCAGGTTCAGGATTTCCTTGGCGTGGTCCTCCAGCCAGAGCTTCAGGTATAGGATATTACAGTCACAGTGCCAGGGGTTACCAGTCACATCAATTCTGTAGACGTAGCTCAGGTTGTCAAAAGTGCCAGGAGGGATGGAACTTAGGTTGTTCTTCTGTAGGTACAGGTATCGGGTGGCACTGGGCAGGGTGGGCACTGAGATCAGCCCCCTGTTGCTACAGTCCACCACCAGTCCAAAGGTTTCCAGGGCCTGGCAGTCACAGGGTGGGGGGCAGGCCAAGCTACCAGGCAAGCCCCACAGCAAGAACAGTATCCACTTGTTGGCTATGGGCATAGACATCTGACTGGCTACAGAGGAAGAACACAACAGTTAAGTGTGAGACATTGGGTGGGCAAAGAAAATGACTGGGAAAAGGGACAGAGTACAAAGGTTTGAATTTCTTTAGAAGCAGCATCCCAATCTGACTACAAATGGAACAGGTAACCTCTTCTTTAGAGAAGAAGTATTATGAAAAATGTACTCGCAGGAGTTTTCTGTCCCCTCACCTAGATTCATAGAACCACAGAATGTTAGAGCTAGGAGGGTCCAATAGACCAGATTTAGCCTAGGGATTTTTTTTAGGCAATCAAGGTTAAATGATTTGCCCAGGGTCATACAACTAGTACATGAAATAGAATTTAAGCTCAGGTCCTCCCGACTCCAGGACCAGCGCTCTGTCTGCGGCACCACCTGGCTGCCCTAGCTCTGCGCTTCTTAACTTGTACTCTGTGAACTTGATTTTTTTCCCGCTTAGTAGTTTTTTCCAATTACATGCAAACACAGTTTTCAACATTCATTTTTATAAGATTTTGAGTTCCAATTTTTTTCTCTCTTTTTCCCTCTTCCCTAAGATGGCATGCAATCTGTAAATTTGTTTTCAAAAATATTTGGATAACTCTACCTCAACATAATTTATTTCCTTTGTAGTCCTATGTATTTTATTTCATGCATTTAAAAAACATTGTTCTTGGAAGGTAGCATGTAGAATTCATCAGACTGCTGCTGAAGATGATCCATGTGGTGGCATGTTCGTAAATGTTTAACAATCAGCTCTCCAGAAGAAGGGGAAATGTATTAACAATCAGCTCTCCAGAAGAAGGGGGAAATGTGTGGTGACACACTTTAAAATTTGATCATTATTAACATTTTCCCATCATTTAAAAAAGCCTAGATAATCAACAAAACAATAAGCAAACTCTCATTTGTAGCATCCATTTACAAGATGTAAATGCTCATGCTAAACATGTAACCATTAGACTTCTGAGCTGGGGCACGCTGACTCCATCGCACCTGGGAGCCATGGTGAGGAATCCTCATCTAGTGTAACTGCGTCACTTGACAGAAAGGGAAGATGAGCCAATGGAGAGAGTTTATCTGAATTCATGTGGTCAGTTCCAGGCAAAGCTAGGGTGAGAATCCAAGACCTCTGATGGCTAGACCCTAGACGAGAGGGAGAGGAAGAGGGAAAGGGAGAGAGGGAGGAGAGAGAGAGAGAGAGAGAGAGAGAGAGAGAGAGAGAGAGAGAGAGAGAGAGAGAGAGAGAGAGAGAGAGAGAGGAGAGAGAGGGAGAGGGAGAGAGGGAGAGAGGGATGAGAGAGGGAGAGAGAGGGAGAGAGAGAGAGGGAGAGAGAGAGAGAGAGAGAGAGAGAGAGAGAGAGAGAGAGAGAGGGAGGGAGGGAGGGAGAGAGAGAGGGAGGGAGAGAGGGAGAGAGGGATGAGAGAGGGAGAGAGAGAGAGGGAGAGAGAGAGAGGGAGAGGGAGAGAGAGAGAAAAAAAAGAGAGAGAGAGAGAGAGAGAGAGAGAGAGAGAGAGAGAGAGAGAGAGAGAGAGAGTCTGAAATGAAGGCAACTCATTTATATCAATTCAGATTGACCCTTCTGCAAATTCTAGTTTTAGAGAATCCCTTAGAATACTAAGAAGTGAAATACCTGTTCTAGAGTCTCATGACCATTATAGGGCAGAGAAGGGATTTCAAGGCAGGTCTTGCCCGTTTCAAGGCTGCCTCTCTTTGACTTTGTGTCTATTTTTTGTGCTCTTATGTCATGGGACATTGACCAAGGAGGATCAGTCTGTAAGCACGTGTGGCATGTTTTGATCCCATGTGGATGTTTAATGAGCCTGGTTCTGCCAGTTCCCGATGCTGTGAATTAGAAGGGCCTGGCTCCCACTGCATCCACCGGGCATCCACCGCATGTTTGGTCAAACAGGTGGGAGTCATATCTCTCCTAGCACTACATGGTCACAGGATTATCTTTTAGGGACCTGCCACAAGCTGCCTTTGGGCAGAGGTGTTGCCTTCATGCTTCTCTCTCTGGAAAGAGCTAGTGCACTTATTAGAGTACTGGACTTGGAGTCAGGGAGACCTGAGTTCAAATCTTGCCTCAGATACTTCCTAGGCTGTGTGACCTTGACCTCCTTCTGTCTCAGTTTCATCTATAAAATGGGAATAACAGTACCAACTACCTATAGAGTTACTGTGGCATAGGAAAGCATAAGCTTGAAGCCACTCTACAAGTGCTCGCTGCTACTATTATTATCTCCATTTTACACGTTGGGGACCTGACGTTCAAAATCATGCATTAAGCCTTGTCCATGGTCACACAGGGGATATGTCAGAGGTAGGGCACAAACCCTGGTCTTTTTGACGCAAGGCAGGGCCTCGATAGCTAATAAGCCGTTCAGAAAGATGAAGGGATTCACCCAGTCATGCTGCTAGGACGCGGCGGATTTTCTGATTCAAACCCAGTCTTTTTATTGGACTCCCCCTTTCTCTCAGAGACAACCGAAATCCATCCCTTTGTTCCAAGGCACTTCCTTTTGGTTCCTACATTTGGCATAAAGATTTAGAAAAGAATGAACTAGAGTAAGGCATGTGTTGAGGAAGGAAGCATCTCTTTCAAGGGGATCCAGCTATCTCTGAGTCGAGCTGAGTTCCCCCTGGCCCTGCTGTAGGGAAGATGTGAGAAGATGGGGGGGTGGTAGTAAAGAGAGGGAAGGAAAGATCTGGGGAAGAACTGCTAAGTATCTGAAGCACAGTTCATGCTCTGTTACCTTTCCTGGATTCCTTTCTCTCTCGGGCCATCAGCAGTTCTGGGGCGAGGGGTCCAAGACAGGAGTCACCCTGCTGTTCAGAAAGCACGGAAGGAAATGAATAAAAATAGCCTGGTTGAGCTCAGAGCTGCTACTCAGAAAACCCCATCTCATTAGGCGGAAGACAGTTTGCCAGCCCCTTTGTGTTTTGGGCAGATGAAAGGGGAAGAAGATATGATTTTTAGAGCTGGGTGGGACCTTAGCGGTCATCTTGTCTGGCCAGTTCATTTCAAACAGTGGAAAATTAAAGTCTAGACAGGGTAGTTGGTTTGTTCAAATAAGAACCAGAGTAGAGAATCAAACCAAAATCATCTGTCTTTAAACCTAGTGCTTTACTGTACCATGATACCCCAAGGAGAGAAGAAAGTGGATCACGTCAACGTGGGCCCTTATATTCTCTGATATACTTACAAGTTCATTTTCAAAGAGCACCTGGTCTGGTCACCATAAGCTTTCAGTAAGATCACTTTGAATGGCAGGGTGTGGGGAAGAGGATCTGTCAATCTTTGCCCTCATGGGGTATTCATAGTGGAAGGGATCCCAAGTATGGGACAAGGGCTGTCCCACTAAGCCCGAGCAAAGGATGTGTACAACCTAGATCTAAGGAGGCTAAAACAATATTCTAAGGACCATACATGCAGTAAGTAGTAAGTCTGGCACTAGCTCAGGAGTTCTTAGACTAGGGTCCATGACTTTGGTTTAGTAATATTTTGATAATATTTCAATATAATTGTTTTCCTTTGTAATCCTATGTATTTCACTTTATGCATCTAAAAACATTCAGACCACCAAAAGAAGCACACAACAGGTTAAGTACTGTACCAGAATGATTCAGGGGTCCTTTGCATTACACTGTATGTTCTTTCACTTTTTGGCAGTTCAAAAAACTTTCTGGTTCTTTCTGACTTTCTCTGTCCATTCCTTAGTTCTATGTCTTCTTCCACTCACTCTGGGATACCTTATTCCTTGTTTGGATTCTAGATATTTCTATACTTCTACATTCCAGGCTGGAAGTTTCCAGTTTCCCAGTTGATTGGCAGCTCCCTGCCTGGACCTGACGGGTGGGGAGCTGAGAATGCTGCCTAAACCCTTGTGTCCTACACCAGCATGGACTCTTGCTTTCTTGCCAACGTGGCATGACTCTCTCTGCTGCTATCCCTGGTGGTAGTTCTTTGCCCTATCTCAGTCCCACCCCTAGGGTGAGGGAGGCTGCTGGGCTAATTTTGGGCTGTTGGCCCCAGCCCCATGAAAAAGACATTGACAAATGGTCTTAGTTTGGGGAATGTCCCTCCAGCCTCGCAGTATAAGGGCTCATTTGGCTGCCTTAGAGTTATTCCCTTGTCTCTCCCTCCAGCTTCCTTGGGTATATCCAGTTCTGCTTCCCTTACATGTGCCAGTTCAAAGGGACTTCTTGTTTTCAGCCCTGACTGGTTCATCTAGCTCTTCTGCCAAGCCCCCTTTACTGCCAGTCTTGTACTGTCACACACCTGATGCATCCATCATGTCTCTTCCCTCTATCCTGGAAGAAAAGGGAAAGGGGAATTTCTGTAGAATGGGCTCTCTTTCTTCCCCCTCCTGCCATGGTTTCTTTTGAGCGCTGACTTCTCCTTCTCCGGTGCCTATGGATAGCCCACTAGTGGTTTCCCCCTTCTCTGGGTTTTCCTTATCTCTGTCATGCACTGTTCCTGCTAAGAGGCCCTACCTACGTTGTGGGGGCCAAAGAAGGGGGTAAGGGGTAAAGGGGGGGAGAGCTTCAGCACTAGGGCAAAGGCCTGGATCATGCCACACAAGAGGATTGCTAGAAGGAACTTGGGGTAGTTTGGAGAACAGAAGATGGAAATCTGACCTCAGACATTAGCTGTGTGACTCCAAGCAAGTTATTTAACCTTGTTTGCCTTAATTTCCTCATCTGTAAAATGAGCTGGAAAAGGCAATGGCAAAGCACTCCAGTATCTTTGTCAAGGAAACCCTAAAAAGGGGTCATGAAAAGTCAGGACTGAAAATGATTTTCATGACATTTATTAAGCACTCACTGGGTGCCATACAGTGTGAGAAACACAGAGCATATAAATATAAGTGAAACAAAAGACCAATCTTCCCTCAAGAAGCTTCTATTCTAATGGAGCTGAAAAGGTGGGAGCTCAGTGAGGCATGAAGGTACCCGGTGTGAGGCCATGATTATGAAGCCAGGGCTAAGAGGAATGAAAGCTAGCTTGAACTCTTCCTCCAAGTTGAGGCCCCACTGGATGAGTTACCTATTACTTCTCTCCCCATACTTGATGGTCCTCCCCATTTTGACTTACTTGCTGTTCCTCATACATGATGGTTTATCTCCCCTCTCTGTATATTCTGACTGTCCACCATGCCTGGAATGCTCTTCCTCTTGGAATCCCTGCTTCCCCATTAAGACTCAACTCAAGCACCATCTTCTGTAAGCCTTTTCTTTCCTCCTCTGATCTCCCGGTGCCATTCGTTTTGGGTGACCTTGTGTCTACTTTGTAGGTATCTTGGATTCACCTACGTATGTGCATGCTGGCTCCTACTACTAAAATATAAGCTTCCTGAGGGCTTTGCTTTTCTCTTTTTTACCCCCAGTATTTAGCACAGTGTCCAGCACATGGTAGGCACTTGATAAACACTTGTTGATGCATTGGTTGTCTGAAGTCCCCAAACTAGAGAGGTGACAGTGACTTTTTCTTGTTTGGAATCTGAAATTGAAGTGAGGGATAGTGGGAGATGGTATCCTGAATGAAAGGTTCAATTCCTGGGAAAAAAAGGAACAGTTTAAAGCTTTTAGAATTGATGGCTCTATGTGACCTCTGGGTGTGAATGCATGTACATTTACTGCGGTTCTTGACTCAGGATGTGGAGGACTGGAGGAAGAAATAAATTGTACTTGCCTTGGCATTTTCACAGGGTCAGAGTTTTTATGGTGACTTGGCCCAGCCTTGTAAAATTTATCCAACTGTGGCAGGAGACTGGAGACCTGTATCCATGCTTTGATGCATGAAAAGATGATTTACCCAGCCTATCTTCAGGAGAGCAACACAAAAGGCCCTTGATTTGGATAGGGGTAAAAGACTTTGATGGGCAACTAGGTGGTGCAGAGAATATAGTGCAGGGCCTGGATTCTGAAAGATTCATGTTCTTGAGTTCAAATCTGATCTCAGATACTTACTAGTTGTGTCACCCTGGAGAGGTCACTTAATCCTGTTTGCCTCAGTTTCCTCATTTGTAAAATGAACTGGAGAAGGAAATGACAAAGCACTCTAATATCTGCCAAGAAAACCTGAAATGGGATCTTGAGGAGTCAGACACAACTGAACAGCAAAGTCCATTTGTGCCTCCATCTTTCTATTTCAGCTTTGACAACACAGTTCTAGACAATTCTTTAAAATTACGAGTTGCAGTGAAAGTGCCAGACTTCATTGTGGGAAGAGGGAATTTCTTCATCCAGAGGTCCTATATGTCAGTGAAATCACAGGTCTAGTTCCTATTCCGTGGAAACTTCTGATGGGAGACTTCTTACTTTCCCTACTTGTTACTTCTATTGCTACCATACAAAGGGAGTGGAAGGACTCCTTGGGCTACAGATTCAGGGTCATACTTCTTCATAGCTTTCCTAAGATTTTCTTAGAGTTGTTCAGTTATTTTCAGTGGTGCAGGACTCTTCATGACCCCACTGGGGGTTTTCTTGGCAAAGATACTGGAGTGGTTTGCCATTTTAATCTCCATTCATTTTACAGATGAGGAAACCGAGGCAAAGTTAATTGACTTGCTCAGGGTCACAAAGTTAGTAAGTGTTTGAGGTCAGATTTGAACTCTGGAAGTTTTCCCAATTCCAGGTCTGGTGCTCTGTGCCATGCGCTATGGTGCCCTCTAGCTGTCCCTTCTTAGATCTGTAAGGGACCTTAAAGATCATCTATCTAGTCTAAGTATAAGGTGACACGCAACAAAGAGCTCATTACAGAAGGGAATCCTAGGAATTGAAAGCAAATGAAAAGCAAATGTGTGTTTATCCCCAGTCTTGGAAAAACTCAGCTTGCCATGTGAGGGATACCTACACTTGGACCCTGAGGCAAGAAAAAGTTGAATGAAATTTAATTGCCCTAACTCAGCTATGCATAAGGGTTGAGGATGTTCTAATGAGAACTGTTTCTGGACATCTTACATCTTCCTGAGCTGTCCTTGTCTGTGTCTGGGGTACAGAAAAGCCAGGGTAGAGCTTTGAGACTGATTGAAAAGGAAAAGAGAAGGAAGGGAAAGGAAAGGATGGAAAAAGATGGAAAGGGAGGGAAGGGAAGGAAAGGGAGGGGAAGCTCTGAGACTAAGCCCTTTCTTCACAAAAGGGCATTTGTTTTCTAAGGATATGTTCCTTTCTCTAGTAGCACAGGAATTGGTGGGAGAGTACTCATTTATGGATGGAGTCTGAGAATGATCTGCTTCATGATTCCTTCTTGTTATTTTCTTTTGTTCTGTTTCAATTAAATGTCCCACTGTCTGATTTTTTTTTTGTTGTTGCTGCTTTGTATTTTGGGAGAATAGGCACTAGACGGGGGCTTGAGGCACATTTTTCTTCTACGTTGAACCTGACATGTGATCAGGAAGTTGAGTATGATTCCTGTTGCCTACAAATTGAAGAAAGGGTGAACTTCATTTATTATTTCACAGGACAGTTATCCTCCCCAAATCCTTTAAGTTATCCTAGAACCCACTAGGAACCACTGGTTCTTAACTTCATAGATTCAACAGGGGGAAGTTCATGAACAATGGGGAAAATTATATCTTTATTTCAACAGTATTGATTTGCTTTGTGATCCCATGTACTTTTTAAAATTTAAAAACATTTAAAAGCATTTAAAAACATTATTCTGAGAAGCTCCAAAGACTTCCAAAGGGGTTCATGACCCAAAAATGGTTAAGAATCCCTGTTCTAGATGTTGTCTGGTCTTTCATAGGTGTTGCCCATTTTTTGCCATTTGATTAGTGATGGGAGCTAGTGTGTATGGGGGTGAAAATCTGCAGGGAATAAGCAGTTTGCTCTGCCTGCTGCCAATTCATATTGGGGGGTGGATTGGTGGGCATGTTTCTGGAAGTGACTGATGACATGTAATGGAAGAGGTTCTGTCTCCAGTTAAAAGCATACATAGTCATTCCATGAATATTTCCTTTCTGATTCCTGTTTTTAGAGGGGGTAAGGTATCTGACACCAGAACTCTGGTGTCCAGGCTTGATTTTAGATGAAATGAGGCACTAGGAAATCATTGAACATTTAATAAAAAGGAAGTTTACTTTGCCCTAACACAACAAAGATCCAGTGGAATTTTTCTTTATCTTTAGTATTCATGGCTTCCCTTACCTCCTTATGGAAATGCATCTGGCCAGCAGGTGAGTATATGGTGACTCTCATATTTTCAGGCATCCATCAAGTTTGAGGGGGATAGGTTCCATGTGACTGGGACTTTTTAATGCTCTTGGGTGACCAGGAAGCTGGATCAGGCAACTTGAGTCAATTACTCCTATGGATAGCTTGGTCTCCTTTTAGGGAAAGCTAATCCCGATAGTAGGAGAGACCTGAGAATCCCTGTTCTAGATGTCTGGTTTTTCATAGATGTTGCCCATTTTTTTGCCATTTGATTAGTGATGGGAGCTAGTGTGTATGGGGGTGGAAATCTGCAGGGAATGAGAAGTTTGTTCTGCCTGTTGCCAATTCATATTGGGGGGGTGGATTGGTGGGACCTGAGAGACTACCACCTCCATATTGGAGGTGGTAGTGAAACATGCTTGGACCAACAAGGTTCCGAGAAGCAGCTTTGTTATCTTGTAGGGCAAGTTAATCTCTTTTCAAATTGGGGTAGGAGGAAGCATGGTCCTAATCCAGTTCTGGAGAAATGTTGGCATGCATTGATACTATTACAACTGTGTAGTGAAGAAAAACCTTTTTAATTGGCTGTTGAACTGCAACTGAGAGGTGTACAACAGACAACAGCCCTATTTCATAGTGGTGATCAAGTCAAGAATAACTTCTGGCACCATCTTCCTTCTTACCTGGCTTACCACATGGCCCAAAACACATGACTCCTTTGTGTCTTTGTTCCTTCTTGCTTTTAGGGGAATGAGTATTGAGATGGAGCGGACCAGGCTGTGATCTTGTGGCCTTCAAAGGGTTGGAGGAACCACCAGATGTGTAGAGAGGAGGGGTTCATGCAAGAGACTGCCATGAAAGTCATAGCCAATACAAATGCAGCTCCAGTAGCAACCTGTGCAAGCTAGCCCAGCACTGAATCTACCTAGCAGCCAAGACACCATCTCCTGAAGGCAGGGGAGCACATTTCCAGAGTTGTGCCATACCCAGAAGTCAATTTCTAGAGAGAATTTTTAGTAACAATCACTTTGAGGTTGAACTCACTGTCCCCAGAGCCCAAGGTGGCAGAGGGGATAGCGTGCCTTGATTCAGGGTAATATGTATATGCTTCTCTTCTTGCTATATATTCTCAGTACACCTCTCCTTGTAAAAACTAATGGATATTAATTGCTTATTGACGATATTGAGGAGGTAGCAATGTAAGGAGTAAAATGATCACTAATCACTGGTGATGTTATTGCATGGATCATATTGGATGGGAGCTGAATCCAATAGCATTAGAAGACCACTATGCTCTTCAGGGGTACCCCTAGGACCTTGAGGGCAAGATATAGTTAGCTATGTTCTGGGAATATATGTTGGAGTAGGTCCATAGTCTCACTAGAGTGAGATCTGCATTTCAGTCTTCAGTGTGGTAATAACTCATTCCGTGGTTTACCTACATATGAGAGCAAAATGAGAAGCTATAACCTCTTTTGGAGGAAATGGGAATCATGGGGTCATAGACTGAGCGCTGGATGGGATCTCAGAGTAGCCTTGGTGTGACGTTCATAGGAATCTTGGAGAGAAAGTGAAGAGAGATGGGGACTGGTCTAACCCTTCCATGTTACAGATAAAGAAACCAGTCATGGTCACGAAACTCGTAGGTATGCTTTGAATGCTTCTGCTATGGACAGAACAAGTGTTAATTATTGGAGCATCTTGGTTTTTAGGTCAAATGTGTGGTACAGTAGAGTTGTAGCTGGGATTCTTTTGTGGCTATGGGGTGGTCTATATGATTGAAGAATTCTCTTCCAACTCTGAAGTCTGTGGTTCTGTGAAATTTGTGGGGAAAATACCCAGGCATCAGTTGAAACTTTTTTGGGAAGTTTCTTTGAGAGACTTGAGCCATCCCCCGAAACCCCCTTGAATTCTAAAAAAGCAGCAAGATGATTAATTAAATGTTTAATGTCAATTCATTTAGCACATTAACTTTTTAGGTCAAGTTTATGATACAGTAATTTTCCTCCACTAAAGTCTCACTAATAATTTATCATCATAGAGTTGACCTTGGTTCCTAAAGGTCATCCTAGCAAAGCACAAATTCTTGTATATTTCCGTAAGTTGAAAGAGTTTTAATTCCAGTCAGTCAACGCTGTATTTAAGACAGTGTGTCTATGATCTGAAAACCGTAGTAACTAAGTTCAGCGAGTCTCATCAACAAATTGGGTACCTGGCAGAATATAAGCTACCTGAGGGCAGGGTTTCCTTTTGTCTTTATATTCTCAGCACCTAACATGGAACCTAGACACCGTAAACTGTAAGCAAGAGCAGAGACTATCTTTTTTTTTTTTAAATCACTGGTGCTTAGCACAATGCTTGGCATGTTGTACGCATTTAATAAATGCTAGTTGTCTGATTAAAACACAATAAATACTTGTTGGTTGGTCGAACAACCAGGTGATGAAGATGTTGGTAAGAGCAATTCATGAAACCATATACTTAAATGTAAAAGGGTTTGCATCATGGGAGAAGTGTCCACACCAGTGGAATTTAAAGTCTCGCCCCAAAACCTACTTAGCATAGTGCCTCCAACAGAGTAGACATTTAATAAGTCCTTATTAATTGGATCATGGGATCATGGCCCTAGAGTTGGAAGCATCCTCAGAGGCCATATAGTCCAACCTTCTCATTTAAAAAAGTTTCTTAATTAACAAGCATTCATTTTCTCTGCCTCTCACCTGTATCCTTCTCCCATGGGAAAAAGAAAAAAAAAACCCTTGTAACAAATACGTACTGTCAAGCGAAACAAATGACCACATTGGCCCTGACCAAAGATGTCTGTCTCATTTTCTGTCTTGAGCCTATCATCTCTCTGTCAGGACCAACCCCCTTTTTTACAGATATGGAAACTGAGGCCCAGGGAGGTTAAGTGATTTGACCAATGTTACATGTATTGCATCAGAAGTGGGATTTGAATTCAGGTCCTCTGAGTCCAGGATCTATGTTTTGCACTGTGCTATGAATCTCAGAGCCTTGAAAATACTGAAATAAGTTATTTTTTAGCTGCTTTATAGACATATGAGGGCAGCTAAGTCATGCAGTGTTTAGAGTGCCAAGCCTGGAGTGAGGAAGATGAGTCTTCCTGAGTTCAAATCCATTCTCAGATACTAGCTGTGTGACCCTGAGCAAGTCACTTAACCCTGTTTGCCTCAGTTTCTTCATGTGTAAAAATGAGCTGAAGAAGGAAATGGACAACCGCTCTTGTATTTCTGCCAAGAAAACCCCAAATGGGGTCATGAAGAGGTGGACACAATTGAAACAACTGATCAATAACAACACAGAAACATACAGAAACATGGAGATGAGGATTCCCAGCAAATACTTTGGCAATTTCTACCTGATTCATCTCACTTGAATCAATCACTGTGTCACTTTCTCCAAAGGTACAAATCAAGACCTTTCTGGACATGCTCCTGATATAAATTTCACTCTGAGACTTTATCTATGTGTCTCCCCCAGTGCCTAAAACTGTGCTCTGTTTAATCAGTATTTGAACGTTGGGGTCCTTTGTATTAACAACCTCCACAGGTCTGATATCCTCAAAGGCAAGCAATTCATCTTGGAGGCAGCCTCTACCAGGGAAATCCACTAACCAAGAGGTGCCAAGGGCCATGTCTATGACCTCTGTAGGGAGTTTACCACCTTCTCTGCTCAATCAAATTGAGAAAAGAACTTCCATGATCTTCCTGCCCCATTTCATATGGCTTCCTGGGTCCAATCTGGGATTGTGATGCTCCAAAAGCTAGATTAGAGTTCTCTGGATTTTCTTTACATTGAAGATCTCCATCTAACTCCACCTCAAAAGCTCTTCTCTCTCTTCCTGGCGCATCCCTTAACATGGGACACTGTTCACACCCCAAGGGCAGAGTGTGACTGACTGGATTTTTCTGATGGAACTGCAGAGCTCAGTTACTTCTAGGACCACTGAGAAGCAAATGACTGAGGCAAGATCAGTGAGAAGAGAGGGGAGAGCAAGAGGGATACCAGCCAGAGCTTGGGGTGTTTAAAGGATAATTTTGCATTCATTTAAAATCAAATTCAACATGGAAGAATTAGTGCTGTTTCTCTTCTTTTGGGGGAAGAAAATGCAGATAGAAAGAGGATGGAATAGCCAGCTACTATCCCACTTCTACCTCACCTTTAAAGAGGTGTGTGTGTGTGTGTGTCCCAGGGATGCTGAGAGCTTTCTATTAGCTATTCTAGACTTTCCGGAATCTCTTTGAATCACAAAGTGTTAGAGCCAGGAAGAACCTTTGCTGTCCATGAGTCCATCTCCCTTTGTAGAGGACATAGCTTGTTCAGGGCAAAGCCGAGATCAGGACTCAGCTGTCGACTCTAGAGCCAGGATTCTCTCCACTGTACAATGTTTGGGTTATAAGCATAGTGATGCTACCATCTTGTGTTCCTTTAGCAACACCTGCTCTTTTCCTACCCATCATTTTATTTTAGCCATGATAGAATGTCTACTCCTCCTGATACCACCCACACATACCCTCTGCTCCAGCTAGGTTGGCTCTTCCCCATCTTATGTTTCTGAACCTTTGTTCATGCACCTGGAATGCCCTTCTCCTTCTCAACTTATCTGAATCTTGCCTATTTTGAAGACTAAGCTCAAGCTGTCTTGCCTCCTCCAGGAAGCCTTCCCTGATCTCTTCAGCCCACACTGATCTTTCTTTCCTCCTGCTCTTCTTGTCTGTACCCCCTCATTAGCCTACACTGCTCTATGTTGATATTTCACTTGTGTGTAGGCATCTTGTCCTCCTAACTAGACTAGAAAGTCCTGAAGGGCAGACCCTCTTGACTTGACTTCTCTGTCATTAGGCCCGCAAACAAGAGAAACTCATAAGTATTTACCACATAGTATATTAGTCACTTATCTAAGATTTGAACTCAAGTCCCCTGACTTTTAGTCCTCTCAGCACAATCTTCTTCAGGGCACTAGGAGCACTCCAGGCATGGCTTGAACAAGAGCTGCTCTCAGCTCTCCTCCACCCAGCATACCTACTGCTCCGGCTTTTGGCACCTTCCCACCCCACCCCAAGTTGGCACAGGGACCTTCTTTCCTAAAGCAGCTACAAAGCAGCTACTTCTGGATGAGAGAACATGCCTCTTGGATTGTTGGTTTGCTCTGGAGTCTGTCATGGCACCACCATGAGAATTGTCCTGTTTTCTGCATGACATTCCCCTGCTCAAGAATATGCCATAACTCCCTACATAAAGTTCAAACTCTTTTGTTTGGCATTCAAGGCCTTCCATATATGAGTGCTTCTATTGCTTCCTCTCCTTTCTATCTTAATATATGAATCTTCCGTAGCAGGTAGGCAGGTCTCCTCATAGTCCCACCATACTTCTTCCTGTCTCCAGATGCCTTTCCCATGATAATTTTCTCAATCTGAATGCCACTACTAAATCCATTCATCCTGTTTTTGTTTAGCTAAATCCTACTCATCCTTTGAAGCCAAGTCACCTTCCACCTCCATGGAGCCTTCCATGACTACTGTAGGCCACACTAATGCTTTGAAGTCTACCCGGATGCTGGAAATACAGCTGAGTGTGTTACTGAGGTCAATAATAGAGCTGAATTATTTCACAGGGTTCCAAGCAGCTTGCAAGCTTCTCATGGGGAGGGGCAATTTTTATTTTTATTTTTGTTCTCTTCCCTCCCCCATAGTGCTGGGCATCTCTGGGTTGCATTAGAGCCTGGAGGATTGTCTGATTTCACTGGTTTCAGGGGAGGAGATCCCAGATGGAGAGGGAAGGAATCTTACAGTGGGAGGAAGGCCACACTCTCCAGAGTTCTGCAGGAGTTGTGGGAGGTACAGGCTGTGAGGAAAGAATTGACCACTTTAATCTGAGATGAAATCTGACAGATTTGGCGTGAGATTTATCAGCATAAATTAGGAGGCTTTATAGGACCCATCAGGAAAATGGTCAGCATGAAGGGTCAAATGCACCATTTCATCAAAGGGAGAGATATGACCTCCAAGGCAGGAGGGCCCTGACTAGGGCAACCTCAATCAAGATGCTGGTGTTGGCTCAGTGATTTGTGGAGCTCCATCAGCCTCTCAGACCAGATCTGGGTCCAGTCTTGTCTTCCATAGTATGACCTGCAAGATAGGGGTGGTGTCTTATCAGCAATGGGAGACCCAATGGTCACTGAGCACTTTATCTTAGGGTAGGCCCAGGGGGAATTCGCTTGGCCGGAGTTCTGTACTTGGTGGGTCCAGCAGGGATTTCCACCTGTATTTCAATATTCTGATGGCTGCAGATGCAGAGGCTGGTTGGGGGCAGGTCTCTGAAGAGGGGCAGGAGACACTAATACTCAACAGGAGATGATGAGCTGGTTGGTAAGAGCCTGGGGTGCTTGGGTTTGCTCCAGAGGCTGTTTCTGCAAGAGCTCGCAGCTAGCCAGTGTTCGGTACAAGGCATCTAGGACTTCAAAGGTGTGGGCCTTCTCTACAGGAGAGAACCAGGAAGCAAAAACACAGTATGACTTCAAGGCTGAGACCAGCAAAACTTTAGGGTAAGAACACCCTCCGACCCCAATCCATCAATCCACAAGCATTTATTAAGCAGCAACTCTATGTCAGGCACTGGTGATATAAAGACAAAATTAAACAATTTCTGTTCTAGAGGACTCTAGCAAGGGGAGACAACAGGTACATATATAAGAAGGTGGTACTATGCAGAAGGTGGTACTTGGATTGAGCCTTGAAAGAATCGATGGAGTCAAGGGGTTGGAGGTGAGAAGGTGTCCATCCCAGGTGAGGAGGTGAGGAGGAAGCTGATCCCAGGGAGACGGGAGATGGAGTGCCGTGTGTAAGCAATAGCTAATTTGGCTGGGCTCTAGTGTGTGTAATGGAGAATAATTCACAATAAGGCTGAAAAGTAAGAAGGGGCCAGGTTGGAAGGATATTAAATGCCTGAGGATTTTATATTTGTTCCTGGAGGTAGTAGGGAGTCACTGGAATTTATTAAAGTGGCAGGAAGCATGGTCAGACTTGCTGGATTTAGGAAAATCACTTTGGATTGGAGGGTAGATTGGTGAAGGGAGAGTTAGGAGAGTATCGCACAAGCCCAGTCTTATAGTGCTTATCATATTCTGACTTACATTAATATAGGTATATATTTTCTGTGCATACAACCCCCAGCTGAGCTGTAAACTCCACAAAGACTGGACTGATGTCTTAGTGCAGGGTTTGTTCTATGAAGTTTGGATTCAAAGGGCCACACTTGAGGACCACATGTGACCTCGAGGTCACAGGTTCCCACCCTTGTCTTAGTGTCTAATTCAGGACTGGTGTTTATAATAAATGAACTGAATTGTTCATGTTTATATCTCTCATGATCCCTAGCATAGAATGTGATCCTCAATGAATATATGTTTGAAAAGATGGGAAATTTGGAAACATTGGAGATTCAGGGTGTGTGTGTGTACAGTCATCCTTCTTTGCTGAAGAAGACCGTGCCATCACAGAAATGATGATATGATTTGTACTTGATCTTGTTTTGAGTGAGGGAGGGCTGTGCCGGTCACCAGCCTCACTTCTCTTCCAGAGCCATCTGAATCCAGGGACCAGATATTCATCAGGATGACTAGAGATGACCCAGGATGAGGCAGTTGGGGTTAAGTGATTTGCCCAAGGTCACATAGCTAGTGAGTGTCAAGTATCTGAGGTGAGATTTGAACTCAGGTCCTCCTGACTCCTTCACTGGTGCTCTATCCAGTGTACTACCTAGTTGCCCAAAGAGATTCAGGGTGAGCCTGAGGGGAAGAAGAGACCGGAGAGGTTTTGGCACCTTGGAAAATGCCTCTGAGCCTCCTGGGATTGTTTTCTTTTTATCCTCCAGGCTGAAATGAGCTTAAACAGGTTTGGGGTTCTCCATCTCTGAGCAGCAACCCCCATCCCCCCTCAAGAACCTCCTGCTGCTGCCAAAGCAGATCCGCCAGCCTGCACGAAGCTGCTGGCCAAAAGCATCTTAGAGAACAGTGGGGGATTTTGTTAGTTCTGGTGCCATCAGGAACCACATGTGGCCTTGGCTGAGAATGGGCAGGGCTTACATTTGGTCGCGATCCCAAACCCACATTTGGGTTGGATTTGTGCAGAAGGTTTTCCTTGGTGGGGAGGCTGGAAATGACTAGCCTGTGGAAGCCATGCAACAGGAGGGGGCCTCTTGTTTTCTTTTATTTAGATTCCCTGGACCTTCCCACTCTGCTGGGGGCTTCCTCTGGGACTCCTCCTTCCTTCCCCTGGTATGCAGATTTTTTTTCTGCAAAACTAAACACAGGAGGGAGGTCATTTAGGGTGCCGTGTGGAAGAAAGCTTCCAAGTCTGAACTTTCAAGGAAGTCTTGTACAGCTCTCGCCAGATTATTGTATTGTATTTTTCATTCCGGTGCATTTCTTTGAAGAGAATGTTTCTGTTTTCAAAGCGCTTTTCCCTCTCATTTTATTCTACCCTCAAAACATCCTTAAGAAATAGATTGGGATGAGAATACTAGCCCCTAGAGTCTGGAAGGGACCTCACTGGCTGTCTGTTTCAGAGGTTCTTAACCTGGGCTCCACAGACAGATTTCAGGGGATCTGTGAACTTATTTTTTTTTTTAATATTTTGAAAACTTTATTTCCACATAATTGGTTTCTTTTGCAATCCTATTTATTTTATTCATTTACATGTATTATTGGGAAAAGTGGTCCTTGACTTCAATAGATTGCCAAAAGAGTCTGTGAAGCAAAAAAGGTGAAGAATTCTTCATCTCACAAATTGCCTCAATTTTCAGTTGAGGAAACAGGCTCAGAGGATTGAATGACTTGTCTAGGGTCACATAGCTATAAAGTGTCTGAGGCAGGATTTGAACTGAGTTCCTCTTGTCTCTAAATCCAGCAAGCTATCCTCTGTGCCATGCTGCCTTTCAAGGATCAGGAAGGCTGAGGATGAAAACAATGGCTACTATTTTATTTTCATTTATGTATTTTAGATAGCCACAACAGTAAAAAAGAGAGACTTTTAAAAAGCGAAAACTCAGACCTGATCTATGGGAAAAGCTTTTGACCTGTTATGAGGAAACACTGGGGGCTGGGACCAAAAGGTCCCTTCTAGCTATGACATTCTATGGCTGTTTTCTAGGATTCTAAAGTTGTATAAATTCTTTTCTTTCAATATCAGTGCTATGGGAAGTCAGACATCCTATGGGAGCCTGAATAGTGGGTATAGGTGTAATAAACCTATGCATTCTCAGCATGGTCCAAGCTTCCATCATGAATTGGTTGCTCTCTCCCTTTCCCACCTCATTGCTCCAGGACAGCAGTGTATGAAGACTTTGCCTAGTTAAGCAGTTTTTTAATGTTAAGATACTGAATGTAGGGAAACTTTTACCTGGAGTCTTGGAATGCGGGGCAGGGTAAGGGTTAGAGGCATGTGGGGGGAGGATTGAGAAGGGAGAGAAGGTCATCTAGCAAAATTGGAGGGAGACTGAAAAGACCCTGCCCCCAAGTTCCTGGTCCACCTCCCCCCTCCATTTCCTGCCTTGAATTCAGGGTGTGTTTTGCAATGAAAAATTCCACTGCTTATTACAGCTCTGGGTGCATCTACTTGTCATGCTAGGAAGCAGAGCAGATAAACCTCTGGCTTACTAATACAACCTGGAAACCAAACTGTTCTGCAGGCTTCATTCGAACTTTCATTCTGAATGTTTATGGATTATTTTTCAGACAGGTTTCTTTTAGGACCAGGTTATTATCAAAGGAAACGGATCCCCCCAACTCCCATCTTTCCCTCCACCCCTAGCCTTTAGCTACTTATTCCAGAATAATAAGGGACAGAAATGACTTTAATTACCAAGGAACTTTCCTACCATGTTGGGGGTCCTGACAGGATTCCAAGGTGTTCAGCAACATTTTCCCCAAGACTCTTTTTGATATGTTCTTAAAAAGGAACAAACATATGGAACAGATCATTCTCTACAGCATGTCACCATTACATCATTAGTATGAGAAGCATGGTATCATATATAAGAGAACTGGTTCAGAGTCAAGAAGACTGGGGTTCAGATCCTACCCCTGACATGCACTAGCTTTGTGTCCACAAGTCATTTAACTTCTGTGTGGTTGGGTTCTAGTACCAAATCTATGACCTTACAATTCACAGTATATCTGAATTGGTAGGATCTTAGAAGTCATCTAGTCCAAACAAGTGGACCAAAAGTTCCCTCTACAACACTGCCAACAAGTGACCCAGCTTTTTCTTGAAGTGGGCCAAAGAAATAAGGTCTCTGGTAGCAATAGAAGTAATAAGAGACCCATGTGGACTCTATAATTACATTTAAATGTACATCTCCAGAGGTAATAGAAAGAATGGTAGGCTAAGAGTCAGGAGCTCTTAGTATTTATCCTAGCTCTACCACCAACTCTAGTGCTGTTCTAATAGTTCCACCATGCTACCTCCAATACACAATGAATGACTGAATAGGTGATAATGAGTTAGGCTTAGAACTCAAATGATTGAGCTGTGTCTGGTTCTCTTCTCTATAGACTACATGCTGCCTCTAGTGGGGACTGAACAAGAGACTCTTTTCTAAGTAGGTGATGATGGCAGAAGGAACCATGTTCTGTTGGCATACCAAATCCCGAAGCCTCTGGAGAAGCTGAAGGACATCCATCAGCTTTTCTTCCACAAGGGAGAGCCGAACTCGTTCCGTCTCAAGCATCTGTAACTCCATCTTCAGCAGCTCACTCTCCTCAGCCTTCTGCTGAATTTCACTGAGAAGTGGCTCCTTCACCTGATCAGATAGAAAAAATTCAGCACTGGAGCTGTCCAGCAATCCAATTCATTTCACCCTACTCAGGAGGTGCTGTCATCCCTCTGAGTTGGTGACCACTTGGTACTTGGTAATGTAAGGGTGGGATGACTGACTTACTGTAATGGGAGGGGGAGGAGTTGGGATAAAACCGAAAGTTTAGATGGAGGCTACAAGAATATTTTTCAGAACTCCATGATCACATCTGAACCTCCCAACAGCTCTGAGGTAGGCAGGGAAGACAGGAATTGGGATTCCTATTTTAAAGGTGAAGAAACACAGGTGTAAATGGGAAATGACCTACCCAGGGGAAGCTATAAGCTTAGTGGCAGAATTGGTGCTAGAACTTAGGTCTCTTGGCACAGGGCTCATTATTCCATTATGCCAAATAGCTTTTTGAAATTTTCTTAAACCACATTGGAAGCATAGTCTGTAATCTGAGAGCATGCTGGTTTGAGGTCAGATGACCTGGGTTTGAATTCTGGTTCTGCTACTTTATATCTGGGTGACCATGGGAAAATTATATGACTTCACTGGCCCTCAGTTTCCTTTTTTGTAAAATAAAGGGTCTAAGCTAGGATGACTCCTGCGATTCCTCCCAGATCTAACTAAGACCCTATCAATGGTCCTTTCCTTTGGTTTCATCTCTCCTCTTAGGTTCCCAGGCAAAAATTAGTTCCTCTCTCATTTTCCTTCATAGGAAACCAACAGGTCCTCCTCCGAGGCCCTGACCTTGCAATCCCATGTCCACACCATTAATTCCCACTATTTTTTGTAGCTGTAGCTTTCATTCTCCTCCTGGGCCTTACTAGAGAGTTCATTTCACAGTCGAATGATTATTTAAATGTTTCTAAAGAGAAGATTATAACACCCAGAGGAAAAGAGAAAAGGAGAGTGACTTGAGTAGATAGAAAAGACTCTTTTTTTTGACCGTTTGAGGATGACAGCCTGTGAGGGAAAGTTATCACTAAAGGATTTACTTTGTTCATTGAATGGAGCCAGTGAGCCAAGAAGAAAAGGGAGGGATGGGAAACTAAAGAAAAAAGAAAACAAAGGCATGTGGACTGAAAAGAAGACTTCAAACATGCCCCTTCTTGGGGGGCCCTGGAGCTATCAGATGCCTACCTTCCTATTATCAGACCGTCTCTAACTGCTGCCATACTACTTTGTGGTTCACAAAGCACCTTCCTGTACATTGTACAGAGTCTATAGCTTATAGCTGGACAGGGTTTTAGACTTCTCTTTAAGGTTTCTACATGGAGGCAAGGAGAAGAAAGCTGGCTTTTGAGTCAGGAGTGCCTTTGTCCAAACTCTGCCTCACACTGACTGTATTGGTAAGTTACCTCATCTCCCAATGCTCCAGGAAATTCTCCAAGACCAAGTATGCAGACAGACATTGGTATGGGGAGTTTCCTCATTGGAAACTACTTACATTAATGAAATTACTTTTTTAAAAATTTAGTAAAAAAAAGCAGCAGTGACTCACATTTCTATGTTATTTTCAGGTTTATGTGTTTTTCTTCTACCAATCCTATAGGATTGGATTATTATCCTCATTTAAGAGATGAGGATGTAGAGGCTTAAGAAGGAGACATATATTTTTGGGACATGGCCAGTGTGGAAATTTGTCTTGCTTGACTATGTATATTTGTTACAAAGTCATTTTTTTATCGGGGGGGGAGACAGAAAATAGATTTTTGTTAATTGAAGTAACAAAATTGGAATACAAAAAGAAATTGAGGCTGAGAAAGATGATCTTAGGATCATCAAGGGACTTGATGGGATGTGAAGGGACTTTAGAGGATCATCCAGGTGAGCAGTTCTCAAACTTTTTGTTCCTTTGCACTCTTAAAAATGGTTGAGGACCCCAAAGAGCTTTTGTTTAGTCGGGCTTTATCAATTGATATTTATCATAACCAAAATTAAAACATCTTAGTATTATTTTAAAAGTAAAACATATTAGTATTATATGGTAAAACATCTGAACTTGTAGATTTTCTGTAATGGTCTTGAGACTTCCCAGTAGTCCCCAGACCACACTTTAAAAATCCCTGATCTACTCCAAAACCCCAATTTTACAGATGAAGAAACTATGGCACAGACTGGTATGTGACTTATCCAAGGTCACACAGCAAGTTATGGAGAGAAGATCCAGGTCTCCTGATTCTCAAGTTCAGAGATCTTTTGATTACATCGGGCAGTACCTCAAAGAGTTATATTTATGGACAATATCTCATTTGAGTCACACAGGTAACTTGTAAGTAGGGGGCATAGGAATTACTATCCCCATTCTACAAATAAAAATACTAAGGCTCACACAGGTTATGTGGCCAAGGCCACATGACTAGCAAGTGTCAGAACAAAACCTTGCACCCAAGTCCCTGAAGTCACCTGGTACAATGTCCTAGCTACCTTTTGGAGCTGAGCTGAACCTTACTCTGGTCACTGAGTCTTCTTTCTTTG
This sequence comes from Bettongia penicillata ogilbyi, assembly GCA_023548195.1. Lineage (NCBI taxonomy): Eukaryota > Metazoa > Chordata > Mammalia > Diprotodontia > Potoroidae > Bettongia > Bettongia penicillata. The sequence continues at coordinate 5,213,042 of JAJHZJ010000258.1, forward strand.
GAGTTGACCCTCTCTTCCTCCATCCCCTACACATCTCATTGCACTATGATGGACCAGTCTCTTTCCCAAACTGCTGCCTGTGCACCACCTCCTGCTACACTGTTAGCTTCTGAAGGCTCCTCCTGCCACACACATCTCCTCCTTCTGCTTCTTAGATAGCATACACCACAAGGGGAAGAGGGATCCTGGCTCCCAGCCCAAGCACTGCCCTTGTCAGCTGGGTCTCCTTGAGTTTTGTCACCTGGATGTGATACATCACATTGGAGAAGAGAAGGTCCTCAGCATCCAGGTGCCTCGCTCTAAGGCCATCATGGACTTCTGAACTGTCTGCCATGTGCAAAAATACCTCGAGAGTCTTCTAAGAAGGCAATGCCTTGGCCACAGCTCACATTTAAAAAAAAACCTTTTATTTTTTCCTAATTACACATAAAAACAATTTTTAACATGTTTTTTAAAATTTTGAGTTCTAAATTCTACATTCATATTTTTATATCTTAGTCAAGGCAACTGTGTCATCATTTAGTCTGTTCACATATCTTTTGTCCTAGTTAAAGATCTCATTGCCTCTCACCTGGATTACTATAATAGCCTCCTATTTGGTCTTCTTGCCTCTAGTCCGGGGGTGAGGAACCTGTGGCCTCAAGGACACATGTGACCCTCTAGTTCCTCAAGTGCGGCCCTTTGAATCCAAACTTCACAGAACAAATCCCCTTACTAAAAGAAATATGTTCTGTAAAACTTGCCCTTGGTCAAAAGGCCATGCCTGAGGACCTAGAAGGCTACATGTGGCCTTGAGGCCACAGGTTCCCCACCCCTGCTCTAAGGTCTCCTCTCTCTGATCTTATGCAATCATATGACTGCCATCTATCCTCTTCCCTGTCCACTTTTATTTTTAAAAATTGTATTAAAAATTTGTCTCGATAGAACATGAATAAATAATTTTTGTTGATAAAATATTTAGTATTTATATCACTTCTACCCAGCTGCCAATGGGGCAGCTAGGTGGCACAATGAATAGAGTGCTGGGCCTGCAGTCAGGAAGACCTGAGTTCAAATGTGGCCTCAGACACTTCCTAGCTGTGTGACCCTGGACAAGTCACTTCACCCTGTTTGCCTCTGTTTCTTCATCTGTAAAATGAGCTGCAGAAGGAAATGGCAAACCCCTCTAGTATCTTTGCCAAGAAAACCCCAAACAGAATCACAAAGAGTCAGAGTAAACAGCAACAAACTCAGCTGCCAAATTAAGAACCCTAATCAGTCTTAATCAAATTAAGGTCACCCGGTTCAGTCCCCTCTGTTACCTTTAGGATAAAATACAAACTCCTTAGAGTAGCATTTCGAACTTTCCCACATCCTGGCTCCCGTTCCATACCTGGTTCACATTACCTCCCTTCACATACTCTAAGACCCAGCCAAATCATCCTTCCAGCTGTTCTCGGAAGTCCATGTGCCATCTCCCATCTGCACGTCTTCTGCCAGGCTTTCTGTCATGTCTCGAATGTGCCTGACTCACTTCTAGCTTCCTACAAGGTTAGGCTCAGATACTCTTCCTCCATGAAGTCCCTCCACCCCCACTTTCCTTAATATTCACTCCTTGCTCACATTATCTTGTATTTATTTTCTTTCTGTTGACGTTCAGTCCTTTCAGTCACGTCCAACTCTTCATGATCCCATTTGGGGTTTTCCTGGCAAAGATACTAGAGAGGTTTGCCATTTACTTTTCCAGTTCATTTTACAGATGAGGAAACTGAGGCAAATAGGGTGAAGCGACTTACCCAGGGTCACACAGCTAGTAAGTGTCTGAGGTAAGATTTGAACTCAGGTCTTCCTGACTCCAGATCTGGTGCTCACACACAAGCGCATATTGTATGTTCTAGTAAAACAAGCTCCTGGAGAGCAGGGACTCTCATGTTTATACAGGAATACAAATACACAGTGCCTTGCACACATGAGGTACTTTACAAACGTTCCTTGAATTGAATCCTGCCTATTTTCGGCAGCTGCAAGAGAAAGAAACCAATCACCAGATCGCAAAACAGAGAAATCATCACTGCTAATTCAATTCATATTCTTGGAAATGAAGCCCTTGCATGCAATCATATGACCACATATGTCTTCATGCATCCTGTTTTTAAAAACCGCATTTAAATTTTTCTTGATAGAACTTGAATCTTCAATTTTTACTAATAAAACAGTTAGTTTTTACACCACCTTCCTTTCCAAATATCTCTCACATCATCCCTGTCCCAAAGAACTAACCCTTGTAACAAAGAATAAAAAGAAAGAAGTCAATTCCATAAAACTAGCCCAAGAAATTAGCCATGTCTGATAGTAGAGTCAATGTTCCACATCCAGAGTCTCCCACCTCTGCAAAAAAGGGAGGCAGGCCAGTACCAAATTTCAACAGAATGTGTTTAAATGGCAACAATTCATTTGAAAACTGACTACCATTTTCACTGAATTAATCGATGGTTTGGGTCCTGAATTTGGCAAAAATAACAGATTATCCATCCATCCATCCATCCATCCATCCATCCATCCATCCATCCATCCATCCATCTATCTATCTACTCTTTCAAAAGTTCTTGGGCAGCTGACAGGCAGGCAAGTGGGAAATGAGGACCAGATCATTTGAAAGATGGTCCTTGCTTCATGTGGTCAGTGAAGTGTGGATGTCTCCTTAGCTAAAGGAACAAAGATGAAATGCTTTCTCATGAAAAAGCTGAGCCAGACTACCTTGGGCCTCTTACCTCCTGATCACCAGTGTCAAGGACCTTCACGTCTTGCCCCATGTTCCCCAGTTGCTCCGTCAGGGTGACGATCTGCTCTCCCAGCTCCCCCAGGGCACTGGTGTGTTCATCACTTCCAAAGTGGCCGAAGTAAGACATGAGCTTCTTGGCTGTTCTGTCATCGCATCTGCATAACGAAAGCCAAACAGTGATGCAAACCTCCCTTTGGGTCCTGCCCTGGCCGCCCAGTTTAGGTCCTTGTCTTGGTTTTGAGGGAATTAACAGGGGCCTTTCCTGAAGTCACTGTTTCCCATCTCTCTTTCCCCACCTAACCCTGGCCTAAGTGTAAGGCAGTGTGGGTGGTGGATTGAATGTTGGACCCCCAGGAAGTGGCAAAGTCCTTTCTGGATCATTTGTGATCCTGTCAGTCCTCCCTCTTATCCTATCCAGAAAGCCCTCCCTCAGGACAAAGAAAAAGAAACAACAAAGCAGTTTAATAAAATTAACCATTCCATCCGGTGCCCTGTTCTGTTCCAATAGTCCCCCACCTTTACAAAGAAAGAATGGAGGTCCTGCTAAGCTTTACTAGTTTCATGAGATGCTATAGCCCATAGACTGCATTGCTGTAGTCTGGTAAGTAGAGTAACAAACTTGGACACAGGAAGACCTAGGTTAGAATCTTGCCACTCCAAATTACCTGCTGTGTGACCTTAGGTAAGTCCCTTAGCCTCACAGTTCCCCATGTTCCTTATTGGTAAAATGGGGATAGCAATTGCTTCACAGGGGTGTTGTGAGGATCTGAGATAATATATGGAAAGTGCTTTTAAAACCTTAAGGAGCAACATAAATGCTAGTTGTCATATGAATAATAATCAGTATCATTACTGGACTAAAACGAATTATATGAATAATAATAACTAAGATTTATGTAGCGCTTTAAAGTTTGTAAAGTACCTTTCATAAATCACGTTGCTCATTTGGTTCTCATAACATCTCAGCAACATAGGAAGAACAGGGGTTAACTATCTCTCTTTACAAATGAGGAAATTGAGGCTCAGACTTATCCAAGGTGGTACAAGCTGGTAAGTAGCAGATTTGCGATAAGAGCCTGGGTTTTCTGACTCCAGTCTGGGGCTCTTTCCAGCACATCATGCTGAAGGATAGTGTAGACAACCAAAGATATGAGGATGGATGAGACAAATATTTATGAAGGGCTTTGAAATCCTTCAGGAAAACTGCTATGTGAACGGAGTCTGAAAGTGTTCCAATGAATATTGTTGGCATATCTTTCAACAGGGCAATTCATCTGGGTTTGGCTCTCATGATTTTACCCAATGTGCACCTGGCTTCTGTTTGTAGCTTCAGAGATGGAGTTCATTCCTGCCTAGGCAGCATTTGAGACAGGGAACTTGGCTCCCCCATCCCTGTCCCTACCAGTCAGGTCAAGATAAAGCTGCAGACTTAGTTTAACTGGCTTGGTCTCTAGGAATGGAAGTAGCCTCGAGTACCATGGAGAAGTAGGTAACTCTGGAAATTTGTCTTGGCCTTTTCCCTTTCTATATCTGCCTTCCACCTCCTAGTCAGAATTCTCACACTGTCCTCACGCTTCCCATAACCCCAATGTACTCTCACCCAAACCTGCCTCCCACCCACTCACCATACCTTTGACCGAGCCTCATCACTGCCTCCAAAACTCCTATCCTTTAGAGTTGGTTAGAAAAAGAAATGGATAAGAACTTAACTCTTAAAGTGTACTAAAAACGTGGCTGCTTGGACATTGTTCTTGTGCCTTCTCCTGTTTCATTCATTCAGTCAAACAAATGTCTACTCTGTTCAAAGACCATTGAAAAAAGAGGAGATGATGAGTCTAGGTGAGCCACTGTCCTTGCCCTGGCTACTATTTGTTTCTATGGACAATCTTGGGGCTCAGAAGGGGAAGTGTTCATCTTGTCCTGGGACTCTGTATCCTCAGAGACTCACTGAGAAGAAAGGAGCACCATCTCTACTGCTAGGCTCCTCCCATCATTATGATCTCCAACTTCTGTGAAGAACCAAGGCCCCTTCCAACTTAACTCAACAATGAATATTTAAGTACCTACTGTGTACAAAGCATTAGGGATCCCAGGACCATACAACTGTAGATGTAGAGTTGGAAGGACCCTAGAAGCCATCTAGTCCAAACCTAGTCATTGTACAGATGAAGAAACTGAGGCCCAGGGAGGTTAGATGATTTGCTTAAGGTCATAAGTAGTAATAGAATTGGATTTAAACCTAGATTCCTAAGACTCTGGGCAGCTAAGTGATACAATGGATAGAGTGCCAGATCTGGATTCAGGAAGACCTGAATTCAAATCCAGCCTCAGGCACTTACAAACTGTGTGACCCTAGTCAAGTCACTTAACCCTAGTTGCCTCCCTAAACTCATCTGTAAATGAGTTGGAGAAGGAAGTGGCAAACCACTCCAGGATCTTTGCCAAGAAAACCCCAAATATGTCAGGAGGAGTTGGACATGACTTCAGACTCTAGAACCAAAGCGTTTGTATGTCATTATGGACACAGAGACAAAACAAGAAACTGCCCCTGGTCACTATGAACTTATATTCTTATGGGGGTCAGGGGTGGGGTTGGGGCACAGGTGACATTCTCTGATTCCATGATTCTCAGTGAGACATACCCGCTCCCACAGCTTGAAATGCGGGCTAGTAGCTTCTTGACTTCGGCCACCTGGCTCTGCTGCTCCCCCGGCCACTTGTCCTCCTCTTCATCGGAGGCTGCCTGACCCTCCACAGAGCGGAACAGCTGCTCATCTCCTGTAGGGAGAAAGAAGACCCTAGGGCTGGATGCTCTAAGTTCAGGTACACAGCTCTACAGCGCTTTCCAGAGAAGGAACGACAGCTGGTTATATTGCTCTATTAGCTGGCTCTGAGGAACCAGTTCTTTTATTGCAGGGCAGAAAACAGCAAGGCAGAGGACAAGTAATTTGCGGAAGGAAAATCTGCTGAAGTTCAGGAACATGATCTAGAGCCTTCTTCTAGGTTGCTGAAGGATTACTGGCAATAGGAAGCAGGTGATTTATACTTCTCCATTAAAGTGGTATAGGTGATAGCACACAGGAGACATGTGATCAGTAAAGGGTTTGTTGGTTATTAATAAATAAGGTGGAATAACAGATAGACAACCTAGATGTTGCCCTGGCATAGAATGTTCAGACTCCAAGAAGGGGACCTCCAGAGCATGGGGTGGATCTTCAGTGGAAGATGGATGGGAGACAAGGATGAGAACTGCAGAAGTGAGGGGTGTGAAGGGTATACCTGTATTGGGGAGATCAAAGATTCACTAAAGTCTTTTTTAAAAATTTATCTATTTATTTTAAGTTTTCAACATTCATTTCCACAAAATTTTGAGTTCCAAATTTTCTCCTCATCTCTCCCCTTCCCCCATCCCAAAATGCCGAGCATTCTAACTACCCCTACCACCAATCTGATTCATTAAAATCTTGAAGAACTAAAAGCAGCAATATTGCTAAGAGTGAGCTGGCTCTAAGACCATCTCCTAGACAAGTACTAATTTCATTCCTGGTGACATAAATTCCAGGGATATCCCTAATGAGAAGTGACTTTTTATTCTCTGGTCTCATTATTTTATAGCTCCCTTAGGATTTCTTGTGATTAGATTTTGGAGGTCTGCGATGGGCAATCCTCTGGCAGAATGTGGTATGTAGTGACACACAGACTATCAGCTTTCTTTTTGATGGGAAAGTGGCACTTCTATGGGTGTGGTATTGAAATCAATCCAAAGAGGACAGATGCATGCTGAGTCAATGCATGCTTTTGACTGATGCTCCGTTATGACCACCTGTAGCAATTTATCCACTATTGAATGTCCCTGAGTGGATATGACATGTCTCACCAAGGTTCAGTGGGGATATCATTTATAAGGAGAGTCTCAACTTTGCTCATGGCAGGAAAGCAGAATAAAAATTACTTACTGGGGAAAGTTGGCAGCCTTACCAATCCTCTTTCGGTCTAGTTAAGTGAAGCTTCTAAGGTGATTTGCATGGACTAAGGACATGAAAAGAGTAGAACAGGATTTCCTCACTACATCAAATAGCACCCTGGGCTCAGTTAAAAAGCTAGACAAAGCCTAAAGGCTTCTCTGGTTGGTTGGCTCTGAACACGAAACAGCTGAGCTGGCTCTTGGATTAGCTATTGTAATTTGGGGGGAGGTTCAGCAGATGGCAACAGCAGAAGGTCCACTCTGTAGAAACTGGCAGATGGTGGGGCAGCAGAGAAAAAAAATGCTGAGAGAACCTCAGCAGTTGGTAGCAACAAAAGAAACTGCTCTCAATCTAATGATATATGTACCCCTGGACCAAAAGATGACATTGGAAGCTCTTTAGGAAATCAAGCAGCAGAGAGGGTTTCTAGTAGGGTTGTAGCTCTAGGATTATGTGTTGTCCTGGCTACATTATGAACTATCCATGTGTGTTCTTTAGGCATATGTTTTCCTTCTTCCACTATGGAGAAGGGAATTTGTGGGAGAGGGTAGCCATGTGTTTAGGGTAAGGGTGATAATTCTCCTCATCATTTATTTTACTATGCTCCTTCACTAAATGGCTTTTGCTTGGAATTAGTGCATCTTCTGACTGGTTGGTCTGGTTAAAAAAAAAATCAGTGGAGGACTTGTGAGCTGTGGTTCTTCATGGGTCCTGACTCAAAGCTGTGAACCAGGGGTAGTTTTTAGACAGTCTATCAATGAAATGGGGCTTGGGCCAAGGTCAATGACTAACTTTGTCATTATGCTGGTAGAACATAAGCTCGGGAAGGTTTTGGAAAGATTTCAAGTGTGATCCTTGGTGACAAGGTGTGTCTGTTACCTGAGGACTGACCTAATTAAGCATGAATAGGTTTAGCAACAGTAGGCTGTCTATTTGTAATGACTTCTTGGACCAAGGCAACTTATAACAGGGAAAAGGGAATATACCTATGATTTTCTTTGGTGTAAAGGTAAGGAAACTCCCTCCTTCAGCACAGATCTTATAGTCTTAGAGAGATAACTCTAAGAGACTCTAAGACTACTCTAGAGAGTTGCCCAGAATATGAAGAATTTAAGTAAATGAATTACCCAGGGTCATAGTCAGCATGTATTAGAGGCAGGATTTAAATCCAGTTGTTCCTGGCTCCAAGGTCAGTTCTCAATAGTGAGGCATCATCATGGGGCAGCGAGGTGGTGCAGTGGATATAGCGTACTGGCCATGAAATCAGGAAGACCTGAATTCAAATCTGACATTAGACTCTTACTATCTAGGTGAGCCTGGGCAAATCACTTAACCCCTATTGCCTCCCCTTCCTCCAAAATATACTATATTATGCTGCTTCTCTTAGGAGTAATAATAATCCTCAATAGTACTGATATATTCACTCACATTTCAATAACTTTTTACATTTTACAAAGAATTTTTCCCATTTTACATATAAAGAAATTAAAGAGGTCAGGTGATCTTGTCCAGGATCATGTAGCTAATAAGTGTCAGAGCAGGGATTATAATGGCTCCAAATTCAAGCATTCTTTCCACAGTGCGTACGAGGCAAAGGAGAGCAAGAGGAAGAAGAGGTTAGAATCTGGAAACCAGAAAAAAAGTACCCTGTGGCAGGGTAGTATGGCCTTAACTGAGAGCAGAACACAGAGAAATTAGAAGGGAAATTAAGACTTTTTTGGGAAATCTGAGAAGAACCTGGGATGGGAGCAGGATGATCTTGTTAGACAGATGTATGCCAGAGGAATGAAGCATTGAACTTGAAGACAGGAAGATCTATGTTCTTCTGTGTTCAGACAGCCTCAGACACTTACTGGCTATGTGACCCTGGGCAAGTCACTTAACCACTCTGAGTCTAGACTCAGTGGATTCTAAGATCCTTTCCAACTCCAGAACTAAGATCCTAATCCTACAATAAATAAAAGGTATTACACGAGCTGGACTTTGTTTCAGCCTTCTATTTCCCTATCATAGAAGCATAAAGCTCAAGAGTGGAGATGGATCTTAGAGGTCATCTAGACGAATCTTTCACACAGGTATCAGGATCCCGACCAAGTCATCTTTGTCAGGGTTCAACCTCTGTTTGATTACTTCTACAGGCAGAAAAAACGTGCCACATCACATTGTCAGAAAGTTTTCCTGTATCCTGAGGGGAAATCACCTCCCTGGAACTTCCTCTCCTTGGACTTCATTTCTGCTTTATGGGCTTTGGATAACAACTGTGTTCTCTTTTCCTCATAAAATTAATGTCCTGTATTGATTCTATGCCCTTATAATATCAAATTTTTTTTGGTCAGGGGTCTAGCATGCAAGTGACCTTTGAAAGACAGAGACTAAGGAAACGATTGGCAGTTGAAGGAAAAGTTAGTGGAGGCAGCTCCAACCAGCTTACTAGAGCCAACTGTTAAATTTACAGGGTGATCATTATACCTCAGAAACTGGCAAATGTCACAAAATAGGGTTTGATTTATTGTTTCATTGATTGTCTAGACCTATGAAATTAATGGAAAAAATGCTAATGTGAACCAAACTTAAAAGTGCATCCTGTGTACATTCTCCCCTCCCTACCAAAGTCAGCTGTTAAACATTTACCAGCATCCCACTATTCCTGAGGTTGTAGCTATGGGAGGAGGAGCCTGCAAGCGGTGCTTTTGAAGACAGGGAGTCTTGTAGGATGGTTCATCGACACACGTCTATTGTCACTGTCTAGAGCAAAGTCACCCATGTGAAGATTGAACCCATCCCCTTGTCCTCCTTAGCCCCTCCCTTTAAACTACAAGCCACCACTCCCACGGATCTAACCTTCATCAGCATATCTGCAGCTCATACCTTCATCTGCAGCTGCAGCCCCTTCAGGGGGAAAGATTCCATCTGACTGCCCAGGAGAGGAAGCTCTTCCAGGCTCTGACTCACCATCTTGTGACATTTTCTGATCATTCAGTGGGGTTGGTAGTTTCCTGATCTCTGACCTGTAAAGCAATGATATAGTGAGAGTGAGAAATAGATTTTGCCAGACTCAGGTAGGGGGAGCTCAGGTTTCACATCCTATCTGCAGGGCAATGAAAATTGTTAAAGAAAAGTGTGCAAAACTGACATTCTGCCATCTCTCCTTTTCCAACCCCCTCATGGGACGCCATTCATTAGGCTTTAGATCGCCGCACAGCTGGGGGTTCCTTTGGTCAGTTATTGCTGCTTCTCATACCACAGACTGTGTAATCTGGAGGCATTGTCTAGCTCCCAAACACTCTTATTTCCATGAATATGGGAACATGTAATCAAGCCAGAGGTTTTATTCAACACATTATGACTGCCTGAGTTTCTTTGGGGATTAGATGATTGGTAAATACAAAATGAGGAAGCCCCAATGGTTTGAGCTGTGAATTTCCTCTCAGCTCTTAACATTCTATATTCTTTCTTCTACCCCTGACTTTTTAATGTGTTAAAGTCTCTTCTAGCTCTAAAAGTCATAATTATAAACTTTTACATCCTTCCCTTCATTTGTAGCCTGTAGTCAATACTCTAGTTCAGAATCCCATGACCTATTGCGCAGATTATTGAAATGGTTTTTTAAAAGTATTTTTATCTTTTGTTTTAATATCACCTTTATTTTTTATTGTATCTCCTCTACTACCTGTCTGAGAGTCATTCTTATTTTTAAAAATCTGTAAAACTAACCAACATTTTAAAAAAAAGTCTGATGATATAGTCATTGTTCCATACCCAAGATGGAAAGAACAAGAAGGATCAGGGAGAAGGTATCTTCTCATATCTCTCCTATGGGGAGAAGCTTGGTTATCATAATCTTGTGGCTTTCACTTTCAATTGGTTATTGTTTTTTTACGTAGATTATTGTAGCCTTCCTGATTCTGCTCACTTCATCTGAATCTTTCCATACTTCTCTGAATTCATCATCTTATTGTTTTTTATAGCACAGAAATATTTCATTATATTCATGTATCACAATATGTTTATTTATTCTCCAATTGATGTTCATCTACTTTCTTTTCGATTCTTTGCTACTACAAAAAGTGTTGCTACAAGTGTGTGTTGCTATATTGGTGTGATATGGGCTTTTCTTTTTGTCATAGACTTTCTTGGGCTATGCACCTGCTAAGGTAATTGCTGAATCAAAGGACATAGGCATTTTAAATTGCTTTCTAGAATGATTGGACTATCTTGCAGCTCCACCAACCAACCAATCCCTCTAACATTGACAATTTCCATCGTTTGTTATCTTTGCCAACTTGTTGGGTGTGACAGGAAGTCATCAATTACCTTGACTTGCATTTCTCTTATATTATTAGTGATTTAGAGAATTCTTTCATGTGGTTATTAACAGTTTGAAATACTCTCATTTTAGAACAGTTTGTTTAAATCCTTTACTTGCTTAACTAGTATATCAGAAAGAATACTGGCTCTTATGTTAGAAATCCTGGGTTCAAATCTTCCCTTTTATGCTTGGGTAAGTCACTTACCCTCCTTGGGTCTCAGTCTCCTCATGTGTAAAATGAGGGAGTTGAACCAGATGATCTCCGAGCTTCCTTCTATCATACTGAGGAATGGCATTTGGTCTTGTGTATTTCTATTAGATGTCTACACATCTTAGGGGTCAGGATTTTGTCAGACATCAATTTGATGCAAAGCTTTTTTCCCAGTTAATTACTCCATTAATTAATTCATTGTTATACTAATTGTATAAATTTTGTACCTGAAAAAACTTTGCAGTTTTACATAATCAAAATGGTTTACTTTATCTTTTATAATTGATTTTATTTCTTATCTTGTTTAGAATTTCACTCCCTATCTATATGAAAGGTACTTGACCTACTTTTTTAAATGACATGATTATTAATATTTAGATCTTATATCCATTTTGAATTTATTGTAGAATATGAAATAATATACTGGTATAAACTTCTTGTTAGAGGGCTTATGGGAAAGAAGGCACTTTAATGCACTGTTGGGGAAGCTGTGAACTGGTCCAGCAAGGGTAGGGAACCTGAGACCTTGAGGCCATATGTGGTGCTCTTGGTCCTCAAGTGAGACCCTTTGATCGAATCTAAACTTCACAGAACAAATTCCCTTAATAAAAAGGATTTGTTCTGTAAAATCTGGACTCAGTCAAAGGGTCACACTTGAGGACCTAGAGGGCCACATGTGGCCTTGAGGCTGCAGGTTCCTCACCCCTGGTCTAACCATTCTGGAATCCCCCAAAGTCACTAAAATTCATACACTCTGACTCAGTGATCCTACTACTGGTACAATGGCAACTCTTTTTTTGTGTGGTGACAGAGAACGAGAAACTGAGGAGGTGCCTATCAACTGGGGAATGACTGAACAAATTATGACATATGGAATAACATTGTGCTGTAAGAAATGATGAAGAGGATGATTTCAGAGAAACCTAGGAAGACTTGTATGGACTGATACAGAGTGAAGTCAGAAAAGCCAGGAGAACAATTTACACAACAAACAGCTTTGGAAAACTCAAGAATTCTGATCAACAGTCATGATGCTAAAGGATCAAGCCCACAAAGGATGAGACATTCTACCCAACTGTAGTTTAGGCAGGAGACAGATTCAGTACAGATTGAGAAATGTATTTTTTGGACATGGCCAATGTAGGAATTCATTTTCATTTGACTGTATTTGTTTCTAATAGGAGTTTTCTTTTTCTTTCTCTTTAGGGGGGTGGGAGATGGTGGATGCAGGAGGGAGACAAAATTGATTTTTGTTAAATTAAAAAAAAACCTAAACAACTAATTTCTGCCAAATCGCTCTCCAGTTTTCCCAGAAATTCTTTTCATATGGGGAATTTTTTAAAGTAGTTTATGCTTTGAGATTTATCAAGCACTGGGTTATTGAGTTCGATTTTTTCTGACTGTCCCTTGTATAATTTGTTTCATTGACCACTTTTCTATTTTTAAACCAGTACCAAATGGTTTTGATGATGCTACTTTATATATAATCTGAGTCCTGGAAGTTTTGTTGTTATTAGCCCTTCATAACTACCTTTTTCATGAGTTACCTTCAAAATTTAGATTTGGTCCTCCAAATGAATTGTGTTATTTTAAAAATTGTCTCCATCATCGGTCTTTGCCCTCAATAATCCTTTTCATTGCTACCAAAGGACTCTTCCTAAAGCGTCAGATAGGACTGCATCACTCCCCTGCTCAGAATTCTTCAGTGTGACTCCTCATCGCTTACAAAATGAAATGCAGATTCCTCAATCTAACATGCAAGACTTGCTCCAGCCTGGTTTTCCAGCCTCACTGCATGGCACTTAATTACCTTGCACACAGTCTACATTTTAGCCAAACTGGATTACTATCTCATCATTTTATCTTTTCCTCTCTTGCTTCCTTGCCATTCTACATTCTGTCTGCTTTCTCTTCCTACAAGACCCAGATTGAATACCACCTCCTCCATGATGTCCTCCCTGATCCTCCTGGCTAGGATCCTTGAACCTCTCAGGATCATCTGACTACTTCTGTGTAACTTTCTGCACCTCATCTAATTCTCCGGTCTTCTTTGCCTCATCTGTAACATGAGGGGACTGCCCTAGATAATCTTTAAGTTCCCTTTCAATGCTAAATTTCTGATCCTATCTACTTATTTTCAAGTGTTATTTGTGTATGAACCTTCTCACTCTTCCTCTCTTCTGGGATTTTCATTGGTATAGGAATATAATTTAAATATATTATTATATATGACATATAATATGTCATATATTATTATATGTAATAATATTAAATATAATTTACTCAGAATTCAATTTATTGTTAGTGATGTCTTCACTTACACTGTTATATATCTGTGTGCATTGTTTTCTTGGCTCTTGCTTCACTCTGTTACCAGTTCATATAAATATTCCCATGTTTCAGAATTCCTCATCTTTATCATTTCTTCCTGCACAATAGCATCCCATTATATCCATATACCATTGGATTTATGTCCCCCCATTCCCCAATCAATGGTTACCTACTTTGCTTCCAATTCTCTTTGGCCAAAACATGCCATGAATATTTTAGCATATATCAAATGTTTATTTTAGTCTTTGGCTTTTAGGGGACATATGTCTAGTATTGGGATTTCTGGAAGAATTTGTACAGCTTCATCATTTTTCTCACATAATTCCAAATTGAAATCTTTGTGCAACCACTTTCATGATGAATGTTCCCGTCTTTGATGATTTTTGCCAATTTGCACAATGAGAGTGGTCTTCATTTGAATGCCTCTTATTGTTAGTGATTTAGAGCATATTTTCATGTGGCTCCTTATACTGTGTAATTTTTAAAAAAGTGTTTATTCATGTCCTTTGACCTTGGATCTAATGGTGAATGGCTTTTGATTATACATGTCTCTCTTTCCCTCTCTCTCTCTCTCCACACACACACACACACGCACACACACACTTGTCTCTCTCTCTCTCTAGATAGACACACATACATGCATACTTATATACACATATAATACAAAATACACTATATAGATAATCACACACACACGTATATATTTTCACACATATTTGTGTCAATTCTTGGCAAGTATTTCTTTAGGTGGTCCTGATTAAATAAATCCTGCTACAGGGAATTGCTGAGAATTATTCCAAATCCTTTCCATAGTTTGCTGGAGCTGCTGAAGTCTTAGAAACCACCCTCCACACATGTCTTTGTTAGGCAGCAAAGCAAAGCCGGCTGCCAAGGGGGACTGGTAACTATCCCGGAGAGCTTTTGTTTGACCCAACCCAGCTGCCATCCATTTCTAATTTCTAAAGCCACCAGGCCAAGGGCAGGGTTGTTCTAACAGGCCCAGCAGTACTGGCAAACAATGGCCCAGAAGAAAACCATTATTCTCCTGTGCCTTTTTGTAAATCTGTGGGGGTGGAAAACATACTTTGGATTTTTCTGAGAATTAATAATGTGGCTGCAAAGAAATCCAATGAGAGATTTCCCCAGTGAGATGCAGTGCTTCCTGATCTTGCCATAATAGCATTATCTTTAAAGGTCAAGGGAAAGCAGGCCAGGAGAATGAAGGCTCCCAGCCCACCACTGGTCTGTCACTCACCTTTGCACAAGAGCGAGTTTCAGATGGTGAAAAAGGACCATTCAAGTATCTGACCACTTGTGGATAAGAAAAGTGGCCTTAGGGGACTTTGAGAAGTTCTTTTTTTTTTTGGCGTGGGGGGGGTGTGGGGGGGTGGTGGGGGGGTGGTGGTGGTGCAAAATCACTTTGTGACCTGAGCAGAGGCAGCCTTTCATACTTTCGGATTCAAAGTCAGAAGCTGAGTGTGTCGTCCAGCTCCATCATTTACTGTGTTCACCTTGGACAAGTCACTCAAATTCAGCTTTATTTCTGTAAAATGGAGTTAATCACTTGCTTCAGTCTTCATAATAGTCAGGGTCCAAACACAGACTCCTCAAATTCTCACGCTGCACAGGACCTCAAGAGGTAATTGAGTCTATACAGAGTAGGGTAGAAATATTACTGGATTTGGACTCAGCGGATTTGGATTTGGATCCTGGCTGCCACTTATAATTTGTGACCTTGGACAAGTCACTTCTTGGTTTCAGTTCTTCATCTGTAAAATAAGGGGATTATACTAGAGGTTATCTCCATAGTTCCTTTGAATTGTAAATTGATGTCTGTGATTCTTGTCTTCAGGCAGAACCATCCCAGATAAATGGGACACTCATACTCAAAGGGCTGATGAGGTCTTAGGATGGCTGGGATTGGCTTGGTAGTGATTATGGAGGAGGGGGTGGTGGTGGTACTCAGAATTCCACATCTCCTTAGTGCAAAAAATCAAGGGCATTGTAGAGACACTAGAATTACATTTCCCAAGTCTGCCTGATTCATTCCCCAAGTAGGCTTCCTTTCTTGGGGGGCAGTGAGAAGGAAGGGAGGTGGATCTTCCTCACCTCATGAGGCCCTTATATGACATTTATAAGAGGAGAGCTCTGGGAATGAGCATGTCTGTCTTCTCCACCTTAAAGGGCAGGGACCACAAGAGAGAGAGAACAAGCCTGATCTGCCTTACTGGGAGGTAACCTAGGCTCTGGGGTTGCCCTGTCATCATTTGGCAACCTTTGTCTCCAAGACAACGTGGAAGGAAGACAATTGGAGCAGACTGGCAGGAGCTGCTGAGAGGTGTCCAGAAGTCATGAGCTCCCCTTTCTGCCACTGACCCAGACCCCCAAAAGTGCCATCAACTGTTACTGGGCCATGCAGGTAGACCCAGACCTAGCATATCCTTGTGGGGTTACGTGCTGAACACAGCCACACGCACAGACATGCCCAGCGATGCGTATGCAAGCACGTTATTATTCATAACAATATTTGAAGTATATGAAGGCTTCCCGATTCCCAAAGCAGTTCTTTTTCTGTCTTCTTGCTCCTTTGATCCTGGGAAGTGGGCAGGGCAGGTATTACTATCCCCATTTTATAAAGAGGGAACCTGAGGCCCCGAAGCAGCATCTGAGGAAAAAGCACTGGACTGGACCATTTCTGGTTCTTCCATGAATTAGTCATGGGACATTGAGCATAGCCCTTCCTCACTCTGGGCTTTGGCCTTCTCATCAGTGAAATGTAGGGGGTGGACTAGACAGAAGAGTGCTATATAATCAATATTGATTAATTCGCTAATATTTACTATATCTTTCAGTTGTAACATTTTATATTCTAAGTGCCCTCCCTGCTCTGACATTCTATGTTCTAAGGGCCCTCCCACTCTGACATTGTGTTCTAAGGGCCCTCCCACTCTGACATTCTAGGTTCTAAGGGCCTTCCCACTCTGACATTCTAGGTTCTAAGGGCCCTCCCACTCTGACATTCTGTGTTCTAAGGGCCCTCCCACTCTGACATTCTATGTTCTAAGGACCCTCCCAGCTCTGACATTCTATGTTCTAAGGGCCCTCCTGCTCTGCCATTCTATGTTCTAAGGGCCCTCCTGGCCCTAACATTCTGTGACCCCTCTAATTAATCCTACTAAAATCTTACTTGCATCAGAGTCTTGCCTATGACAAAACAAAGTACTCTGCTTATCTTTTAAGATCTCCCACCTGACCCAACTATCCTTAAGTCCCCTAAATCTTCTCCCCAGGACCCTCTGCTCATTGCCCCTCCCACCATTTTCCATCTCTGTGCCTTTATTCCCATTGCTTCCCCCGTGTAGCACAAAACATCCATACTGTTTTTCAGTCATTTCAGTCATGAGTGTCTGAGGCCAGACTTGAACTCAGCAAGATGAGGCTTTCTGACTTGAGGCCTGGTGCTCGGTCCACTGCACCACCTTGCTGCCCTAACCACCTTCCATTTATCCAAAAACTATTTCTCCTTTAAGGCCTACCTCCTTTCTGGTGTCCTCTAACTTCTCTCCAGCTCACAGTAATCTCCCCCTTCTCTGAATTCCTCTACCATGGACTGTTTGTATTACAAACTGATAATATTCTTTTTTCCAGTTCAAAATACTAGAGTCTCTCTGACCCCATATCCAGCATAAGCATTGCAAACCACAGACTCAATTAGTCTGAATTCTGGTTCTGTTATTTACCAGCTGTATGATCTTGGCCAGTCAAATCAATCAGTCAGCAAGAATTTATTAAGCACCTACTATGTATCAAGCACAGAGAGAAAGATTCCCACTTCCACTTGGGGAATCTGAGTTGGGGTCAGAGGTATTGTCTCCTGCCAGGGGCCACTTTTGCCAGCTTCTGGGGGGGGTGGGGGAGTGAGGAGGGAAAGGGGGCAGTGCTGGGCCACACCCTGTTCAGCTGCTGACCAGGCTCCCTTGTTTCTATGTAACTGTCAGCTGGAGGAAGCAGAGCTGGCCTGGGTGAGGGCCAGGAAAGCCTCTCTTGTTGGTCCCACTGCTGGCTGGCTCAAGGCCTTCATAGGGATAGGGCTTGGAAGCCCGGTGAAAGTCTCACTGGGCTTCTGCTGGGAACTTCCTGCCAGAGATGGGAGAAAGGAATTCTAGTTACTGAACAACTCTTCAACATCTCCCCTACACTAGACTGAGAGAGGGAACATGGTTAGTAGAAGGACGAGGACTCTGCATTAGGAAACCTGGCTTCGAGTCTTGACTCGGATACAAATTCAATAGCTGTGTTATTATTAGAAAGATAGCTCCCCTCTCTGAGCATCAGCTCCCTCATCTGTAAAATGGGTACAATCACATTTGCACAGTCTACGTAAAGGGCACCATAGAACTAACTGTGAGGCATTCTCCCAAACAGCTGAGTCTCATTCCCTGGAGCTTATCTCATCAGAGAGGGCTTTATAGGAGGAGTCATTCTGATCAGCTGTGGGGAAATGGCCTAAAGCACAGGGTGAGGTTTAAGTTCAAGGTCTTCCAAGCTACAGGGAGGGAAGTGAAGGGGGTTGTCTCATCAGGCAGAGCCATTCTGGTTTTGCTCAACATCTCCCCATTTAACCCCAGTGGCTTTGGGGAGCAAAGGATTCTGGGTAGGGGAAGGTAGGCTGAGGCCATGTGTTGATGATTGCCTTCCAAGAAAGCTATGCTTTTTAACCCCCACCCATGGAAACCATCCCATCACAACTAAACAGGGAAACAGCAATACAAACTCTGAACACCACCCACACCTCCTTCTTTTTGCCAGTGGCTCTGTTTAACCCAAATATCTATATTCCTCTGGCACTTTGGAAATGGGAACTATTAAATACATGTAAGCTGTTATGTTTATAAGCGAGGGCTATACAATCAATATTTACTAAGTACCCTCTGGGTTGCCAGCACTGTTAGGCATTATGGAAGAGAAAAAGGCATTATCATTATCTCAGTCCCCAGCCAGCTTACAACCAAGTTAAGGAAGGGAAGTAAACTAAAGGTGTAATCCAATTCAATTCAGTAAACTTTTATTAGGCGTCTACTGCATGCCAGGCACAGAGCTCGGCATTGAGAACACAAAGACAAGAATGAAACAATTCTTGCCCTCAAGGAACTTATATTCTGCTGGGAAAATACAACGTTATGCAGCTAAATGAATATAAAGTAAATTCAAGAGAAGAGATAAGTAACATGTAACTGGGGAGGGTGCAGTGGCATCATGAAAAGCCTCATGAAGCAGGTGGCACCTGAACTATATTTTGAAGGAAGTTAGGCAGAGGTGAACAGGGAAGTTCTTAGAGGGCAGATGACTATTTCACCCCTAATGGTATTAGGAACAACCCTGAGGGAATTTCTAATACTACAGCTCATAAGCCCCCATCTGGTATGCTCACCATTGATGATCTGCCAGAAAATGGCATTTAGGGATAGTAAAAACAATTGGAACATCCTTCCAAAGACATCCTTCCAAAAGTCTGGGGCACATTCCCCAACATGGGAAAAGTGGAGACAAACTTAAAATACAACAATGAGGTACATATGCAGAGAATATGCTTCCAAAGGGTAAATTCACAACTTTTGATTACTAGAAGTCCTTTATTACTGCAAGTCCTATAGTCAACATTTTTTTTTTTCTGGTTCAAGAGTCTTAAACCTCAAAGCAATTTCCTCTCTAAGATGCCTGTCTTCCTAAATCTGTTTGTGTTGTTTGTCCATGTTTTTCCTTAGTGCATCTCTTTCTGCTCTAGGTTGGATACTTTGCTCTCTACCAGTCCAGTCTCTTCAGTGACAGGGTCAATGGGAGAGGAGGAGATCCTTCTGATACAAGGGTCTGCCTCCACCTGCCTGGAAACTTCTGAAGCTTGATTGTTCCCCGATGGACTGAGCTGACTCTAGTAGCTTGCTATATAAAACATAGGGTCGATCACAAAGTATTTCCTGTGGTATGTCATCTTCTTTCATCCAATAATCCAATTACTTTCCTCCTCCAAAACTGATCAAGAATTTGTTTACACCAAGTTTACAACTTTGATTCAACTGAGAAGTTTGGGCCTTTTGTGTTTACATGAAGAGGGACAGGGATAAAAATCATTCTAGAATGTATGTGTGCGCGCGCGGGCATGTGTGTGTGTGTGTGTGTGTGTGTGTGTGTGTGAGAGAGAGAGAGAGAGAGAGACAAGTGAGGGAAAGATTCGTGGAGTTGGGGTTTGATTTTGTAGGCAGTGTCTAGACCAGTAACAGGAGCTGATATCAGAATAAAACAAGTAATATCTCAATGAAATTGCCCTTGTTTTAGCCAACACTAGGCTTTCCCCCTAATTTCATGAGTCTCTGGGCCACAGAGACATGTTGGAAAGGTGAGACTGAATGATCTCATAAGGTTAATTATTAATGGAGAAGAGGTCACACAATATGTCATGCCACTGAAGGTCTTTAAAAATATGGAAGAGCCATACATTGCATTGTCACTGGGTTGCTCCCTGGCCTTCCTAGATCTAGAATGGTTGAATTCAGCTGGGTATGTTGACTGGCAGGGACACTGGGAGAAAATGGTGAAAAGCTGCTGACACATGGGCTGCCCTGGGGGATGTCTCAGCCCCAGAATCCAAAAGTCTGGGCTGGACTCAGTACCTGAGGGCTACTCAGGAGTTCTGAATGGTGTTGACTAGGAATCAACATGGAGCAGAACCATTTGCAACTTTCCCCATAAGACTGAAAACTAGGAGGCTTAAGAGTATTTCCCTACAAAGGCCTTCATGTGCACCAGTCTCTCCTTTCCAGGGAAACAATGATGTTTGATGCTTAAGCAGGGAGTAAAACATGCAGACTAGGCTTAATAGGGACAACTACTAGCTGCTGGGGAGCTTAAAGTCAACTCTTAGTTTGGTCTTTACTCTAGTAAAAATTCCATTTAATCTACATGTGAATGGGTAGGTCTTCAGGGTTATGATGTGAATGCCAAACAAAAGTGTAGAATCTAGCGAGATGGAGGCAAAATGATCCAAGAGAGATGAACGAGTTATTATTTGAACAACAACATTCCTAAATAAGAGCCCAAGGCACTGGAAAAAGGCTGTGGTGATATGTGCACACATGCAGACTAAATGAGCCTAGTAGCTCCAGCTTTGGACACCACCCAGTGGCCTGATGAGCTATAACAAGTCTTGGGTAGATCAGGAGTTCACACATGCCCAGTTGAGCAATGGGGGCAACTCAACCCTTGAGTACCACGTTAAAGCCTGCTCAAATAAAGTGCTTCAAGTGGCCACATTAAGAGTGCCTAGTGTTACTAATAGCTGCTGCACTGTCCTGACTTGCAAGTCAAAGTTTGTCCAGGCAATGAAATGTTTCAGACATGATCTACCCAGAGTTCAAGGAATAAATATAGTCTTTGGGTCAGAATGCAAAGCTCAATAGTGGAATAATAAAGGTCTGTATTCCACAAAGAATTCTTATGATTCTTGAGAGGACCAGGCTAAATGATCTCTAGGGTCACCTTCTCTAATCTTCTATCAGTCTAATCCATCTCCATGGAGCTAGGTGGTGCCATGGTGCATAGAGTGTCAGGTCTGGTCTTAAGAAGCTTCATCTTCATGAATTCAAATCTGATCTCAGACCCTTGTGTGTCCCTATGTGACCCTGAGCAAGTCTCTTAACCCTGTTTGCTTCAGTTTCTTCATTTGCAAAATGAACTGGGAAAAGAAATGGCAAAGCACTCCAGTATCTTTGCCAAGAAAACCCCAAATGGGGTCATGAGACTGGACAAGACTGAGAAATGACGGAATAACAACACTCCATCTCTTTACTTGACTCAGACATCTGATTAGATTTCCCTAAGAGATGTTTACTGCAGGGCCAGACAAACCTAATAATGATCATAAGTCAAAATGTTTGGTTATCTGGAAGTTGCAGGGGGTGGGGTCTTGAATGGACTTGTATGTATTAAGATTACATAGCTTTCCTGGGAAGTGGAAGTAGTTCTATGTCCTAACCCTCACCTAACCTAACCTCATACTTCATGGACTCTTAGGATTTACCAAATCACTTGGTAAAGGCACTGGGCATATAGCCCTTCTCTGACATCATAAAGGAAGCATCTGCCAAGGGACATTGATGTGGGGCCCTCTGGCAATTCTACCATTCCAACCTGAAGTGAACTAATTGAGCCCATGTGGGGAACCATGATTTATACTGCCCATGATGAAGTATTAGCTTTTAACACTTCCATTTGCCATGATCTGAGCCTCAATGATTCAGAGATACACTGAAACCATGAACGATGACAGGGCATGAGTAGGGAATAAGTGAGCTATAAAGGAAAGACCCCCTAAGCTGGGAGTCAAAAGACACAGGTCCAGTGCTTGTTCTGACATCAACTAGCCGTGTGACCTTGATCAAGTCTCTTAGTCTCTCTGAGCCTCAGTTTTCTCATCTGTAAAGCAAGCCTCACTGGGCAATCTGGTGAAGCCTATGGGCTCCCTTTCAGAACAATCGTTTGAAATACACAAAATAAAATACAGAGAATTAGGGGAGGGGAATAAGCATTTATTAAGCATTCACTGTATGCCAGGCAAAAATGGAAATCAATGATATAGATATAAAGATATAATTTCCTCCCTCCCCCCTATATAAGTTTATAGAGCCCTTGAAATTTTCTTAGGGGAAATTTTGGAATTTGGAGGAGTCCTGGATTAGATGAGAGATTCCTTTCAGTTCTAAACTCAAGATCCTCAAGATCTGGTGCCTTGGAGCTTGAAGGCAGGAGGGAGATTTGCATTTTCAAAGAGGCTGCTTGTGGGACAATTTTGATGGTTGGAAAATTACCTTCTGTTGCACTGCCTCACTAAATGCTGACTCATTTAGGGAAGAGCAACGACGTTGTTTCTACAGTTAAGAACCAAAGAAAGAATCCTAAGGAAAAGTTGATTCTGGCCCAGTTACAGAGGACCTTGAATGCCAATCTAAGGAACTGGGAATAGTTCTGTAGGCAGAGCGCTGAAGGCCAGACCTTGAATAAGATGTGTTTTTCAGCTAACGTGTTATGGGGAATCTGCAAACTGGGGAGTGGTAAAAGGCACAGTCCTGTGTCTACCCTCTCTTGATTCATCCAGCTTTCTAACAGATGACACAAGTTCTCAAGTTCCTGGGAATCCCTCCAGCTGGCCACATCTGCATTTCCCCTGGAATTGAGGCCAGTGAACCTCGGATGTTTCCCTCCCCAGCCCAGGGACAGAGGCCAGGGTTCCTGTGCCTGGTGCCTGGCCCTCATTCTTGATGCTCTCCAGTAACAGCTAACATCAGCTGTCCTTTGCCAAATCTGTTCCTTCCTTCACATCAGCCTGTCGGAAATCAGGTTTCCAACCCACCCCCACAGCTAGGAGTCCACATTGGACAGATGGCTCATCTTTTCCCTTGGCTACTGCTGCTTCCTCTGCTGTCACCTCCCCACCCTTCAGTTCATGTTGCTCAACACCACCGGGCCTAACTTTCTCCCTTGTCCCATGTACTGACCTCTGTCTTCCATGTTCTCCACTTAGTACCCCACCAAATGGCTATAGACATCATAGTCATGCTCTTGCTTTGTTTTCATTGCCCTCTCTGGTTCTACTTTGACCAACATTTATTAAATACCCACCCTGTGTGCCACAGAAACGCAGTAGAAAAGGAGTGTGTGAGGTCAAACAGAAAATCAATAAAACATACAAAAGTTAACTTGTGGCTTCAGTTCTCAAGGGAGATTGTTGAGCTCATTCAAATAGAGCTTGTTAACCTGGGCATATTCATGAGGAGAATGATGCTGATAACGGTGATGATAAATATAACAAGACACTTTAAAGATAACCTTAGACACTTACTAGCTGTGTGAACCTGGGCAAAGCACTTCATTCTGTTTGCCTCAGTTTCCTCACCTGTAAAATGAGCTGGAGAAGGAAATAGCAAATCACTCTAGTATCTCTGCCAAGAAAACTTCAAATGGGGTTGGGACATGACTGAAATGACCAAACAACTAAAAGATAACGAGAGGTGGCCTTTCTACAGATCACCTCTTTTCAGACATTTATTTCTTTTAATCCTTACAAGGGTCCTATGTAAGTACTTCAGGTTTTATTGTCCCCATTTACAGATTAGGAAACTGAGGGTCAGAGAGATTGTTACCCAGGATGACACAGTTAGTAAACATCAGAGCTAAGATACCTGCTCACTTTCCTCCTGACTCCTCCATGCAATGATGCGTGAGGCTTTTTATTTTTCCAAATTTGTGGCTTACAATATTTTTTTATTTACAGTGTTTTTAGATGTGTTTAGAGCTCTTGATGAAGACAGTAAATAAACAAGTCATTTAAATAGTTTACTTGCTGAAAAGAATGCTGACCTTGGAGTCAGGAGACTTAAATTCAAAGAACTTATTAACTGCGTGTCCCTGGCCAAGTCTCTTTATGTCTCAGAGCCTCAGTTTCCTTATATGTAAAATTGGGACAATAATGCTTATACCATGGAACAGAATTGTTGTGAAGAAAGGACTATTAAACATTAAAGAGCTATATAGATATTGTCATCATTATCATCTCCTCTTTTCTTCTTCTCTGCTCTTCCTTCCTTTCCTTCTTTTTGTCTCCTCCTCCTCCTTCTCTCCCCCTCCTCTTCTTTTTTCTCCTCCTCATTCTTCTACTTCTCCTCCTCCATCTTTTCCTTCTTTTTCTTCTCCTCTTCCTCTTTTTTCCTCCTCCTTCTTTTCCTTCTTCTTCTTCTCCTCCTCCTTCTCTTCATTCTTCTCCTTCTTTTCCTTCTTCTTTTTCTTCTCCTTCTCCTCCTCATTCTTCTTCTCCTTTTTCTTCTTCTTTTTCTTCTCCTCCTCATTTTTCATCATTGATATAATTACAACATATAATACTATAATAATGTAATTTCTTCTAATTAATATTCTTACAACATTATCATTTTTATTTAAGTTTGATATATGATTTCACTGGTATAGGAATTTTGCAGTAAGGAAGACATCACCTATTATGCAACTTCTAGGATTAGAAAGTTACCCGGAATGCTGAGAAGTTAAATGACTTGCCAGCAAATGTAAAAGGTCAGGCACGAACCCAGGTCTTCTTTACTCCAAGGCCAATTGTCTATAAGTCAACCAACGAACAACCATTAAACACCTACTGGATGTGCCAGGGACTGTGCCAGGAGCCAAGATGAAATTCCTTGCCCTCAAAGATACATTTTTCAGAGCAGCACTGATAGTTGGGAAATCAGGAAAGATTTTCATGTAGACAGTGTGTCTTGAGCAGAGTTGTGAAGGAAATACGGGATTGTAAGGAGTGGAAGTGAGTAGGGGGTACATTCCAGAGATGGGGTAACAGCTAGTGCAAAGTTCTGGAGGTGAGAGATGGAGTGTTTTTGTGTCAGGAACAACGAGATGGTCACTATGGTTAGAATGTACAGTGCCACAAGGGGCGTGCTGAACAACAAAGCTGGGAAGGCAGGTTGAGGCCACGTTGGGAAAGTCTTTAAAAACCAAACAGAATAGTTCTATTTGATCCTTAAGATAATAAAGTGCCATTCAGGTTTGCTGAATATGGGAGTGATGTGGTCAGACCTACATTTTGGGAAAATCACTTTGAAGCTTGTATGTAGGAAGGATAGGAGAGGGAAGGGAAAATAATTGGGAGTTTATAATAATAGTCCAGGCAAGAGGTGACAAGAACCCAAAATAGGGTAGTGCCTGTAGGAGTAGGGGGAAGTGATGGAACAAGAGAAACAAGACTTGGTTACTGATTGTATGTGTGGGGTTAGAATGTGGAATAAAGGGTAGCACCAAGATCAAAACCTGGGTCATGGCAGGGGTGGTGGTGCCCTTGACCAAAAAAAGGAAGTTTTGGAGAAGGATGGTTTGGGGGTGCGTGTGGGGGAAGATCATGAGTTCAGTTTTGGACTCAAGATTCCTGTGAAATGTCCAGCTAGACATGTGTAGTTGGAGCCCAGAGGAGAGACTTGGGGTTGGATGGATAGATCTGAGAGTCATTTGTATCAAGAAAAGTAATTAAATCCATGAAAGCTTCACCAAGTGTGAGAGTCTCAATGGAGAAGAAGGCTCAGGCCAGAACCCTGGGAAATGCCTAGAGTTAGACAACATGATACAGAACAGAGATGCCAGACATGTGGCCAGAACACTCCCAAGCACAGTCCATTCCAGACTAAAATGTAATTGAGAAATATTGAACAAAATTCATACAAATACAATAAAGTACAGGCAATGTTTTCAAACTAACTCAACATGTGGCTCACAGGGATCCTTGTGTAAGGTTTAGTATACCTACTCTCATTTCTATTTGAGTCTGATACCACTGCTATAGGTGCTAAACCTACAAAGGGGACTGTAAGGATTTGTCAGGCAGGGATGGCCTTCTCTTCCTCCTCCTTCCCTCTCCTCCTTTCTCCTCTTCGTCTTTTCCTCCTCCTTCTCCTTCTTCTTCTCCTCTTCCTCCTCCTCATTGTCTGAGAAGTGTACTCTCTGATTTAATCTGAACATTCAAAGGATGATTGTGAAGGTAAAATGTAATAATGTGAAATTCCTTTGAAAAACACAAAGCATTTTAGAAAGAGAAGACACTGTGATCATCTGATCCCCTCTACTAATAATGTGGATAACAAGAATAAGTAACAGACATGTATACCTACATATATATACACATAGATTATGTGTATATATACATATACATACATACATACATATATATACATACATACATACATATATATATGAATGAAACTTTAGGGTTTGCTAAACACTACACATATACTATCTCATTTGCTCCCTACAACAATCCTGTGAGGTAGGTAGGTGCCATTATTATTTCCATTTTATAGGTGAGAAAATTGAGGCACAGAAAAGTTGTCAGTTGCCAGGGCTACCCAGTTGGTTGTATCTGAACTCAGGTCCCTCTTACTCTAAGGGCAGCTGATCATTGACTCTGCCATCCAGCCTCCACCCAAGGATCAGAGATCAAACTCACAGAACTGGTAAGTATGATAAATAGCCACAGGAGGTTAGAAACATGTCCCCTTGTCTCCAAATCCAGTGGAATTTTCATTGTGTTCCGCTGCCTTTTAACGGGTATTAGATAGTTGTCGGACATTAGTGGAGACATATCTAGTATCTTCAGCTAAGGCCCTGCACCTTTCCTGGAAATGAAGGAAAAGGAGCATTCCTGTTTATCCTTCTGATTTCAATGCTTTGCTCAGCTCCAATATACACTTTGATATTACTGATAATATTCCGGAAAGTGTATGATTGGTGGCACCAGACATCTTTGAGCTGTTGAATGAGCCAGGACTGCAGTAAAGCATGATGGGGTTTAGGTCTTCCTAATAATCCCTGCTGAATCCCAGTCTGGAAGCAGGCAGGAGAGCTGGACATGACTGTGCAGTGAGCAGGGGCCCAGGGGGAGGTCCATCTCATGCTTCTGCATCCTACAGATATCTAGGCAGGGAAAGGAGATTTGAGCCAGCCCAGCCGAGGCAGGCGCTGGGAGGGGAGCCCAGTCTTGAAAGTTCACACACAACCATTTCCTCCAGTTGCCAGAGAGTTCCTGAATGAAGTCTCAGAGGAAGCAGGAGGAATTTGTGCGAGAACAATAGGACAACAGTCAAAAGAAGAAACCTGAAGGGAGGACAGTGAAAGCAAGGCCTAAATTCAACTCTTCTTCACAGAGTAGCAGATCCTAAGTTACCCTGAGGGTTCTATGGACCCATGAAGACCACCTGATTATTATTAATGCTGTATTTTTGAATGAAAGTTTTAATAATTCCTTTTTTTTTCACATCATGGTCATTTCCAGATTTTACCCTTCTCCCAAACTCAGTGACCCTTCCCTTGTAGTACAGAAAAAGAGATAAGCAAAACCATCTGATGCTGACACCATATCTGATGGAGTATGCAACATTCTGCACCCACAGACTCCCACCTGTCTCATGAAAGAAAGAGGGCACATTTTTTCATTTCTTCTCTGGACCAAGATTGGCCATTATGATTATGTAGTGCTCAACTTAATTTTAGAGTTTACATCTTTTATAACAATTGAGTACACAGCTTCTGGCTTCTGCAGACTTTGCATCAGTTCATAAAAGTCTTTCCATGTTTCTCTTAATTCTCATATTCATTTTCTTTTTTTTCCCTTTTAAAAATTTTTGACTTTCAGTTGTGAATTCTTTTCCTCCTTCAAGTCCCTTCCCCACTCATTGAGAAGGCAAGAAATATGATACTCATTTATGAATTCATGCAAAATGGATTTCTATATTAGCCATATTTTTTTAAAGTAATAAAAATGAAGTGGAAGAAAATATGTTCGTCATTTCTTATGGCACAAAATATTCCATTACTTTGTTCAGCCACTTTCCATTCAATGGGCAGTCACTTTGTTTCCAGTTTTGCTTGTTTGTTTCGCTACCAGAAAAAATGTTTCTACAATCATTTTGCTATATATGGGAATTTTCTTCATATCTTTGACCTCCTTAGAATAAATGGCCAGGGGTGGGATCTCTGAATCAACAGTTGAAAACAGCAAAATGAATTTTCTAGTGTAATTTCTATTTGTTTTCCAGAATCATTGGATGAAGTCACAGATCCACTAACAGACTATGAGTTTGCCTCCAATGGTAGCCCCTCCAATGTAGTCTGCCATCATCTTTTGTAATGCCGCTTTGTTGGTTATTAGATGAAGTCTCAGAGTTGTTTCAGTTGACATTATCTTGTCATTAGTGAGTTAGGACATTCTTTCATATGGTTGCTAATGTTTGCAGTTTATCTTTTCAGAACCATTTGTTCACAATCTTTATCAAATGAGGGTGGTGTACAAGATGACCTCTGAAGTTTTTTCCAGCTATACATCTCTGGTCCTGAGATCCTGTGTCCCATGACCACTTATGGATGAATAGGGAAATGTCCCTTATATGACAGGATTATTCCACACCTCAGGCACCTGGGTGGTAGATACTTCAGTACCTTAGAGAACATTAGTGGGGTTGGGTGTCTGAACACATTTTGGGCTAAGAATGTGGGTCCTTGGTCACATAGTCTTTCTGGTGGGAAAAGCAGAGTGGCACATTTGGTATGGTAGAAGGTTCATTGGACAAAGTACTGGAAGGTGTAACTTCAAATCCTGGTTCTGACACTTAATGGTTGAGTGACCTTAGGCAAGTCATTTTTACCTCATGGAACTTCAGTTTCCACATTTGTAAAATTGTAGTAATAATATTACAATGTCCACCTCACAGAACTGATGTGAATAAAGTGTTTCACAAACCTAAATATATTAGGTAAGTGTGAGATGTCATTGCTAATATTTTTCTAAAAAAGATTCTGAAATGAAATAATCTGTCATGGCCATTTCTGGACAAAGAGCTTCAAGATACAAAATAAAGATGTTTGAGGCTCTCATCTAAATCTATGTAGCACCAAAGACAGCCCATGTGAGTGTGAATATCCCATTTTCTAGACTTCTTTCAAAGTGAGGGGTATTTCCAGAAAAACAGGAACTCAATCACTAAGGAGTATATATAAAACTCCCGTGACTTCTTTGTCACTACATTAGTAAGGATGATCCTCTGCCCTGACTTTGTCTCCTACCCCTCCCCAATGACCCTTCTGTGTACCCCATGCCTGTTGTGCCCTCTGACCCAGTGGCCATGAATTTTGTACTGTGTTCGTCCTGCCCCCAGTAAAACACATCATTCAGTGAGGGTGACAGCCATGGAGCTAAACTCTTTCACTTGTAACAAATTAATCAGTCAACATTTTCTTTGTGTACTTCCTACTCTCCATCCTTTCCATCCTCCACCGTAGTGGCTTGGTTAGGGCCATTGACTCTGAAGGTGTCCAGGCAAGGAAAGGCATAGCTTGAACTCCCGTAGTAGTTAATATGCTTTTATTGTCACCTAAGTTGTCATCTTATTGACAATTCTAAAAGACTTATGATGAAAAATACTTTGGGCAATGGTTCCAGGGTATAAAACAGGTGGGATTCAACATGTCTGGGGCTGATTTGCTTTGCACACATGTACAGTGAATAATTACACCTCTAGAGTTCTAACTCTGGGCTAGCTACAGACGAGGGGGTATAGTTATAGAATTAGAGCCTATGGGCTTTAGAGAGCATCCATATAATCACTAATAAATAATTGGAAAGACTGCTTGAATACTTTAAGTGACAGGGAGCTCACTCACTCCCCTTCCCTGCCATTCTCTTATTACACAGCTCTCCAGGTACATTAGAAATTTGCTTCTCCTGTAACTTCTATTGATTTATTGGTCTTGTATTTCTTTTCTGGATCAAAAGAGAATAAACCTAATCCCAATTCCACAAATAAAACAGGGATCAGAGAAATATAGATTAAGAGATGAAAGAGACCTTAAGAGACCACCTTTCTCATAGATAAGAAAACCAAGACCCAGAAAGTGCCTTGGGTAAGTGATTTACCAAAGGTTACTCGGAGTAAGTGGCAAAGCCAGGGTTTGTAACCTAACTCCTCTAACTCCAAACCCAATTGTCTTTCCATTGACTCTCAAAATAGATTCTCTCTATAAAACCATGCATACTCCTTGACCTAGTAATACCACTACTAGGTCTATATTCCCTAAAGGAAGAGGACCTATATGTACAAAAATATTTATGGAAGCTCTTTTTGGAGGGCAAAGAATTAGAAATTGAGGGGATGACCATTAATTGTGGAATGACTGAACAAATTGTGGTGTATGATTATGATGGAATACTATTGTATCATAGGAAATGATGAGCAACATGCTCTCAGAAAAACCTAGGAAAGACTTGCATGGGTTAATGCAAAGTAAAATGTATTGTGTACAAAATAACAATATTGTAAGATGATCAGTTGTGAATGACTTAGCTATTCCCGGCAATCCAGTGATCCAAGACAACTCTGAAGGACTTATGATGAAAAATGCTAACCATCTCAAGAGAAAGAATTGATGGCATCTGAATACAGAACGAAGAATACTTTTTTAAACTTTATTTTTCTTGATTTTTTTCCTATGTTTTCTTTCACAACATGACTATTATGGATATGTTTTGCATGACTACACATGTATAACCTATTTTGAATTGCTTGCCTTCTCAATGGGGTAGTGGGGAGGGAGGAAGGGGGAGAATTTGGAACTCAAAGTTTTAAAAATGAATGTTAACAATTGTCTTTATATGTAACTGGTGAAAAATAAAATACCAAACAAAAGCTAAAAAGAAATTGAAACTCTCAATGAAGAAACTGAAGTGCAGAGAGGGCTTGTACAAAGTTATTTGTAATTGCTCAGTCATTTCTGACTCTTCATGACTCCATCTGAGGTTTTTTTTTTGGCAAAAGTACTGAAGTGGTTTGCCATTTTCTTTTCCAAATCATTTTACAGATGAGAAAATGGAGGCAAACAGGGTTAAGTGAGCTGCCCACGGTCACAGAACTAGTAAATGTCTGAGGCCAGATTTGAACTCATGAAGATGAGTCTTTCTGACTCCTGGCCCTGTACTCTATCCTCTTCAACATCTAGCTGCCCTATTCAAGGTTTTACAGATGTTGTACAGAACCAAGATTCAAACTCAGTTGTTTTGCTTTCAGATCTGCAGTTCATTTCACTGCACCATGCAATCATACATCCATTTCCATTTCCTTCAAATATTCTTCATATGGCATATGAAGTTTAGAGTGTCTTTTATGGAACAAAATTTTTTTAATGTTTTATTGATATAAGCCAAGATAATTAGAAGGACTTCCGACTTGTTGAACTGGGGCATCTCCCAAGGAATTGGACATGATTCTGCCTTCTTGATGAGGGATATATGTCTTGCTGAAGATAACTCTTGGTTGATCTTTAGTAACTGGGATTTCCATGAAGATGATTGTTGGCTGAGGATCTTAGGGAGGGACTCTTGTAGGATTATAAGAACTGTGAAAACTTTTCCCTTCTCTTTTGGGTACCTTGCTCACTGAATAGACTTCCTCTCCTTTGGATTTTCAGAAGCTGGGAGAGGATTTCTCTCCTGTGCTACCCTCCAAGTATAAATGTTGGCTTTTAGTACATGCACATTATTGTGTGAACATGTGCTTGCTTTAGTGGATCTGAGACTAGACCTTGAGTTGTCTTCTGCTTTTCTGTTTCTTTCTCTGAACATAGTTCAGCAACCAGTGATCCTGAGAAACAAATGATACCAGCCTAGGTGGTTGCCTTATGAATTTATGAGTTCTTGAGTTCCTCACTTGGGTTCCTATTCACATCCAGAAACGATTTCATTAATAGCACATTGTTTAATTTTGTTTTCAGGAGAGAAGATCAACACTGGCAGAATCATCTTATAGTTGAAGACATAAAAAGCCATTTCATGACTTGCTGGGAGATCTGGACTTTGTGAATAGCTTGGTCAATATGGGTGCAAGGCGAATGTGAAATATATTTAGTGATACCACAAAGTTGTCTTTACCTTGGGGATAAGGAGGGTAGGGATGTGGTGTAATGAGTGTAAAAGGTTATTTTCTGCTTTCTGTATCTGTTCATTAGTTCTTTTGTATCTTATGCAATTTCTTTGGTAGAGGAAATAAATAGCTATCCTATACCTGATACCCCTATTGTTCATTAAGTATCTTTTTTTCAGGCCCTTGTAACCCACATTTTTGGGCAACTGCAGCCATATCTAAGCTTTGTTTTTAGAAATTTCCCTAGTGTTACTCCAGAAACATATAAAAAAGCAAATAGAGATCTAACTTTTTGAGGTCAGGGATGCTAAGATCGAATCTGAGTCTAAGTGACCTTGTGGGAGCCATGTTGGCCATGAGCCACCAATACTTTTTTTTAATGATATTCATTTCCAAGAGATTTCTGTTTCCCTTCCCTACTATTTCTCTCACCTCTTCCCTTCCACCCATAGGATCCTCCCTTATAACAAAGGAAAACAGGAAAGCAAATCCAGTCAAAGTGATCAGGCCCCACAATGTACATGCAGCCTTTCCCAGTCATTCCCTCCCTCTTCACCAAGAGGAGAGAAGCTTGTTTCATCCCTGGGCCTTTGGAACCAAGACTGGCCTTGCACTTAATTTGAATTCTGAGGCCTTTTTACTGTTGTTTCCTTTTAGACCATTGCAGTATGTATATATTGTTCCCTTGGCTCAGTTTTAGGAAACATCATTATTGTTATTAATTAATGTCTCGCATTTCTGGAGCTTTTAACTTTTCAAAGCTATTTACTTCCCTTATCTCATTTGTTATTAATCACATCCCTATGGGGGCAGAATTATTACCCCATAAGGAAACACAGGCCTAGTGAGGTTAAATGACTTTTCAGATGTATCACAGTCAGTGGAAGAGCTACACCTACATCCTACATCCCCCAATTCCCAAGTTGGGAAACTTTCTACAAATCTTGACTTTTAAGGCTTGTGAAAATTGGCCAGTTTCCTTTTGACCCACAATGGCACAAAACAGGGTGTTTAAATTCATTCTAAAGGTTATATGATCCTTGCTCACTTATAGATCCATGCACATAACCCAAGAAATGACCTTTTTGAGATTTGTAGGTCAATGGTTTTCTTTTGGTGTCTTGATTCTCTAACACAATATTTCTCAGTCTTTTGAGAGCTACGACCACTTCAATATTTCAATTCCCACTATACCCACCTGAGCTCAGACCCCCATTATTTAGACTTATTACAAAAACCTCCTAACATTTCTCTGCTTTCAATCTTACTCTCTCCAACCCATCCTGGAGGAGAGAGAGGAAAGGGGATATTTCTATAATGCCTACTATGTGCCATACTCTTGGCTAAGCACTTTTTTACAAATATTATCTCATTTGATTCTACCCTGGGAGGCAGGCACTGTTGTTATTCCCATTTTACAGCTGAGGAAACTGAGGCAAACAGAGGCAAAGGGACTTGCCTGCCCATGGTCACACAGCTATTAAGGGTTTAAGGCTGAGCTTGAACTCAGGTCTTCCTGACTCTAGGCCAAGCACTTTGTCACCAGCCACCTCTAGACACAACACAAATTTTTCCAAAGCACAGTTCTGCTCATATCACACCTCTATCCAAAAACCTTCAACAGCGTCTCGTTTCCTACCGAATAAAATCCAAGTGCTTTAGTCTGGAATTCAAGATTCTGCATAATTTGCTTGTCAATGACAGGCCTGATCATTTGTTGGAATCATGGTGGCCATGGACCACATGTGTCATAGCCTGAGATGTGGCCACATCAGAATGTAGAAGAGAAGAAAGCTGGGGGGACAATTTGATAAACTCTGTGTTTAGGGGAGCTAGAGTGGAGTTCAGAGATAGAATAGGTAGGGTTGCATGACCTAAAACTCTTGCATTTGCAGTCTAAAAAGGGGTGAGAAATTCTCAGAAAAGAAATTGGAACACACAAATGCAAAGTATTTTGGTGAAGGAGCAAATACAGAGCCAAAGAGAGAGATTAATGTGGATGTACAAGGAATGCAGCAATCAGCTTTCATTTTAAAAAGACACACATGGAAGATGGAAGCAAGGGTGGATGACGAGCTGAATGCAAGAACAGTTGTAATAACAGACACTGAAGTTCAGACTGATTGGAGGTTGGCAGTGAATGTTAAGGGCAAAAAAAGGGAGGGGAGATTTAAAACCTATACCATGACAAGAGGAAGATCAAAGAAAAGACAGGGGGACAACAAAATCAGTTTCAATGAGAAGATGAAACTACTCAGCTCTTAGCTTATTTCTGTTGTCTTAGCTCAGGGCAATGCTCTTTGGAAAGGGCTGAATAAAAATGTGAATAGAAATCTGAAAGTCAAGATAAACAAAGAAGTGGCAAGAGGAAAACCAGCTGCCTTCATTGAATTCAAGTCATCAAGCTTGGAGGAAACACACTAAGGAGCTAAGAGAGGCAGCACATATAATTGCTGAGCAGTTAGCGATCTTGGAAATGTCCTTGAGAAGAAAATAAGTGAACACAATAAAAACAAGAGTTCCACTTAAAAAAAAAAATAGAAGATGGAACCTGCAACCTAAAAAATGGCGAGTTTGACTTTTGCTCCTAGCAAAATCCTAGGACATTTTGTGAAAAAGATAGTTGACTATTACTTTTACCAAGGGAAGACATGACCACTGAAAGCCCTCATGGTCCAGCAGGATCAGACCATGGTCAACTAACCTCACTAACTAATTAACCCTGTGTGAGTGACTAGACTGGTAGGTTAGGGAGATGCTTCCATCCAATCCAATCCAATCCAATCCAACCTAATTCAACAAACATTTAAGCATCGATGGTATGATAGATCTTGGTAGAGGGAGTCTATTCATCTAGGAGTTCCCTATATCAGTGAAATCTCAGGTCCAATGCCTATCCCTGTCCTTATATACAAAGCACTATGCTAAGTGCTGGGGAATAGAGAGACATAAGCATGATGAATCCTAACGTAAAGAGCTTCCTGGAGACATAGAGCCTGTATAAAGGTTCATAATATAAGTAACATCAACAGGAAGAGAAGGTTAATCAGTGTGAATTGGAAGTGGTGGAGGGAATCAAGAAAGACCTCATGGAATCAGGAGTTGTTATCATTTTATTGAGTGTCTAGATTTAAGGAAGATATGGAGAATATGCTAACAATGAGATTAAATTTAAAAGCATGGAAAAAAAGGAAAAGAAAGATCTCATCTAGGGGGTTCCATCTAAGCTGTGCTTTGAAGCTAGGGATCCTACAAGGTGGAGTTCATCCTAGATGTAGGGGACCACAGGTTCCAGGGAAGAGATGGAATTCCATGTATGGGGATTCATGAGATCATAGACTTGGAAGGGACCCCAAACTCTCACTTTACAGATTAATTAAACTGAAGCTCAGAGAGGTTAAGGGATTTGCCTAAGGTCAAATAGGCAGCAAATGTCAGAGGTAGGATTTGAACCCAGCTCATCTGGCTCCAGGGCCTGAGCTCTTTCTACTGTACCATCCTGGGAACAGTTTCTAGGCTTCCTTGTCTAGAATGGGAGTGATATGAATTAACTCTGGAAATACAGGCCAGAAGCAGACTCAGGAGGGGTTGATGCAGACAGAGCATGTCAAGATTTCTGCAAAGCCGTTGTCAACATCTCTCATGCTGTCCTTAAGAACAAGATGGAGAAATGAGGGTTAGGTGACCATATAGTTAGGGAGATTCAGAGTTGGTTGAATGAACCATCACAGAATCCCAAGGTCAAAGGCATGTCATTGGCCATCTAGGCTGACTAGTACTTGACCAAGCATCCCTTTGATGAAATACCTAAGAAATCTTTACCCAGCCTCCAACACAAGACCTCCAGTGGGGAAGAACACACTGACCTTCGAGGCTTCTGCATAGCTCTAGTTGGGAAAGCTTTCTTATAGAAGATAGGACCCTCCCTCTTCATCTCTGCTTCAATCTCAGCTGAAGTCCCAATTTCTGCAAGAAACCTTTCCTAGTTCTTTTTTAATCTTAGCACCTTCCCGCTGAGATTATCTCCAATTTATCATGTATGTAATTTGCATGCACATGGTTGTTTGCATATTATCTCCCCCCATTTAGACTGTGAACCTACTGGAAGCAGGAGTTATTATTTGCCTTTCTTTGCAGCACAGTTCCTGGCACATGGTAATGATTATAACAATAACAGATAGCATTAATATAGGGGACTCTTGGATGAGAAAAGTCCCTCTGATGAGGTGTATTGGTTAAGTGAACCCCAAAATACCGACAGTCCGGGTCATGCTCAAATGAATTCGACTCAAGTCTTCTTAAAGCCAAAGACAACAAAGTTTATTAAGAATTTGCCTAATTGGGTAGCCTCTTAAGGAGCCTAAGCATTTGTAATGCTTGTATTCACAAGCAGGCCAGATAGAATCCCAGTTAGACACAGTCTGATCTGGGTTGAATCTGAACGCCTTCATGGAGGCAAGATGGGACTTAAATACCGAAAAAAGTAGAGGAGGGATAGGGGGTGGGGGTGGGGGTGGTAGAGTGATGGGGGAAGAAGTTCAGGAAGGGCCTCCAAGGAGGATCAAAGGCTGGAAACAACTGGAGGTAGTCAACAAACATCAGACTAGGGGGTGCCCAGGTGGGAAGCAGGTAGGGCAATCAAGAGATAACCCACAATGGTCACAGATTTGAGTATGAAAGGCCAGATTTTGTGAGGGGATACAGAGAGCTCAATTTGAGTATGAAAAGTCAATTTAAGTAAGCAGATTCCAGGGGAGCTCAAGGAAGTTCCCAGAGTCTGAACCCCATCACCTCTACCACAGAGCTGTGATTTGCCCAGGGACACAATGTACGTAGCAGAGATGTGACTTCAACCCAGGTCTTGCTGGCTCTATCCTCTAGGCCAGCCTTCTATCCCTCAGGGCATACTGTCTCTCATTTACTGTAGTCAGGTATGGGTTAGATTAGATAGTTTCTGAGGTCTCTTCCAACTCTTAAGTAATTTGTGAAATCCTCCAAAGTGTATGTACTTGGGCCCCTTGTGTCATATGAGAATCTCTGACACAAGAGTTATATATTTTTTTAAAATGAAAGCAAATTAAAAGTAGTTTGGTTTTGAGGATTTCATGACTTCCCCCACTGAAATAAGTGAAGATCCCCCAGGGTGCTGTGACCTCCCCCCACCCCCGCCTCTCTCCCCTCCCCTCCCCTCCCCTCCCCTCCCCTCCCCTCCCCTCCCCTCCCCTTCCCTCCCCTCCCCTCCCCTCCCCTCCCCAGAGCGAGGAATCCTGACTCCAACTGCCTGGAGATGGAAGTCTGAGTTTGGACAAAGCATCAGTCCCTTCCAAAAAGAATTAGAAGTCATTCCAGGATACTTCCTGCTTCACTGCCAGCAAAGGCTAGTCTGTCCCATGCCAGTAATTCTACCAGGCTTTCCTGGATGGTTTTAATAAATATTATGAACCCTCTATTATCCTGCTCAAACAATACTAACCCATCACTCCTAAATGCAAGAAGATGGTGGATTACTGGACTTGGGAAAGGAGACCAGGCTATGGAGAACGTTTGTTTTGGAGGGGCTTGTTAAATGAATTACAAAACAGCATGGTGAGATAATTAACCTTTGTTTGGACTTAACAGAGAGCAGTACTTGGTGGTGAGCTTGAGTTTGCTGGACTTAAAAATCAGAGGTACAGATAATTAGGGTGCAGGGTTATGAGATGTCAAGATCAGGGGACAAGATTTTCCCATCTTAGAGATGGAAGAGACCTAGAAAGATCATGGAAGACCACCTCCATATTTTACAGGCTAGGAAATGGAGACTCAGAAAAATGACTTGTCACAAGCAATGATGGATTTCTGACTCCCAGGATGCTTAGACTCTCACTATGTTGCACTGACCGTTCATTCATGATGAATGAACCTTAGAGGCCATCTGGTCCAAGGTACACTTCAGCAAGAATCAGGCACACTCATACATTGTTGGTAGAGCTACGAATTAGTCTGGCCTAGCCATTCTGGAAAGTAATTTGGAACTATACCCCATACCCCAAACTCACTAAACTATGTATATTAAATTTTGGCTTATTCCCCAAGGAGAGAAAAGAAAAGAGGAAAATGAATCATATTGACAAGGGTATTTTTTTTAAAGAACCGGGAAGTAAGGGAGTATAACTGTGAAATTATGGTATATACATGTAACACAATTTTACTAAGCTCTAAGAAATGACAAAAGGGGCTGTTTCAGAAAAAAAAAAGAACAAACAACCTGGGAAGCCTTGTTTGAAGGCAGAATGAAGTAGGCAGACCAATTTATATATTTATACCACCACAAGGAAAGCAACTTTGCAAGTCTTATAAACTCCGATCAACGTATAACATAGACTCTAGGCTCATTCTTTTAATTGCCATTTGCACTAGCTGGTTGGCTCCTAGAGGACAGCTGACCTTTTCTCTCCCTCACAGTTCTAGAAGTAACCCTGAAGAGATTGGGAGTGTCTTTCCAATGATCATGAGCATCTACTCGTATGCTCCCCCTTTGATTATCAATTGATATTAATTAACCAGTCAGTCTTAACTAGTTTTTAGAAACAGATATTCACTAAGATAGTAAATCAGAATCATTAGTTTAAAACATCCCTGAACTTCAAGTATCTGGGACACATTCCCTCAAGCATGCACTCCTACAGAACTAGGAGAAAGTGGGTTCAAGCTTAGAGCAAATGAGACAAATATGGCAACTCACAGCTGATGGAAGTCCCTTTTTTTCCCTTGGTGGAGTCCTCATGTGGTTCTCCTTTGGTATAAGGCAGCTTTCTGTTGGGCTCTTTTGTAAAGTCCTGAAGTTGCCTGAAGTGTGACTAATTTGTCTTTGACTCCTGACACAGACATTGCTAACCAGCCACTGCTTTTCCAGGCATACTTCTAGGATGTCCATGGAGAATTCCAAAATATTCCAACTTGAGACAAAAGCTCTTTCTTTCCATCCTCCCAAATAATTCCCCCCATAGGAGGTTGGTTGGACCTGTCTCTACCACTGAGTTGATCTAACACTAAAATCACAAGCTCACTTTAGATGACGAGCTTCTTGAGGGCAAAGACTCTCTCTTTTGCATATCTTTGTATCCCTAGCCTTTACAACAGTGTTTGGCACATAGCAGGTGCTCAGTAAAGGTTTACTCATTAACAGAAGTTTGGAATCCAGGTTGGATTCCTGGCTTGCTATTTTATACGAGACCCATGGTGCATGATGGTATTTTCTGCAAATCCCCATATACGTTTTATGTAGCATTACTTAATTTCATGCAATGACTTTCATTCCTTCCAAACCAGATTAAAGACCTAGTTTAATGCCTTTGATTTATTAAATAGAGATGTTCACACCTGATTAAGGGAGTTACTTTAAGTGGGAGATATTGATAGATTCAACTGGTACACACTCTTACAGATGCAATGACCAGCCACCATTCTAGAGAACTGATGGCTGAAATATGCTACCTACCTCCTGTCAGGATACAGAAGGAAACACATATTTTTAGAGACAACCAACATGGGGATTGTTTTTTCCTTGACTACATATATTTATTAAAAGGGTCTTTTTAAAAATTTAAGAGTGGAGGAGGTAGGAGGGAGAAAAGGTAGGAGGATAGAGTTATTTAGAAAAAGAAATGAAAGAGAAGGAAATGCAAGCTATAGATAATAGAGATTCTCAATTTCATGTACTCTTTTCTGTTTTATTTTGTATATGAAAATACTGATTTTATTTGGTGTTATAAACTCAGATTAAAAAAATAAAATTTAGGAAAATAAGATAAAGTATCTATAAGGCCCCTTTCTAGATTTAACTTTTTATGCTGTTATGATCTGTCTGCGGCAGGCAACTTCCTGTAAGGGGTTAGACTTTCCAATCTGCCCTCCTGTAAGAGCTCTGACGTGGTGATCTACAATCAGCCATTGAGGAGGCAGCGAATCCGGGAGTTCCCAGATCCTGGATCAGTTATGGTAAAGTGGCATGTCTCCACTGAGAAATACAATAATACTCCCCGGATATGAGCTACTTTGATTTCACTGATACCTTAAATGAGGAAATAGGGGCACTCTGAGTACAAAGGCGACGTATGTTGGGACAAGACAGTATCAAGATTCAGCCTTCATCCTAGAAGAATTGGGCACTCCAGTGGGAGCAGTAACTCTAGCTCGGCATCAAGTGTCTGCGGCATAAAGAAGCCGTTCTCCACCTGACTTCCATTGACATGGCATGTCTGGGTACAGATCTGGAGTCAATCATGTTAAGGCTAGAGCTGGCCCTTCCTTCTCCAGATGCCCAGCATTGTGGAGTTTGTGCCCATTGACTTTTTCCCTAGGCCTTAGAATGAGTGGTAAATGCCTTGAGACCAAGCCTGAAAACATAAACACGAAAAGTTCCAGAGGTCTTTGGGGCCAGGGGCCAGAGAATGCTGTGTATAAATGAAAACAGCTGTGAGTTGATTGTTCTGACAGATTAATGGGGGCTCTTGAGAGCACTTGGGAATCTGGTTTGCATCAGACTGACTTCAGTGAGTTTTACTTATCCCGGCCAGGATGGGTAACATTGGGCACAGTCACAGACCCTTTTAACTTCCCTTGATCCTCCTAGGAAACACAATTTTCCCAGATGGAGGGAAGGGACTTGGAAGTGATTCTGTCTCCTCTAAAAGGCAGATGATCCCGACTGGTGTGTGACCTTGGGTCAGGGTGAGGCTGTGGTTTGAGTGGAAAAGATACCAGCCTGAGACTTGGAAGCCCTGGATTCCCACCAGTTCTATTAACTACCTGTGTGGCTTGGAGCAAGACACTTCTTTCTTTAGACCTGCCTTTGTTCATCTATAAAATGAAAGGGTTAGGCTAAATGACCTCTAAAGTCACTTCCCACTATGAAACTGATTTAACTTGAGAATTCTGGTTCTCAGGGACTAATCTTCCCCAGGTCTCCCATCATCATGTAAAGAAAGTTTCCATAAAAAGAGGAAGTTGCCTTTAGGTCTCCCAGGTCAGGCTGAGCAGGGCCACTTTTGAACTCTGCAGATCAAGAATGAGGAGTTTTGGAAGAGGGATATTTGGAAGTCAGTGGCTTTATGAAACCCCTGAGGGTTGGATGAGTGGGTGTTAATTACTTTGTTAACTCTAAAAATTCCATCAGGAGAAGAGCTCATCATCTCATTACTCATCCCCCTATTTGATGTAGTGGGGATAACATTTGACTAAGGGACAAATTATGGAATATGAAAATAGTGGAATATTACAGCACCTTAAAAAAAATAAAAAAAATATGGAGAATCTCGGGAAGATCTGTATGAATGGATGCAAAGTAAAGGGTATAGAGCCAGGAAAACAAATATACACAAGGATTATAACAATCTAAGTGGAAGCAACAATACCAAAAATTAGAAATTAAATATTGTGTTATTGCAACAATCACTTTTGACCCCGAAGAAAATATGACAATGCTGCCTTCCACTCTTTGTAGAGATGGGAATCATGGGAGTGGAATACTGCATAATGTTAGATGAAGTGGTGGTTTAGTTTTCTTGAATTTTGGTGGCTTTTTTGTCTTTTTTACTCTTTGCTGTCTGAATAGAGGAGAAGGAGGGATACATCAGGAAATTAAAGTTTGATAAAAACAAGAGATTAATAGAAATTATTTTTTCAGACTCATGGATTGGGACACTGCAGGAACTGGGCACTGTAGAAAGGACATTGGATTTGAACCTAAAAGACCCTGATTCTAATTCTGTTTCTGTTTTTGCCTGTGAGATATCAGGCAATACACTTAACTCTTTTAGGACTCAAATTCCTCATCTGTACAATGAAGGTGTTGGATGAAATGACCCTTAAGGTCCCTTTTAGCCCTAAATCTAAGATTCTCTGACCTGGGATTCTGGTCCTATTTTGTCAATAACTGAGAGTATGACCATAAACAAGACATTTAACTTTGTGCCTATTTTTGCATCTGCTAAATTTGGACAATAAGTCCTGCTCTACCTGCTTTATGGGAAGGCTATTAAATTATAAATGAGACACTGGATGTCATAGAGCTTTGCAAAGTAGGACCATAGATAAGATCATAGATTTAGGATTGGGAAGGATCATGGGGGCCATAGTCTATCCCTTTAGTATTACAGATGGGGAAACTAAGTTCCAGAGAGGTCACGAAATCAAAGGATTGTAGACCCATGGGGTCTAGATGTAGAAGGGACCATTAAAAGTCAGCTAGCCCACACCCCTCATTTTATAGGTGAGAATACTCAACTCCAAACTCACAAAGAGATTAGGACCAAAATCAGGCTATTATGCAGGCCATGACCCCAAAGCTAGGATTCCCTGCACTTGAGATATCCAGCCTGGTCACTTGCATGTAAAGCTGAGCTCTTGGGATTTTTTCTGGGTTCAAATGGTATGTTGTTCAGTTTTTTTCAGTTGTGTTGGATTCTTCCTGACCCCATTTAGGGTTTTCTTGCCAGAGATATTGGAGTGGTTCCCCTTATCCTTCTCTAGTTCATTTTATAGATGAGGAAACTGAGGCACACAGGGGTAAGTGACTTGCCCAGGGTCACACAGCTAGGAAGTGTCTGAAGTCAGATTTGAACTCAGGAAGATGAATCTTTCTGACTCCAGGCCCAGCACTCTATGCACAGTACCACCTATGTGCCCAACAAGTGGTATATGCCTCTTCTCAGATCTACCACAAGACACTTAACTTCTATCTGCCTACCTGTGGCTGGGAAGCCTTCTAACTTAGGCCCCATTGATCCGTTTGGAGTCTCATTAAAGGTGGCTGGCCCACATGTCCTAGGAATCTATTTACAATGTTACTTCCAACTTTCTCATTCCGTCTTGCCCTGTTTAGGACATGGCCAGTAGCATGTAAGCTCCTTGAGGACAGCAACTGCTCCATTTCTGTCTTTGTCACCAGAGTCTAGCTCAGTGCTTTGCAATGGGAAAGGAGATTGCCTTTCTAGCAACTTAAAGTTTGCTTCCTCTCTAGGCGAGTCCAAGTTTTCTATGCAGTACCATAAAATAGTGTTGTAGTAAGGATAATACTCTAATTTAATCCAGGAAAACCCAGATCCTGGGGTATTGGGCTCTGGATTATATAAGCTTGATATGGTTCTGTTGAGATGCTGACCCAGACCCAGGGAGCTGGAACGCTCTGAGAGGACAAAGGTGCTGAAGAAGATCTTTCCCAAGGCTTGAGTCGTATGGGAGCTGGCTGGGATGAGGGGCCCCTTGGGTGCTTTGATGGGGGGGAAGGGATGGGTGCTCTCCAAGGCTCTCCGTGGAAAAGAAATGAAGCTTTGGTTGCTTCTTTTCATCAGATCTTCAGGCTCATCATCAAGAAGGAACCAGAGCCTTGGTTTTTATACTGGAAAGCCTTCCAGCACAGGAGCCCTTGCAAGCCAGTGAAGAATGAGGATCTGTGTTTCCAGCATAATAGTAACTGCCATTTATGTAATACAATAAGGTCTGCAAAGTCTGTGCTTCTCGATACTCTGAGGTGTATAGAACTTCAAGGTGTGTAAGGTGTTTTGCTCCCATTATCTCATTTTAGTCTTACAACAACCCTCCGAGATAGGTACTACAAGGGTTATTATCCTTATGTTGCACATGAGAAAACAGAGGTTGAGTGGTTTGTCATGAGTTACATAGCTAACAGCCAATCAACCAATAATCTGTCAGCATTTATTAAAAGCTGGTACGGTTCTAGGGGCTGGGCACACGAAGACGACAGTGGACTAGTACCTACTCTCAAGAAGCTCACGTTCATAGGGTGGTAGGGTTGGAATCTAGTTCTTTCTGTCTCCAAGTCTAGCACTCTGTCCACCAAGTCATACTGCCTCTTGGGGACCTGTGTCCTGATTATTAGACAAGCAATCTGGAGAACCAGAGGATTTAGGGCTGGAAGGGACCTTGAGATTATGTAGTCCTGTCATTTTACAGAAGGCATGTAGGTGGTACAGTGGATAAAGGACCCAGTCTGCAGTCAGGAGGATCTGAGTTCCTATTTGATCTCAGACACTTACTAGCTGTGTGACCCTGGACAAGTCACTTCACCCTGTTTGCCCTAGTTTCCTCATCTATAAAATAAGGGAGAAGGAAATGGCAAATCACTCCAGTATGTCTGCCAAGAAAACCTTAAATGGGATCACAAAGAATCAGAAATGACTGAACAGCAACATTTTACGGAAGAGAAAAATGAGGCCCAGCAAGATAAAGTGACTATCTCCAACTATCTCCAGGTTACATGTAGCAATTCAGAAAAATACACACTCTTTAAAGGCACAGGGATTGTTTTTTCCTTTCTTTGTATTCATCACAGTGCATGGCACACACACACACACACACACATATAGTAAATGCTTAATAAATGCTTACTGGCTGACTGTCTCAATTCACATCCTCTCCAAACCCAGTTCTATCCTTATTAATATACTCATAGCAGGGCACATCCAATTTTTTTTTCAACTGTGTGTCATGAGATCAGAAATTCAAATGGGTGAAGGCCACATAACTTTTTATCATTATAGCAGTCAAGAGGCTGAGGTTCAAACTGGGGAGTCCCAGGGAGTCATCACAGGTACAAGCACTGTAGACAGTTGTAAAATGACCATTTCTGATGTCCCTTCCAGTCCTAATGGTCTTGGATTTTAAGTGGAAATCTGAGACTTTAGGTTGCATCTGTTTAGGACATATCCCCAAGGTAACTAATGCAGAGGACACAGGGCTCCAGGCTCCCAGCCTCAGAGAAACTAGGAGAGAGAATAACTGGGTGATATGGGAGAAAATTCATGAAAGCAGATCAGACCATTCTATCAAGGGTTTGTCTAACCCAGTGTCCTTTGATTACATCCTTATAACCCACC
Source organism: Bettongia penicillata ogilbyi (assembly GCA_023548195.1). Classification (NCBI taxonomy): domain Eukaryota; kingdom Metazoa; phylum Chordata; class Mammalia; order Diprotodontia; family Potoroidae; genus Bettongia; species Bettongia penicillata. Next base: position 5,258,006 of record JAJHZJ010000258.1, read on the forward strand.
TGGGTTGGCTAGGTGACTGAGAACTTGTTCCTTTCCCTTGTGGAGATAGGTATCGGCTTTCTGAGCAGGCAGTAGCCAGGATCCACTCAGTTGGGCCCATTAGAAGCAGGGACAAGAGCCCAGATGTCTTCGATAATGGGCAGCAGGGAAGGGAGACTTTTCTCCCTTTTCTAACTTATCAGGGGAGGCTGAGCTGAAGGAAGTCAGCACAGAGAGGAGTCAGGAGCTAAAGACAGTGGTGTTTGCTCTGTAGACAGCATTAGGAAAAAAAACAGCCAACCAACCTGAGAGATAGCAGAGACAAAGAGGTGAAGAACATGCCATTTCCTGAAAGCTTAAGAGAGAGGCCACACCTTGTGCTCTGACAATAGTCAGGAAGTGTGGGCATCTGAGAAGCCTAAGAGGGCTGGGGAACTGCAGACTGTTTGGGGAAGGAGGGGCACGAGTGAGTCATGGATGTGTACGTTGGCTCATACCTCCCACTGGCAGCATCCTCGGGGGAAGCTAGGCACGAACTCCCCAACGCCAAAGACTAAGCAGTGAGGCCACCACTGAGGCCGCTGGTCCAGCAGACAAAAGACGCTTGGCTCCCAGCCTCAGGAAAGTCGGGCTGTAGGTGAGAAAGGGCCGTAGACTGAACAGTGGTGGCCACACAGGGGCTTTGGTTGGCTGGGACATCCAGGAGTTCCCAAGTGTGAGGTCAAAGGTTGACAAAGGGCTTTCCTTTTTCCTAACAGGCCTGTTAGAATGATGATGTAGGAATACAGAGGGAGAACTGGAAGGCCTCATTTTATTTGTTTTTGGTGCTTTGGCAGGATTGACTTTTATTTCAGTAATGTAACTCAAAGTATCTTTGTGGATCAGATGGTTGGGCAGGCAGGATGGTAGATCCACAACCAAATGAAGAGAGAGTCGATTAACAGGTCAATATCCAATTTAATTCCACAAACATCATCAATCGCCTGTTGTTTGCCAAGACAAAAATGAAAGAGGAACTTGTGTGTGTATTAATCCTTTGTTTCCAAAGAAGACCATGTCACCAGAGAAATGGTGACATGATTTGCATTTGACTTTGTTTTGCGTGAGGGAGGGCTGTGCAGGTCACCAGCCTCACTTCTCCTCCACAGCCATCTGAATCCAGTGACCAGATATTCATCAGGATGACTGGAGATGACCCAGGATGAGGCAATTGGGGTTAAGTGACTTGCCCAAGGTCACACAGCTAGTGAGTGTCAAGTGTCTGAGGTGAGATTTGAACTCAGGTCCTCCTGATTCCTGCACTGGTGTTCTATGCACTGCACCACCTAGCTGCCCAAATATTGGATATTTATGTATTTGAATTTATGAATGAATGAATAAAGCATTTATTAAGTGCTTACCACGTGCAGAGCACTATGCTAGGGGTGGGGAATCTGCAGCCTTAAGGTCACATTTGGCCTTCTAGGTTTTTAAATACAGCCTTTTAACTGAATTCAAATTTTATAGAATAAGTCCTTTCACTTTTATTAATATATTTTTATTCATCTTTTATGTTTTTATTCTTGAAATGAACATATTAAAAATACCAAAGGATAAAATAAGCTTCCACAAAATAATTCTCCCAATTGACCTGCACAGTTAGAACACCAGTAAGCCATAGGGGATACATGGACAGCTGCTATTTAGTTCTAACTTTCCCCACCTGACTGGCACCACTGCTATATGCGGCTAGTTGGCGAGAGGGTCAAGTACAGCCAGTTATGTTATCAGCTTTTGACAACAGTGCACTGTGTTTGTTTGAAGTAGAATTCATGAATAGTGGCACAGCTCAACAGTATTTTTAATTCTATCTGCTTAACAGCCCATCATGTCAAAGCAGACCAAGAGAATGCTAAAGGAAGAAAACGTTTTTTAATTAGGTCTGGGAATTGCAATTATTATTTTTGCAATATTTGTTTCTGCTAAAGATAAGATGATTTGCTTGCTTGAAATTCAATGCTCACTAGCATTATAACACTTAAAGGGCAACAAATGTTTTAAGTTAGAGGGAAGGCGCGAAAGGTTGCATTGCAGAAATTAAAAGATGAAAAGCAAAAGCAAAGACAATTCTTTCAAGCAGCAATAAGACTTGAAAATGTACTTATATACACAGGGTAAAAAAGGAAAGCCATTCAGTGACGTAAAAATGGTGAAATAATAAATTGTAGAAGTTGTAGGGTGCTTAGACCCCAATAATATTTCAAAGTACAAACAACTGCCCGAAAGAGGAATTTACATTCAACCTGGAAAGTGGTTTCTAGTAGTACTATGCCCAAAGTAGCCTAAAAAATGCTGTCCTGCTCAATATAAATATTCGTGACTTAGGTGAAGAACAAGCTTTAATATTACCATATGTACAGGTCACACAAAACTGGAATGATGGCTGGATGGAAAGACTATAACAAGATAAAATTGAAAAGCTATCCTCTCATTTTACAGATGAGGAAACTGAAACCCAGAGAGGTGATAGTCTGTACTAGGTTCCTTCTGGTTTTTGCTTTCTTTGCCATGTGTGGCCTCATCACTGTGACTATGTATAGGGGGTATGAAAAAGGTGGAAACAAGGCCACTGCCAAAGGAGGCTTTTGTCAACCAGCTGGAGGTGGCGATTACCCAAGCTTGGAAAGCCTGGGGAAAGCCTGTCCTCCTTCTTCCTACTTTCTGCTGTAAAATCCGTATGGTGGTAGATCAGACAATCTGGAGATCTCCCAGGGGCCCCATGTTCAGTATGCACACTTTGGGACATCGCAAGAAGAACTAAGAATCAGAGCCCTCTACTTCTTCCCCTCCTTTGCAAAGATGGGGAGGTTCGTGTGGAACACAGTATGATGTCAGATGTTTAGGATATATTGATTGATTTTTCTGAATTCCACCCGTCCTGTTCTTCCTCTTTTCCTTTTTATAATTCTTTGCTATAATGTATAATTGAGGGGAAATACAAATATATATGTATTTTAAAAAGAAAGAAAGCTCAAAAAGAATAAAGTATTCTTTGTTATAAGAAAAGGCTCCCTGGGAAGTAGGGAAGGATAGTGGGGAAAATCTAGGCAATGTAAAAACAAAAGCCATCAATAAAAATCTCTTTAAAAAGTAATTCGAAAAGTGGGGTCTCTGCATCTGAAAGGTTCTGCTGTTTTCTCCCCAAGGCTGAAATGGACAATTTAACTTTCTTGGCATCTGTTCAATACCCTGGAATAATTTCCAAATGACCTCTCCTAACACGATATTTCTCTTGTGTTGTTTTCCAGACCAATTTATTGGTTAGAAACCTCCTTAATTCCCCAGAGGGAACATTACACTCGGATCTCTAAAACCAGGGAAGAGGAAACTTAGAAGTCTGAGCCCTGGAGTTAATATTTCAGAAAGAGTTCCCTCCACCCCCTACAGCTTCTTAGACTTGAAATCTAAGGCAGGAAACTTGATCACTAGCCTCCAACAATTCAAATTCTAACGCCCTTTTTTAGGAATATTGACGGGCGTCTCTATTGGGATAGGAGTCACCAGGGAACAATGGCCTGAAGCTTCCTTCCCAGGTAAGTTGCTTTGCCAAATGATATCAGACTTTATCAGTGATGTTAGACATTATTATTAGAGCAGCTAAGATAGAGCACTGGGCCTGGAGTCAGGAAGATCTGATTTCAAATTCAGCCCCAGACACTTCCTACTTGTGTAACCCTGGGCAAGTCACTTAACTTTTGTTTGCCTCAGTTTCCTTAACCATAAATTGGGGATGATAATAATAGCACCTACCTCCCAGGGTTGTTGGATAGATTAAATGAGTTAATATGTGTAAAGCACTTAGCTTTGTTTCCTTATTATAAATAGGAAACCACTGGAGTTTTTTTTAAAAATTTTTTTTTTATCTTAAATGACTCTCAGGACTCCCATTACCTCTAGGATAAACTTCCCTCTGTGTGTGGCATTTACAGTTCTTGGCCCCTTCCCATATTTCCACTCTTCATACCTGGACTCCCTCATACTCGAAGGTGAGTCCAGCCACCTGCCTCCATCTTCTGGCTTCATGCCTTGCCACTGGCTGTTCACACAGTCGGAAGGCTCTGCCCACCTCACTTCTGAGCCACAGTTTTTTTTGGTTTTCTTCAAGCTCACACCCCACCTTCTACTGGAGACCTTTCCCCTTCAGCTACAAGCCTTCCCCTGTCTAAGATCACCTTCTACCCACTCTCCACATATTACGAATGTACTATTATGTATACGCTGTTTCCCCCATTGGAAACAATCTTTAGGAAAGTCTTGGTAAGGTTTTTTTGCTTATGATTTTTTTTAAAAGTAACCCTTTCCCTTACCATAGTGATGGGCACATTGTTTTTGCTGTTCATTTGTTTTTCAGTTGTGTTCTGTGACTCCATTTGGGGTTTTCTTGGCAAAGATACTGGAGAGGTTTGCCATTTTACAGATGAGGAAAACTGAGGCAAGCAGGGTTAAGTGACTTGTCTAGGGTCACACAGTTAGTGAGTGTCTGAGGCACTTATGTCTTCCTGACTCCAGGCCTAGGGCTCTATGGACCCCTATATTGAGAATCTTCAGTAGGGTTTTTAATGCATCCATTATCCAACTGAATTCTTAACTTTGCACTTATCCATTGAGGGGTGAGTTGGGGGTGGTGGGAAAAGAGAAAGAGTAGAGAAAGGGAGGGGGAGAAGGAGAGGGAAAGAGAGAAAGAGAAAGAGAGAGAGGATAGAGAGAAATTGAGAGAGATTGAGAGAAAAAGAGAAAGGAGGAGAGAGAGAGAGAGAGAGAGAGAGAGAGAGAGAGAGAGAGAGAGAGAGTTAGCCAGAGGATGAGACAGTAGATAGAGGCAGGAGAGAACCTATTCCACATCACAGATTAGGGTAAAATTCATCTTTCCTCAGTCTCTTGACCATGACCTTGGAAGGTTCAGATGACCAAGCTTGTTGAAGGATGTCCCAGCTACTACCCCTCAAACAAGAGCCTCATCCAGACAGAAAGCTCTATTTCCCAATGCTTAACTGCTGCCCCTCCTGAGGATGATGGACAGCTCTGGCATCTTGCTTTCTGGGGCTCTTTTTCTTTCTATTAACCATAGAGAATTAGGGTCCCTGCTAAGGGAAAGGCGCTCTTGTAAGCCTGGGGCATTGTTCAGGAGAGAAAGCACTCTTTCCACTGGTAGCCTTCACACATACACCCCCCCCCCCACACACATGCACGCACATGCACACTCACACAGACAGATAATGAAATTGGGAACAAACACCAGAGTGTTTCTCTTCTCCTTCCAGATGGTGCCCCCTTCCTACTTCCACCCACCCTCGCTCTGTCTTTTTGGCTTGGCTCAGACTAGTTTGTTCATCATTTACTCTGACTGTTTGATTTAAGCCTTCACTCCCCAGGTCAAGCAGAGGCTGGTGAGGGGGAAGGAATGAAAGAAGGTGACACTTTGATGGCTTCCCCCCACCCTCCCCCCTGCTTTCCATGGTCAAAAGCCAAACTCCTCTTTCTTCCCTCCACCTCCCCGACCCCAGGGTCTTTTTATCCTCTTCCCAGCAACAGGGGAACAGAGAGCAGTTCCCTCCTCCCTCCATCGGCGCAGGCTGTGAGGAAAAGGCGACCCACAGGGACTTGTGAGACTCAGACTCTCCAGCTGCAGTCTCGCTTTCCTGCTTGATTTTCAACTACCATCCCAAAGGCCAAGTATGGTTTGGCCAAAATGGATAGGGACTGCCCAGGTGCAGGGAACCCTTAGCTCTCTTGTAGAGACAACCTTAGCATGGTGTGATGGAAACCCTTAGGAACTTTAGGGAAAAAAAGAGGGGGTGGGATGTGGAAATAAAAGGAAAATATACCAGACTGAAATTTAAGATGGGAGGACTTACAGGGGCAGGTTGAGGAGTGTATCATAGAATTTCAAACTGGGAGAGACCTTGGATCTCCTGGTCCAAGTCCCTCATTTTAGAAATAAGGAAGCTGCGGCCCAAGATTTCACAAATCTACTCTTTCCATTCTTCCTTAGAGCCTCTTGACATGAAAATATGTATGTATACTTGCTCCCAAGAGCCAAGACAAAAAAAAAGGGAATAAAGGGAGTAGGGGCAGTGGTTTTGGAGAGAAGAGGTAGCTAATTAGCCTGGTTCCTGTCTTGGATGGTGTAAATATTACAAAAGTCAGCTAGGAATTCCCAGGGGCTAGACTAATTTCCTAGAAAATATCAGATCCTCTTATCACCCTGAAAAAGCTATATTTTTATGGTTGGGATGTGAAGTGTTGGGGAGATGCTGATTTCTGAGGGAATGGTAGAAGATGGAGGCAGCTAGTGTTGCAGAAGAGAAAGTACTGGTCCTGGAGTCAGGAAGATCTTCCCCCAGAAATTTACTAGCTGGTAGAGTCACTTAACCTCTGTTTGCCTCAGTTTCCTTAACTGCAAAAACTCATGGTGTTTATGGAAATCAGATGAGATAATATTTGTAAAGTGCTTAACACAGTATAGCACAGAGTAGGTTCTATATAAAAATGCTTATCCTACAAGGTGTCTCTCTGAGGGCCCCCTCCACCCCCAACTTTTCCCTGGTGATGACAAGGCCAGAACTGCAATAAGCCTGTAGAGGGAGAGGTAACAGCAATGGTTTTCTGCCTGCGACAGATTATCTCCCCACATGCTTACTATGTGGTCATGAATGCATGGCAATTGTTGTTTCTTCTGACCCTGTTGTGTTTCATTCTTTCCTAATTTACAGTAAATGAGTGTCAGAGATGGAACAGTCCAAGCAATAACATTATGAGCTTTGAAAAGTCAAAAAACTAGTAGAGGTCCAGCAAATAGAACTGGTGATAGAGTGAGCCAGCAACTGCAACAGCTGAGTCCCATGAAGAGCCAATGAAATATGACCTACTTAACCCAGACCAGAAGGGAACTGACCTAGAGATACCATACTCTATAAGCATGGCTGGCCAGGCACAGAGCAAGTAAAATATACTAAGTGTAGCTGGATACATATTAGAGGAAGTCAACAGACTGGAAATGAAGACTAAAGAGTCTAGACACACAAAAAAAACTTCCCCAAGAGTATATTTTAAATTGGGTTTGCTTGCCTCTAGGCTGTTGCTTCCCCCATCCATTCTGCACATACAATCAGGTTAATTTTCCTAACACAGCTTTTCATTATAACATTTTGCCCTTCTCCAAAGCCTTTAATGGTTTCCCATGACCTATAGAATAATGTCTGATGTCTTTAGCTTAGTATTCAAGATCCTCTATAATCTATGTAGCCCCTTTCTCCCTTTGTGGTCTCATTTCCTTTAGAGTCAGCCCTAGAATCAGGAAGACGTGATTTCAAGTACCACCTTGTGTCCAGGGGTTATATGTGTACTCTATGTGAGTGTAGGCAAATCAGTTCACTTCTAAATATGATAATAATATTTATCCTACCTAGTTCACAGAGTGGGATTATGGGCATGAAAGAGCTTAGAATAATAATTACAACTGATGTTTATTTACCATTTTTAGAATTCAATTCACAAACAAATCCCCAAATCTCAGAAGTAGAAGGGATCTTAGTCAATCTACTCCAACCCCTATATGAACAGCAATCTCCTCTAGAATATTCTCAAAAAGGGGTCCCCCAGCTTCTATCTGAAGGTCTACAGTGATGAGGAATCCATTGCCTTGGAAGGCAATCCACTCTACTCTTAGTTGTCATTGTTAGGAAATAATTTATGTTGGCTGAAACCTACATGTTTTCCACCTACATTCACTGGCCCCAGATTTGTCTTTTTGGACCTCTTCCATTTAAAGGGTGAATGACCACTCTTCAACTTTCTCTTTCTTCCTTCTGACTGCTACTGATGAGGTGTTTGACCTTGGATGTGTCCCAATCTCTCTGAGCCTTAGAATTCTCATTTGTAAAAGGAGGAGGTTGGAGCAGATGACCTCTAAGGTCCCATCCATCTGGTTCTTTGCCTGCATCTATGTCTATAATATTTAAAGTTCCCTTCAGGCTCTAAAATCATCTAATAATAGCTAACACATATATTGCCTACCATATTCCAAGCACTGTGCTAAGTAATTTACAATTAGGATCTCCTTTGGTCTTCACAGCAACCCTGTGAGGTAGGTGCTATTATTATCTTCATTTTACAGATAAGAAAACTGAAACAGAGGTTAAATGACTTGCCCATAGTCAGACAGCTAGAAAGTATCTGATGTCAGATTTAAACTCAGGTCTTTCTGACTCCAGTTATCCACTTTGCTACCTAACTCCTCTAAAATTAAATGCTTGTATAAAGGAGTGGTGGAACTTTTATTCTCTGAAAATCCAAAAAACCATTATCAATGATTTAAGTCACTGATCTTAACTGAAGGTAAGTGCCCCAGGAAGCTTCTATTTATGGTATGTCTGAAATTAATTAATGGTTGTCCTCCCCACTCCTGCCTAGATTTAGAGAAATGTTCTTTCCATTTTTTACATCATTCATTTGAAATACAGTCACTCTTTTTTTTCCCTTGAGCTTCAAAGGGAATTTGAAAGGTCATTTCCATTTTCAAATGAAATATTTACCTATCTCCTGAAGGGTGACCAGTTGGAAGCATTCCGGTTACCTCTTCTACTGCTCAAGTATTTACGGTATATTTCTTACTAGAGATATAGCATTTCCACACCAGGTCTACCAATTCATTCAAGATACCAAAAAGAATTTAAAAGATTTATTTATTTATTTAGCTAAAGTGGAAGTTTTGTGGTTCAGCAATTCACTGTTAGAAACATCTGAATTCCTGGAAATTTCGTAAAAAAGAAATGGATTCAAATATATAAACTGTAATTCTGCTCATGATTTTACAATGTCCTATAGATGTTTAATGAGAAGAAATGTTAAGGGAATAACAGGAGAATTTTAATTTTTTTCATAGGTTATAAGTAGGGTTGTGCTCTAACTGGCTTGCCAGGAGTCAATTGTTAAATATTCAGAGTGAGCTTTTAGAACTCAGGAATTGGCAAATGCTACAAATCAGGGTTTGATTTATTTATTCATTGTTGATTATCTAGACTTAAGAAAGTGATGGAGGCAATGGGAATAATGCACATTAAATCTAAAAGTCTGTCTCAGGCACATTCCACCCAACCTAGAGCTGGTTGTTAAATATTTAACAACATACCCCTGTTGCACCAGTGTGTTAATAAACTCACAGCACTTTGACTCTGGCAGGAGAGACCACATGTGGGTACCTGTGGTATCATTCTTAAAAGTTTTGAAGCATCACAGCACGTAAAATATTAAGACTAGAAGGGCCATTAACAATTCTCTAGTCCTAAACTCAGTCTTAGGGTTCTCCTCTGTCCAATGGACAAGATAACTAACAGAGTAAAGTAAAATTAAGAATCTTTGTGGGTCAAGAAAAATGACACTTTTCTTCTTGAGAAAACAAAATGAAATTTCCTTCAAAAAGTGGCAGACTTTTCCTCAGCTGTGTTTGGTGTATTGTAGTAGAAAAAGCTCTGACCTAGGAATTGGGAGACAAGTTCTAGTCCTGACTTAGCTATAATCAATTGCTCATTTAACTATCAGACATTTATAAAAGTGCCTACTATGTTATAGACACTGCAGTAGGATCCAGGAATACAAACAAAAAAGAAGCAGTTTATTCTCTCCAGGGAAACAATATGTACAAACGCAGATCCAAGATCTGCAGGGATAGGGATTGGACCTAGGATTTCACTAGTACATGGAACTCCTGAATGAGGAAATTCCTACTACCCACTCAGGTGCCTGTAACTTACTTTGTTTACTTACTTTACTTCCTTTGTAACATCTTCTTTAAGAGCTTCCTAGAATGGCTAAATGACTTGACTAGGGTCACACAGCCAGTTAAATATTGGAGGTAGGATATGAATCCAGGTCTCCCTGGTTCTGAAACTGGCTTTCTATCCTCAATGCACACTGCTTCTCTAATATACCAATACACATACATACATACATAGTTATATAATATGTTTACAGAAATATAAGTAAAAAGGAAATGCTATATTTTAAATAAAATATAAGGAAAAATAAGGAAATAGAAATATTTTCATTTAGGGGGAAGGTGTTTTTGATTAGGAGTATTAGGAAAGTCTTCATGTGGAAGGTGGGGCATGAACTAAATTCTGAGGGAAACTAGGGATTCTGGATGTAGAAGTGATGAAGGAATGCATTCCAGATATAGGGGAGAATCTGCAAAAGAACCAAAATGGCAGATGGGATGTTGTGAGGTATAGTAAAACCAGTTTGGCTGGACTTAGGCAGCTAGGGGGGCTCCATAGTGCACATAGCCCTGGGTCTACAACCAATCAGGGAAACCTGAGTTCAGACTTGACCTCACTCACTAGCTGTGTGATCCTGGACAAGTCACTTAACCTCTGTTTGCCTCAGTTTCCTCAATTCCTCAAAACAAAGTCAAGTGCAAGTCATGTCATGATTTCTCTGATGGCATGGTCTACTTCGGCAATGAAGGACGAACACACACACACTTCCACTATAGAGTGTGTTTAGAGGAAGGTGTGGGAGGATAACTACTAACTTGCTTTGGGACTTGGAGCAGGTCTCAGTGCCTTGAGCTATAAAGTGAGGGGGATTGGATTAGGTGATCTCTATGGTCCCAGCTCACAAATGATTTGCTTTTTTAATTCTACAATTACTTAGCTTTCCTGCATCTCAGTTTCCCCATTGGTGGTTCTCACAACCAGGGTCAAATTCTAACCTTTGACAGCACTGCTTAGAGACCAAACTAGAAAATCTTCAAGCATGATTCTCCTCTATAAAAAAGAAAACATAAGAGAAGAGATCGGGACTCGAATACATCTGTGCCAGAAGGAAGATTAGCATTCCTATCTGCACATCTGTCTATATCATTCCATGATTTAGGAAGAATTGGAGCACATCAGGGTTTCCAGAACCCAAATCCTTTCATTGTCTACATTTACTTATATCCATATGGCATCAGCAAGGGCTCCAGTTTTCTAGGAACAATGACTGATAAAATTATTTCTTGTTTCACCTTTATCATACTTGTGATTGCTTCCTCGGCACTGGGCCAGTTAGCACATTCAAATCTGCCCAAAACCAGGGGATTGACAGTGGTCCAAACTGGTGAGCTTAGCACTGGAAAAAAAGCATTATTCCATGGCTATACACAGCAGTCCCAGCTCAAGCAGTATCTGATAAATGTGTGCCTTGGATATGGCAGCTTAGAGAGGAAACCAGGCTAGAGAGTGGGGATGTTTGGGTGCAATTCATCCTCACTGTTGGAGTCAACTCCAAGTATAGCCTCATCTATATATAGAAGAGGCAGAAATTAGATTAAGGTAAAAAAAAAATGAAGAACCCTATTTATTTGTCCTTTTAAAAATGAGACTGTCCCCAGGTTTGCTGGAGGGCAGCCATGTCTCAGAATAGTTTTCTTAGCAGATAAAGCATGAAAACAGGAAATCATTATCCAAACACTAGGAAGTTGGCTCAGCAAGGAAATGCTCTCTCCCTCTGAAAAGTCTCCTAGGATCCCACTAAAAGATCTCTGCCATATTATTCTTTGCTCTTGTTTCATCTTCTGGTCAAAGGAGAAGACAGTATGGGCACCACAAGAGCAGGAAATAAGAGAAGGAAATCAGCTCTTCAAATACTCCAAACTTGAAAACAGACAAATTATATTTGGAATCACAAAACTTCAGTTCGAAGGGACATTAAGGACTATCTAGTTTCATTTGTTTTATAGAAGGGTGGATTGAAAACTAGGGAGAGGAAGTCATTCAAGGTCACATAGATGACATGTCCAGGGAGTCAGGAGCCTTGGGTTCAAATTCTCATTTTGCCACTTATTAGCTATATGACCTTAGACAATTCATGCTCCTTCTTTGGACCTGGGTTGCCTCCTCTATAAAATGGGCAAGTTGAGCTAGATCTCTATGGCTTCCCCACCCCCAAGTTATAAAGTTTTATGATTTTTTGAAAAAGTTTTGTGATTTTAAGGCTACAGCCAGGATTCCTGGTTTTCAGTTTGGAGCCCTTCTCCTAGACCACACTGTCTCTAGCTTGCAAACCTTGTGTGAAAATAAAAATTACAAAATTGTCACACATTTTTTTTTAAAGTAACAATAATTACTAAAACAAGTCTTCCATTCATATTTTCATTGCGTTCTTTCTGGTTTCTCTGCATAGTTGCAATGGCCTCAGGACAGATGGTGGTTAATAGTCCTGCTTCCAGCAGGGATGTGGGAGAGAGGTTGCTTAGTGCTTAGCAGATCATTGGACAAATAGACTTGAGGATGCTCTCTGATGGGGCAGGGCCAGGTCAGCTGGGTTGGAGAGATGATATTCTCCTTAAGTGACTGTTAGTACCATGGTACCCGAGACTTCTCAAAAGGGATGATACTCATTGGGTTGAATCAGAATCCTGGCAAATATTCACCAACCAACATCCACAGGTATGTCATCACCTAGGAATGACTAGATTTAGCTTGGAACAAGAGTCCTTAGCTCACTTGCAGGAGGGAAGGGAGAGGACACGTTGACCTCCCCCTTCTTGGGCTTGTCTACACTACTTGCTTTAGCATCTGGCAAGGCAAGAATAGAAGCATCTATTGAGTATTCACTACATTCCAGGCACTATGCTAACTGTTGGGGGTACAAATACAAACAGACTCTTCCTGACCCAGAGGAGCTTTTATTCTAATGGAGGAGACAATATACAAAAGAGGCCTGAAAAGCTGGGTAGGATGGGGAGGGAGAAGGTACCTGTGAGGGGGCATGGTGACAACTCTTGAAAGTTGGGAGGGGAACGAAGCAAGGACATCCTGGGCCTGTCCTCAAAATGGAGGCCCTGGGAATAACTCGCCATCTTAAGAAGGGGATGGGAGAGATTGATGGATAATCCAAGGCGAGAAAGTCCCAGGCACTTAGGAAAGTTCTAGGTTCAAAAAGGGCAGCTGAGGAATGGTGGTGAGGTTCTGGGGGCCACAAGCAAAGCCAGGAGGCTGTGAAGCATGGATACCCTGGGCCCATCTTTAAAATGGAGGCACTGGGTGGAACTCATCAAGGTAAGGAGGGAGTTAGAGAGTTAGGTTCTTTATGTGTGGACAGTATGTATAGTTCATCTCCCTAATTAAACTTAAATGTACTGAAGAAAAAGGACCATGTCCTACACTTTTTGTGTATCAGCCCTCATTCCTGAGCTGGAGTTAGGAAGACTCCTCTTGCTGAGTTCAGTTTCAGTCTCAGACATTTATTAGCTGTGTGACCCTGGACAAGTCACTTAATCCTATTTGCCTCAGTTTTCCTCATCTGTAAAATGAGCTGGAGAAGGAAATGGCAAAGTACTCCATTGCCTCTGCCAAGAAAACCCCAAATAGGGTCACAAAGAGTCCAACGCAACTGAAATGACTCAACAACAAACTGACATTTACACAGGATTTTAAAGTGTGTAAAGAACATTTAGATCTATTACCTCATTTGAGTCTCACAAGGCTCTTATAAGGTAGGTACTATAGGTATTATCCCTATTCTACAGATAAGGAAAAAGAAACTTATGGAGGTAGATACACAATTTATAAATGTCAGAGGTAGAATTTGAACTCAGGTCTCTTAAGGCCCCAAGTCCAACAATCTCTCCATTACGTTGCCATTCAGTAAATAAATTATTGAATATATTTTAGTCCCTGCCTCTTTATAGAAGACCTTCCTTATGAAAGACCCCCTTCTCTAGCCTCAAAGGGCTATTCTCTGCTTCTGACTAATTAGACATCTAGGTGCACAGTGTATAGAGCGCTAGGCTTGGAGGCAGAAAGATGAGTTCAAATTCACCTCAAACACTTACTAGCTGTGTGACCCTAGGCAAGTCACTTAACTTTTCTGCCTCAGTTTTCTCAACTGTAAAACGGACAATAACGGCATCTACTTGCAGGGTTATAGTGAGTATCAAGTGAGATAAATATTTGTAAAGTACTTAGTGTAGTACCTGGCATGTCCTAGGTACTCTATAAATGCCTATTCCTCTTCCTAGCTCACTGCCCTCAGCCCAGATGCTTTGCCCTGGTGGAGAACAAGGCAGGAATTACTGTAAGGCAGCCCTCTGCCTGCTGCCAGCTTCTTTATCTCCCCACATGCCCACCAAACACTGGGTCCCTCTTCAAGTCAATTCAACAAACTTATTAAATGCCAACTAAATGCCACGTGCTGTCCTAAGGCAATGGGGAATACGAAAGCCTGGAAGTTTGCAGAGCTGAGGTTTGAATCCCCACATCCACAACTCATATGACCCTGGTTGTCACCTAATCTCTCTGACCATCAGTTTTCCTTAACTAACAAATGGGAGATAATCACATCTGTATTTTGTAGGCCACAGGGTTGCTGTGATGGTCAAAAGAAATAATGTATATAGGACAACTTGCAAACTTAAAAGCAACATGAAAATGTTTATTATCATCACATTTTTCACCACAACTATGTAAGAAACGTAGGCATTGTCTTTTTATTAGGAAACTGAGGCCTAGTGAGGAGCAGTGACTTGCCTTAAGTCACAGGCAACTTTTTTGGTGCTTTATATAATCAGTCAGCATCCAGGTCTTCTGATTTTGCTTTCTTTCCTTTGCATTAATTCGTATAACTGCTTCTATGTAACCATCTTCCTTATCTGTCATTCTTAGTTAAATTGTAGTATCACATGACATTTTTCAGGGTGGTTTTGACTGAGTAAATCAGTGAAATCATACCACCTATTTAAAGTGATAAGATGCCCTGATATATTAAGGATTCGAGGGCAAATCTTAACCCATCAATTATAGGCTTAAAGCGCAGTGGGAAAAGTCCTTGAGTGAAATGGAGTGAGGTGAGTAGGAATGAGTTTGAATGTGCTAAGGAAACATGGTCATGATCTAGACATTGCCTGCAAAATACTCTGCAGAGATCGTTGAGAACCAGAATAATTCCAGAGATGAAGGCAGAAACACTTCTAGGAGAACCTGAGGAGTAAGAAGCCTTGACTTTGTCCTCTGCCTAAATCTCCTTCCCCAGCCTCTATTTGGATCAAGGAGGAATTCAAAAGGTCTGAAGGATGGGGATTTCTCATCAGTATCCTAGCTTCACACACTGAGAGAGTATTAGCAGGATATAGTTCAGAAAAGCAGATTCACGATGGCCCGATGAAGATCTGGCAAAGCAGCTAAACTATGCCTAAGGGGAATTTCTTGAGTACTACATAAAAAGGAGAAAAAAGGACTTATGTCCTTAAACCCACTTTTCCCTGAATTCTGTATGTACTTATGGAAGTGTGTCATATACTTGTATGTGTGTGTGTGTGTGTGTGTGTGTGTGTGTGTGTATGATGTCTGTACCATTCTTACTATATTCTTTAATAAACACCCCTTTTAAAAAGCAACTTAAGTGTGGCTGGCTAAATTGATTATCAAATGACAGTCCTGTTGGGAAGCACACTGGCGGGGGCTCATGAGCTGCGGCACTAGAAAAGGTCCCTCCCAATCACACAAGGGTACCCCTAGAGACCAGAAGGGACATAATCGCCACCAACCCAACCCATCAGTGTATGACTTGGGATAGTTCAAGACATGTGTTACATGTTAATATATCCAGGGCATATATTACACCTTGATATAGTCCAGTTTTTGACATTTCTTGCAGTTCTGAAATTTTATATTTTTCTTTCTAGTTTTTATAACTTTTCTTTTCACATCACCTTCATTTCTAATGTAACTTCCCACCCTACCCTCCACAGAGTTGTCCCTTGTAACAAAAGATGAAAAAGAGGGAGACAGCCAATTAGGAAAACTCATGAACATATTAACTAAGTCTGATAGTATACATAATATTCCACATCATTAATTCCCCTGTAAAGAAAGGGAGTTACATTTTTTTTCTCTATTCAGGACTAAGTTTGATCATAATTACACAGTATTAAACTTCTTTCCTTATTTATTTATTTTAAATTCTACTATAGTGTCAGTCTGGCTCCAATCTCCTCCAGCTTTTTCTCTCATAATACCTTTTTGTATACTCTAAGTTCTTACCAGCTAGATTATTTCCCATCCCTCATTCTCATCCTGTCCTCTCACATTCTGTATCTTTGCTGCTCACTCTGCCCTGATGTCCCCCCCATCTCCATTTGTTTGAGTCCCTCACGTAATTCTTCACAGTCCAGCTCTGGCATAACTTCATCCAGGAAGCCCTACCTGACTGAGGGCATGATTTCCTTTTTGTACCCCCAACATTATTCACAATGCTTGGCATATAGTCAATGGTCAAAAAATGCTTGTTGAGCATATGTCTTTTCTTTTCTACTTCAGCCAGCAAATACTTATTAAGCACCTACATGTGCCATAGATAAAAATACACCTACATGCTAGGGATACAAGATAAAGAATGAAACAATTTGTTCTCAAAATGAGTTTATACTCACGTAGGTGAGGCAATAGTACAAACAAATGTATAGATATGTGTACATACATGTGCATGAATATGTGTGTACATATATATACCCACACTTACAAACTTTCATATATATAAGCACATGTGTGTATGTGTGTGTGTGTGTGTGTGTGTATATATATATATATATATATAAATACATATAGATAGGTAATAGATAGTTGGATGGATGGATGGATGATTGGATGGATGGATGGATGGATAGAAAGATCAGATAGATGGATGGATGGATGGATAGATTCTATTGTAACTCCTTGAGTTCAGGGATCATGCCTTTGCCTTTCTTTTTATCCCTAGCACTTAGCAGTGGTTGACTTGCTGACTATATACAAAGGAGTTGCTTCCCAGGACAAGCCCTAACAACAGCCAACGGTTTTGATACGGTTTCAGGGTTGGGTGGACATTTCATATGCATACTCTCAACAAGCCTCTGAGGCAGGTACTTGCCAGAAATGAAACCTTCCCTAGTTATCAGACTGGAGACCAGTGCTGTAAGCCCTCTCTATCTCTGTGTGTACCCCTTGTACAAAGCAGGCCCTTAGTCAATGCCTGCCATTGATTCTGCCGGCAGGCCTGCCCTGTCAGTCTATCCCCAGACTTACCTGTAATACTGTAGCTCTAATTCCAGCTGCTGGACGCACATCTGTAGATGCAGTACTTGGGTAGCTTGGGCTTCCAGTTCTCTCACTTTCCCCAGGCCGCTCAGCACTGCCTGTCTGGCCTCCTCCACTTTCTTCCTCATTTCTGCCTGTTCCTTCTTCAGATGGCGGTTGCAGTCCTCAGAGGCTGACAGGGCCTCCTGGCACTGACGCAGCTCCTTAGCCAATTCCTGATTCACCTGAATGGCTTCTTCAATCTGACCATCCCTGGAGTTCCGGATCAGCTCTACTTCCTTTAGCATGCTCTGTAGGCTTTTGGTGGGCTGGGGGCTCTCCTGGCTCGATAGCATCCTCGATCCAGGAAAGCAGCCGCCATCTTGTGTGTGACTGGCATGGCTCTTCCAGAGTCCCACCTGCCAGGGGTGAGATAGGAAGACAAAAAAGCAGCTGGGTTTCATGTTGGAGTTTTAACACTTTCTTCTCACCCTCCTACTCCATGCCAGTGGTACTTTCAGCCTCTCACTTCATTAAATTTGACATCCATCTAGCACTTTCCAATTGACAAAGTCACTTTACATATATTATTCCATTTGATCCTTCCAACAACCCTATGAGATGTATAGGTTCATCTTGTCCAACCATCTCATTTTACAAATGAGGTTAAGTGACTTGCCCAAAGGTAGTGACAGAGATGGGATTTGAACTGAGGTCCTCCAGGAAGTGAATCATTCTGTAATTTTACAGATGAGGAAAATGGAGGCCCAAAATGGATTAGTAACTGACCCAAGTTCCTAGAGCAAATAGTTAGTGGTGCTAGGACATTAGATTAGCTTTTCTGACTTCCAGCGCTGCTTCCTTGGCTAAGTTCCTGGTCAGTTGGCTAAGTGCGCTGTCCAAAGTGCCTCCTTGATTCAGAAAAAATCCACAAACTAATTTCTTGGATGACTGTTTTGACTGAATCTGGGAGAACTGACTGAATCACTGGTCGAAGGCATTTTATTTATGAGAAGTGAAGATATAACAAGACAGCCACAACTAGTCATTTTGTTGTTAGAGCACACAGCACAACAACATGCCCTATAAAATAGCTTTTTATGCAAATTCTGTTTGGGTGGGGAGATACAACTCTACGGTGAGGAGACTGAAACTGGGGCACTATAAGGCCTCTGTACTGTAGAGACTGGGAGAGGAGGGGGAGTGTGGGTCTGAGAGGGAGCTTACCTGAGATAGGACAGTGTGGGAAGAAAGTATTCTATTGGGCAACTTCCTATTGTAACTAATTACTCCTGCAAACAAAGGGCTAAAACTCAGTTATTTCTACCTTGGCTGCAAGCATAGCTAGCACTCTGAATTTTGATATCCTGGGACAAAGCCTTGGTCACCCTGATTAATTAAGGCTCTGGGTAGCATCTTTTAATTCTCTAAAGGGATATATCATTACACTCAAAAGACCACATAAGAACTAAATTCATTTTCTTCTTTCTTGGAAATAGGCTTTCATGCCACCTCCTAGCATCTCCTCAATACGCTGAGGGGGACACCACTATCACCTTCATTCCCCTGAGATGCAACTCACACTCTACCACTGTTTCTTTGGCTCTGATCCGTGAACTTTTGCCTTCATTGGCCTGGAGCCAGATTTCCATATCACTTCCCAGTCATCTCCATACTAGGTAGTCACTTGTGTACCTTCCCTTCCCTTCCCTTTAAAGTCTCCTTTATTGTGTTTTCTTCCCTCATTAGAATGTGGGGTAGAGATCATCTTACTTGCATGGATCTGTACCCCCAACTCTACCTGGAACATAACAAATGCTTAATAACTGTTCTATGTGCCATCCTTCCTTCCTTCTCTCCCCTCCTTCTTTCCCTCTTTTTTCTTTCTTCTTACCTTTCTCTCTCACCCTCGTTTGTGGTCCCACTTTCCTAAAGTCCCAAAACATGTTTGGTCCCATCCTTAAGATTAGAGACCATTTCTCAGACCTCATCCTCCCTGACCTCTACAGTTTTTGATACTGTCGATCAAGCTCTCCTCTTGGATACTCTCCTCTCTCTTTACTTGGGGTGTTGCTCTCCTCTGGCTCTCCTCTTACCTCTCTATTTCTAGTTTTGCTAGATAACTATCTATGCCCTGGGGGCAGCTAGGTGGTGCAATGGATAGAGCACCAGTGCAGAAGTCAGGAGGACCTGAGTTCAAATCTCACCTCAGACACTTGACACTCACTAGCTGTGTGACCTTGGGCAAGTCACTTAACCCCGATTGCCTGATCCTGGGTCACCTCCAGTCATCCTGATGAATATCTGGTCACTGGATTCAGATGGCTCTGAGGAGAAATGAGGCTGGTGACCCGCACAGCCCTCCCTCACTCAAGACAAAGTCAACTGCAAGTCATGTCACTATTTCTCTGATGGCATGGTCTTCTTGGGCAATGAAGGATGAACACACATGTATGCCCTAATCCTTAGCTGTGGGTATCCTTCAAGACTGTCCGGAGTCACCTTGTCTTCTCCTTCCATACTTTCTTCATCAACTCCTAGATCTAGCTATCTATCTATCTTTCTATCTATCTATCTATCTATCTATCTATCTATCTATCTATCTATCTATCATTTCTCTCCTAGTTCTGACCCTCCCTATCTCTTACTTGGATTACTGTGAGTAGTACATAGGAGACAAAGTCCTCTTCTGAGAGGGGAAGTAGAGAGGGTGATGGCAGGAGCTCAAGGAGAGAAGATGAAGCTTGAGATTGATTCTGGGATGGTGGTTCTGAGTTAGTCTCCCTTCTCTAATTTATCCTCCGTGTAGGAGGCAAAAGAATCTTTCTACCACACAGGTCTGATTATGTCACTCCTCTAATAAAACATTTCCAGTAGTGGCTCCCTACTGCCTTCAGAATAAAATACAAACTCCTTGTCCTGGTATTTAAAGAATTCACAGTTAGGCTCTGTTCAGTTGTCTTAACCTTGTTTGACTCTGTGATCCCATTTGGGGTTTTCTTGGCAAAGATACTATAGTGGTTTGCCATTTTCTTTTCTAGTTCATTTTACAGATGAAGAAACTGAGGCAAAAAAGAGTTCAATGACTTGTTTAGGTTGACAGAGTTAATAAATGTCTGAGTCTGGATTTGAACTCAGGAAGATGAGTCTTCCTGACTCCAGATCCAGCAATCTGCGCAGGCTCTAGCCTGCCTTTCCAGATTTATTCCACACTACTCACCTTCATGTACCATATGTTTCAGCCAAACTTCCCTACTAGGTATCCCTGGAACTCAGCATTCCATCTCGTCTCCTGCCTCCCATCTCAGTTCCTTTACATGGGCCACCCTCTAGGCTTGGAATGGACTCTCTCCTAGACTCAGTTCTGGATGCCTTTCTGAGTCCCTGGGTGTTAGGGCTCTCTCCTTCCTCTCCAAACTCTTTTCACTATCATATGATGTAACTGCAGAATGTAAGTTCCATGCTGGCTTTTTTTGGTTTCCTGTCTCCAGTTCCTAGCTCAATGCCATGGGCACACCAGGCATTTAGCAAGCATTAATTAAATTGTTGAATCCTAGAATAAAGATCGCCAGTCTTTTTGTAGTAAAATCCTACCACTGTCTGATTATGAGATGTCTCTCCCTATTCTGTATCATGAATGAATGAATGAAAAAGGATTTATTAAGTTGCTTGCTTACTTGCTGCTGTTTGTCCTTTGTTCTCAAAGAGGACCATGGCATCAGGGAGATGACACCAAGTGAATTGGATTTAAGTGAGGGAGGGCTGTGCAGTTACCAGCCTCACTTCCTCCTCTGGAACTATCTGGGTCCAGGGGCCAGATATGACCATGTGCTGGAGACTGTTATAAATACGAAAAATTCTATGCCATATGTGCTTATTTTTAAAATTAAAATTAAATTTAAAAGTAAAAGTAAAAAAGAATTCAGAATTATTTTGTTTAGAAATGTCATACTCATTCTCCTGTCTCTGTGTCTTTCCTTGGGCAGTTCCCCCTGTCTGATATACACACACACACACACACATATGAATAATATGTATGTATGTATATATGTGTATATGCGCATACACATACACATATATATACACATACATATAACTATAGACATATGCACATATATCAGTTGGTCAATAACCATTTATTAAGTGCCTATTATGTGCCAGGCACAGGGCTGAAGATACACAGAAAGGCAAACAACAGTCCCTTCTCTTATGAAACTCTCTACCTAATGTGGGAGACAAACAACTACGTACCCACAAGCCATATACAGGATAAACTGGAGGTCATCTCAGAGGGAAGGTACTGAAACTGAGAAGGACAGGGATGGGTTTCTTGCAGAAGGTGGGACTTTAGCAGAAACTTGAGGGAGACCAGAGAAGCCAGGAAGAGGAAGAAGACATGAGGAGAAGGTTCCAAGTATGGGAGGGACAGCCAGTGAAAACGCTTAGATTCAAGAAAGTGTTGTGTTCAAGGACAGTGTGTCACTGGATAGCAGAATACACGCACAGGAGTAAGATGTAAGAAGAACAGAAATGTCCCTTTTTTACAGAAATTCTACTCATCTTTAAAAGGGTCAATTTCTTCCCATCTGCAACCTGAATGAAGTCTTCTCTAATCACTCCAGCCCAGATCTGAACTCAAAAAGAACTTCACAGTAAGTAACACGCATTTTTGCACTTAATTACTCTCTAATTAGAGAAAGAAAATGAATATCTATAAATCAGACATCAAGGCTGATCATCATGAAACATTTTGGACCTAGATTCAAATTCTAGCCCTGGATTCAAATTCACACTTATGTGACCCTTGTGGCCAATCATGTTATTCTCTTCTCCTTTTAATAGCCCATCAACTACTTGAAACTACTTATCTTTTCCCTGCTAAATCCAGAATTGGTGCTAAATTTGAATTATACCTCTACTGTCTGCTGCCCAAGTAACTTCAGATAAAGTCAACCAGCCTCTCTAGGCTTGTTTCCTCATCTATAAAATGAAAGAGTGAATAGACTAAGTGATCAGGGGTTCTTACTGTATTTCTGAAGTTATTCAAACTCCATTCATCAACAACAACCACAAAATGTGTTATGAGCCCCCCCCAGGGTAATTTAATATAAAATCCATAATATTTTTATAATTATTTACTACTTAAAGTGATGTTAACTCTTAGTTTGAACCTTTTGGACCATTAAGTCCCCAAAAAGTTCAATGGAACTAATGGAGCTAAATGGAAGGTATTGTATTAGATGATCTTTAAGGATCCCTTTAGCTAGAATTAGTGTCCATAGGAATCCACTCATATTTCTCAGTTCTCCAACCTTGGGTAATTCACTTATCCATTCTTAACCTCACCTTCCTCGTTTGTAAAATGGAGCCATTATTACTAGTACTATCTATCTTGAGGTTTATGGTGAGGAAAACATCTTATAATATCCTCTATAAATAATCTCCTGTTATTATCACCTAAAACCTTCCTTCTGTATAGTAGGGACAAAAAGTCTGTCGAAACAGCATAAATGAAGTCAGCACTGAGAGAAAACAAAACTGATGAAATAACAGTCTGTAGTATTATTCTGTCAAAATATGTCCCTTTTTTTCTATAAGCAGTTAACAAACTGTTTTTGTCTGTGTGTAAATATACTTTGCAAAGGGGTTTATTTGCGTGTTTCATGGGAAGTGTCTGTTGGGTCAAAGCAAAATGTATCTATCACTAAATGGCTTTATGAAAGGCTAGAGAACTCAGTTCATCCAGTTATTCCTCAAATGCTTACTGATGTGCTCGGCTAAAATGCCATGGGAGATAAAGATACAGGTTGTAGTATATGTAGTTCCAATTGCTTGGCACCCCAGCTTCAGCTTTTGAATTAGGAAGAAGAGAAAAAAGAGTTTTAACATAGAGCCTCTGGATAAATGCAGTATCATCTAAATTACTAGCAGGAAGGGAACCCAGTGGGGGTGTTTGTCTTAGGTCAGATTTCAAGTCAACACACAAAAGACATTAAAAACCACAAGTACTTTCTTGGAGACTTCAGTTAAATTTCTGGCACTCAGCTGAAAAAACAATAATACATACAACCCTATGTATTTTTAAGAAATATTTCCCAGTTGGATCTAAAAAATGATGTTATTTTATAGTTAGGTGGCTTATTTGTTATAGTATATCATCTCCCAACTCAGAAGTGTGAGTAAGTTTAAGAAAAACCCTGATCCATTTCAACTGTGTTTGAAAAACCAGCCTGTTAAACCCCAGAACTAGGGGGAATACTTCCAAATATGCAGCAGGTCATTCACGTCCCACTGGAGTCAATCTGATATTTCCCATCGAATGGATTAAGATCTGGGGTTCACTCTCACTTCTGACACAGCAAGCTATCTGACCAGACCATGCATGTCACTTAACTTATCGGAGACTCAGTTTCCTCAAGTGTAAAATGGAGACAGTAATAAATAATATGTCAAGTATCTGACACAAAGCTAACTCTGGGCTCCAATGAGAGCACTTTTAAAGAGCCCAGCAAATTTTAAAGCACTATACAAATGCTAATTATATTATTCTTTTTAGGCCTCAGTTTCCTCATCTGTAAAACCACAAATTTGGTTTAGATGATTTCTAAGGGTTATTCTTGACATTCTACAAGAGAAGTCACAGATCAACGCAACAACTTGTTTTTAGCCTGCTTTGATCACAAAGATTTTAAGGAGAGCTGTGGTGAGCCTGGGCTGCAGTTCTGGCTTTGTATTAAATACTGGCTCCATGGATTTCAGCATTGTTAGAAACACTGACTTCTTCTTTTAGCACAATGCAGTCCCCAGAAGGAGCAGTTCCTGGCCTAAATCTGGGCATAGGACCATAGCAATTCTGTGGCTGAAACACCATTCCAATTACATGGTAGGGATGAATAGTTGGGTCACATTGACATCATTTAATTATTTTGTACTTGAACTTAAACTCCCATCTCATCAAAGTTTTCTCTTAACTCAACAGAGGACTCTACCTCGTGCCAGGCACTGCCCTCAGAGTTGGCAGAGGCCCTACCTTGTGAATTCTTACTGTTTGGCTCTCTGATCACACAAATGCGTCTGATGGCCAATCTGGAGGTGTACAGAATTCCTGCTCACACTACTCATGTGCAGAATGCAGCCCAGTAGGAGCAAGGACGAAAAGTCAAAATGTTTAGTTCTCTAATTTAAGGAAAAGTGTGAATCAGAAAATGTTTAGAGAGAGGACAGCTCCTCCCAGGCAGTTATGGGTAGGAGGGGTGTGGCTATTGATCATCTTTTGCATGGGAAGACTAGTCGTGAAGGGTTAGGTTCAAACCAAACAGAACACACGCAGAGACATATTATATATAGCCATTGTATTTTTCAATACTTTAATGGATTTGTGATCTCATCTATGTGGGTGTCCCTTCAAGGGTGCAGCTGGTAACCAAGCCATCCTCACCTCCCCATCTTCTGCAACTCTTGTGCCTATGTCTTTCAGAAATCATGTCCACTATGGGAGCTGGGGTGGGAGGGGGAGGGGAGGAAGAGACAAGGAGGAAGGACCCTCTAGTTCTCTCGAAATTGTGAGGGTACAAATGGAAACAAAGAAAAGTAGATGGGCTGAGAGCTGCATCCTTAGAGGGACTATGGCTGGATCAATCAAGTTAAAATATGAGGGATTCGCAGAGCTGCAGGTTTGAATTTAGCTGCAATCCCCAAACTCCCTTTAGCAAGAATTTCTTGGCGATTTATAGTCTTAGAGTCTCCTGGGGGCACAGAGAGGAAGGAAATTTATTAAGCGCTCACTTTGTGCCAGGCACCGTGGGCAGAAGGGAAGTGAACTGTCCCAATGACACGCTGCTAGTATGTGTCCGGGGAGGTATTTGAACCCGGGTCGTTCTGGCTCTAAAAGCAGGTCACCATCCACTACAACACGCTATCAGTATTTATAATGACTCCTTCAGATGACTGTACATGGAGCTTCCAAAGCACTTTCCTATGCCCTGGTACTCACAAACCCTATGAGATTGGCAGTGGTAGTTACTATTAAACTCATTTTCCAGACGAGGAATCGGACGCCCAGAGCAGTTAAGGGGTTTACCTTGGGCCAGTCCGCTCAGTAGTGTCAGGGTTGGGTTTAGGCTCGGGGTTCTGCCAGCCCCTAAATCCGATGATTTTTTTCCCCTAGCCCACAAGGATTCTGATGCCCGAGAGATAAGTCAGAGCCCCGGGGGGCAGTGTAACCCTGGGCAGCGTGTCAGGACCGAGGCGCACCGTGCCAGCTTCCCTTCTCCCTGTGTCCCTCGGGCTGAGGCCGCTCACCTGCAGTGCCAGACAGCGTGCGTCGCTGCTCTGGAGCGCGGCTCTCATGTCTTCCACCAGCTCCCGGAGGCTGGCGTTCTCCTCCTCCAGCTTGGCAACCCGGTCCTCCGCCTGCTCCAGGGCCACCACCTCCTCGTAGCACTCCCGCGAACAGCCAGAAGAGCCAGTGCCGGCGACTGCTGCGCTGGAAGGGGAGCTCCTTGTGCGCCCGGACGCGCCCGGGACCGCAGACGGCCCGGACCGCTCCCGGCGCCGGCGCAGGGGGCTGCGCAGCCGGATCTGGGTCTCGATGTGCTCGCTCTCGGGGCCCACGGGCAGCCGACTCCCCTCAGGACCCTCCCGTGCCCCTGCTCGGGTGCTGAAGTAGCCGCAGAGGCGCGCGTGGAATTGGCGGAAGGTGAGCTCCGGGGCCAGGTCGGCCCACAGCGCGGCGCGCTCCTCTTCATCCTCCTGGTCCTCGCTGCATCCCCCCTCTGCGCCTAGACCGGCCCCAGGCCGTAGCCCCAGCACCCTGCACAGCACGCGGAAGTCCTCCCCCGGCAGGCGGCCGTCTCCTTTGCAGTCCAGGTGGTGGAAGACCTCCTGCAGGTACTGGTCCAGCCCGGTGGCCAGCACCACGATCTCATTTTCCACGCCTCGGTCTAGACAGTAGTGATGGGCCAGGGCGCTCACCAGCCACTGCGTTCGGCGCGCCGGGCGGCGGTACGGGTCCCAGGCGTCCACCGGCCCCGGCTCCATCGCTCCTCCGGCCGCCTGGAGCCTCCCTTCCCTCCCCTCTCCCCGACTTCTCCCGCTACCCAGGACTCCGCCCCGGCTCCCTTCTGCTGCCCGGCATGGCTCTAAGTGGGGAGCGAGCCTGCCCCGCAGTTCCCCAGGCTGCAGTCCGGCCGGCCGCGGTCTGGAGAGAACTCGAGGGACAGGAAACTCCGGGAGGCTCCGCCGTCCTTTCGGCTCCGGCGGGGAGGGACGAAGAGGCCGACCGGCTGCGGAGCCCCAGGGCTGGAGGAACGTCATCCCAGGGAGGGGCTGCCCGCCCACTCCCCTGCCGCCGCCCTCCTCTCCGGGTCCCTGCGGCCCTCTGAGCCGCCAGCCCCCGCTGTCCGATCCCAGCGTCCTAGCGGTCCCAGGCGGCCAGCCGCCCTCCAGCGGGGCGTGCTGCGCTGCGCCCGGTGGCCCCTTTCCCCGTAACTTCTGCGCCCTCGCAGCTCGGGTGGGTCCCTTGGGACCGGGCTCGGAGCAGGCCCCTTCTGCCACTGAACAGGTGGGGATGGGGCTTAGGGCCGAGAGAGTAAAAGTTCTGCCCTTTCAATCGATGTACGCCTTTTAACCTGCCCTCCAATGTGAGCATTTCCGCGGGCAGGAAGACCTCCCGGGAGAACTCCTCGCGTGCTTTCTGTTGAAGCTGCGGTTTGCTAGTGACCCTCTATAAGGAGAATTCATTGAGAGCTTCTGAGTCTTAGACAATTGGATCTCCCCTTGGTAGGGGCAGCGTCGACGGACTGGAATTCCATTTCCAGTCCCTGCTCTGGCGTTTTCTAGACCTGTGAGCGGGTCATTCCCTCGTTTGAAACGGTCTACACCTGCCCCACACAGTTGTTGCTCTGTAAACTCTGAAGTCCTGCATAAATAACTGAGCTGTTGTGATTGCCTCTTAGATTTAGAGTTGGGAAGGACCCGAGAAGTCCTCTAGCTTAACCTCCTCCGTCTTAACAGAAGAGGAAACTGAGGCCCAGAGAATTAAAGTGATTTGCCCAAGGTCACAAGGTAGTACGGAGAAGAGGCAAAACTCAAACCCAGGACTTCTGATTCCAAATACATTTGCATTTGCATTCTTACAATGCCTCTTTTGCCTTCATCATAGTGTTTCTCTATTGTTACCATAAAGCTTACTTAAGGCTAATTCGGATACACAGTACATTATCTATTGGTGATGATAAAATTTCGCCTTTCGGAGAGGGCAGGAGGAAGCTGTATTTTCTCTCCCCTCCTCCTCAGCTGCCCTCCAGAAAAGGGAAAGTAAAAGTGTTGGCTAGCGAAGTACTAGGAAAGGATGCCAGATAGATACACCCACAGAAATGAATTGTAGAGAGAGTACAAAGAAGTAGGTTAACTTATCTAAAGAAACTATGTAATTTGGGTTAGCAATTTAGGGTTATCATGGACATTTCCAAGCTAGTCAGTCTGATCTCGGTCAAATGATTCTGAGGATCTTTTTAATCTGTAGGATGCATATAAAAATCTCCCAACGCACCTGTGCCAGACACTGTGATAGGTACTGAGCAGGATGCAAACTCCAGGACCCTGGTTGTGGTGAGAGGCAGATGAGTATTCAAGCAAACTGCTTGCCATCTCTGAGCTGTTGTTTCCATATGTCTAAAATTGGGGGGGGGGCAGGGAAAGAGGGAGTGTGGTGTGATGGTGAGAGGGCCTCTCTTGGTGTCAAGTTAGCAATTTGAGGAGGGAGGAAATCCCGTGTAACCAAAATATGTAGTCAGGCAAAGCAAATTCTGAAACTGGTCATATGCAAAAATCTCTTTCTGCATCCTGAGTTCATTCCCTCCGTGAGGAGGCAGATTGTGGTGTGCTTGTGTCATTATGTTGAACAAAATTCTTAAATAACATTTTTTTTATTAAGCTCTCTCTCTGTGTGTATGTGTGTGTGTGTGTGTGTGTGTGTGTGTGTGTGTAAGACAAACAGAGAGAGAGAGAGGAAAGAGGGAGACAGAGAGAAAGAGACAGAGAGGAAAAAGAAAGAGGAAAAAAGAGAGAAAGACAAAGAGAGATGGGGAGGGGGAGAAGGGAGAGAGGAGAGAGAAAAGAAGAGGAGAGAAGAAAGGAAGAAAGAAGAGGGAGAGAGGGAACGAGACAGAGAGGAGACAGGGAGAGGAGAAAGGAGTTAGAGAGGGAGAGACAGACAGAGAGACAGAAGAGCCAGAAAGAGAGGAAAAGGAGAGAGAAACAGAGAGGAAAGGGAGAGAGAAGAGGGAGACAGAGGAGGGAGGGAGAGAGAATGAGAGAGAGGAGAGGAAGAGAGAGACATAGAGAGTAGAGAGAGAAGACAGAGAAGAGAGAGACACACACACAGACAGAGAGCGGGGGGGACAGAGACAGAGAGAGATAGAGACAGAGACACACAGAGAGAAGGGTATAAAGGTTTATAAAGAAAGTCAAAAATAATCCCCAACCTCAAGGAACTTGCATTCCAATGGAAGAGACATAATGCAAAGAAAAAGGTACATATGAGATACATACAGAGTAGAATAGAGGGTAAGTAATATTAGAGGAGAAAGCTCAGAAAAACCTGAGTTCAGGATCTGCCTTATACAAGCTCAGTGGCCAGAGCAAGATTCCTTAACCTCTTAAGGCCCCTGACCTCAGTTTCTAGTTAGAGTTATCCATCCTCATAAGAGAAAACACAGGAACCACCAGATCTCATCCCACAAATAGGAATAATTCTGGCCCAGCCTGTTTTACAGGGGTGCTTTTGAGAGTGATATGTAAGTATGTATTCCAGGTCCCCAATACTTCCTCCACTCCAGCAGTAGCTTTAGAAATCTAAAGGTATCTCAAAGCATAGTTCTCTCCATATATTTTATGCACTCCAGATGAGATATCCCCCTTGTATTCTGCCCCCTCCCCCTTCCCTTCCTTCCTCTTGCTCTTTGCACAGAATACGTTGTTACAGCTCCGCTTTTAATGTTCAGCTATGAATAATGAAGTTTATTTGGTTTAATGAATGAGAGCTAGAAAATTGACTAAACTGATCTCACTAAAAAATGCAACATCAAAATCATTCATATTAGGTATAAGTCATATAATATCTGGGAATATTGGAATATAATTGGGATACAGTAGCTGGGGATTTATTGTGTTTCAGGTCTGCTTGGGGGAACTCAGTGAACAAATTCCAAAAAGCAACTTTCAGAGACCCATTAATATTTAAAATGTAATCTTTTAGCCTCTTTTTCCCCCCCAAGGGAAGCAAGTCGACAGTTCTAGTTTTTAGCTAGCAACACATTGGCACTGAAGGCAGGATTTAGAATAGAATCCTTCCAGATCTTTCTGTTTTTGACAGTGTTACCAGGAGTCTTGGAAAGAAATTTCAGTTGAGTCCACAAGGTTTTTGTCTAAGGTTCAAAGTAACAAATTCAATGGTTCTGCTACTTTCTTTTGTATTTGATTGGGGGATGGGTGTATGTGTGTGTGTTAGAGGGTCCTGGTAAAGAAATAGAAGAATTTCTTTCTTTGTTTTTTTTTGGTAAAGTTTTTTTTTAAGAGACCTTTTTTTTTAATGTCAGAAAATTTTCTGGTTGTTGAAAGAAGATACATATTATACAATCTTCATTTGTTTAGAATTTTGTCATTTTTAATCTTTTTTCCTCTCTTTTCTAAATGTTTGCCTATATGAACTGGGGCAAGAGGCTTGCAGAAAGAAGTGAAAAGAAGGCCTCCCTGGGAAGATGGCTGAGCCCTAAGTTCCTTTCCAACTTGCATTTTCTGGTTCGGTGATTAGAGGAGGCCCCTTAGTTTTACAGAAAGAACATTCCCCAAGCTATGAAGGGTCAACCCCAATGTGCCCAGAAAGTTCTTGTCACTTCTGGGGGTGGGAGTAGGAGCAGAAGTGCTATAAAAGGATAACACAGGTGACCTCCGCCCTCCAGGAATTTATAATATGATTGAAAAGACTTTCTCAGCTGTAAAGCACTATATAATCATAAGATAAAATGCTTAGTTGGAGAGATAAAATATAAAAAGTTAGACATCAGAACAGAAGTAAAGCTACAGGATCCGAATAGGAGAGATGCCATAAGATTGGCTTTGGATTAAGTGTTAAATGAATGATATGATTCCCTACAGATGATGGATGCCTGACACTTTGGGGCAGAGGGAAGGGGAGAATGGGGCAGCTAGGGACAGTGGATAGGGCCCTGGGCTTGGAATCAGGAAGATTCATCTTCATGGGTTCAAATCTGGCCTCAGACACTTTCTAACTGTGTGACCCTGGGCAAGTCACTTAACCCTTTTTTGCCTCAATTTCCTCATCTATAAAATGAGCTTGGGGAAGAAATGGCAAACCACTCCAGTATCTCTGCCAAGAAAACCCCAAATGGGGTCATAAAAGTCAGACATGACTGAAATGACCAAAAAACAATTGAGGTAGAGAGAGATTTTATCAGCTCCCATGAATTTAATTACCATTTCTTTCTTTCTTTTTTTTTTCCCAAAGAAAGGCAGTTCTCTTTATTGGTGAAAAGTAAAAAGGGCATGGCGAGGATGAGACAGCTGAGGCCCATCAGGACTAGTGGAAATGTTTCATCAGCAGGTCCAAGAGCTCCTGCTTCTTGGTGCTGTTGGTCTTGAGCTGGTACATGCAGCAGGCCTCTCTGAGGACAGGCACCGTGAGTTTGCCCAGGGTGCCCTTCTGAACATGGGCCTTGAGCTCCTCCTCAGACAGCTCGAGTTTGGGCTGTTTCTCTCCAGGACCATCACTGTCTGGTTTCCTCTTTAGCACCTTCCTCTCAGGGTTGTAGTCAGGGGGGTAGACGAGCTCCTTGAACTCCTCCACCAGGCTGCCCAGTCTGACATCCATCTCTTCAACGTTGGGCAATGTCAGGTCTGGCGCGTGCTCACACTCTTCCTTCTCCAGGGCCAAGGCCTCCAGGTTTCTGAAATGCTGCTGCAGCACAGGATTCTCAAAGCTGTCACTCCGGTACTTGAAACGGAGCTTTCGGATAATCACCTTCATCTTGTTCACCTGCTCTGGGTTGGCAGTGACTTTCTCAGTAAATGGTACCTTCCTTTTGTCATCCGCATAGGGCAGGAAGACGAGCTGAAAGCCTGGAGGGGTCACCTGAACTCTTTGGGCATCTAGCTCCTCCACCTGCGGTACCAGGGCCACAAAATATGGGGAGCTGTTTTGGCGGGGGGTGTATCTGCACACTGCCAACACCCTCTTCTCCAGGCACTTGGTGAGTAAAGCAGCAAACAGTGTTGTACTTCCATTAACCAGGGATTCCTCTGGATACACAAACAGAGAAGGCCTCAGGAAATGGTGCTGCTTCAGCATAAACAGAGGCTTGAAGCCAAGCAGGACAAAGCCCGGCTCATCAAATCTCCTCAGCTCTTCCGTCTCCTCCTTCTCCATCACAATCTGACGGCCTCCATAGATCTGAGCCCTCTTGGTGTCACTGGGCAGGAACAAGCTACCCGTTTCTACATTAAATGTTCGGGTCTTGGTTTTCACCTGTTCGTTTGTTTCCCGGTACAGCCTGACAGGAGAAGGCTTGAATGCCTTCTGAACCATATTGAAAATGCCAGCAGTCAGGGCCACATCCTTGCCCAGTCTTAGCTTCAATCTGGCCAGACAGCATTTCCAGGTCTCCTTGGCTCAAACCTTCCTCAGGAGGTCCTCCAGCCTGCTTGACTCCTCAAAGTGAACCCCAAGGTTCTCATCATCAGCTGAGGTGATAATGTCCCTGTAGAACAAGGAAACGTCAAACCCCCAGGCTTCTTCAGGTTCATAAGGTCGAGGAAGATACCTGTGTCACGTAGGTCACTAGCTTTGGTCTTGGCCTGACTGGCCTTGGCACTATCCTTGCCATGGGGATTGTCATCATTGGTGAACAGCATGATCCGCTTGTGACTTAGCTTGAGTTGGACCCCACTGAAGAGGTTGGCGCAGACCCAGAGGGCCTCACTCAGGGAATAGTCTGAGCCGTGGCCAATCAGTTCCTGGAAATGTTTCTCTCCTTTTTCTCCCTTAAACTGGTTGAGCTCACGTATTCGTTTTGCACCTGGGGTATCCAACTCATGCAGAACGTAAACATTTTTGAAATTCACTGAGTTCTTCTCTTTGTCAGTGCCGTAGAAGACCACAGCTAAGAGGTCTCGGTCGCTGCCAATGATCTTGCTGCTGTACACACTCTGGATGCACTGGATGGTTAGGTCAAAAGAAGTTCCTCTATCTTCATTCTGGGGTTCAAACATAGCTTTGGAGGTGTCAACTAAGAAAATCAAACTGTCCCGCCCAGAATACTTATAGCTTCCTTCGGCCTCGGGTCCCTCCTCCTGCTCCCCCTCCTCCTCCTCGACATGACGCTTGGGGGCCTGGTACTCGGAGAAGGCGGCAGCTCAGCGTGAACACCAGGATGGAACGGCTAATTACCATTTCTATGCTGATGGTGCTCAAAATCTACTGACTCTCTGATGACTTCTAAATCTCACATCTCCAACTGCCTTTCAGTCATCTCAACTGGATGTTCGGTAGACATCTTAAACTAAACATGTCCAAAACAACTCATTATCTTCTCCCCAAACCTTCCCTCCTACCTTCTCTATTCTGGTGAAGGGCTACACCATCCTCAGTCCCTCAGTCTCACAACCTGGGAGTCATTCTAGATTCCTCACTGTCTCTCTGCACATTCCCCCCAATCTCTTGCCAAGGCCTGTTAATTTTGCCTTTGCACCATGTCTTGAAAATACTCCCTTCTTTCTTCTGACATTGTTCCCAGACTGGTACAGGCACTCATCCACCCATACCTGGATTATTGCCTTAATCATGAGTGGGTCTGCTGCCTCAAGTTCTCCCCATCTCACCCCTTTCTCCATTCGGTAACTAAAGTAATTTTCTTAAAACAAAGGTCCAAATATGTCACCCCAATACTCAGTAAATCTCAATGGCTTCCTATTATCTCCAGGTGCAAATGCAAAATTCTCTGGAATTCAAAACCCTTTATAACCTAGCCATTCTACCTTTCCACTCTTCTTACACCCTACTTCCCAACCCATAGTCTTCAGTCTAGTTGCACTGACTTCCGGACTGTTCCACAAACATGATCATCCATCTCTCAGCTCTGGGCATTTTCTCTAGCCAGCTGTCATGCCTGGAATGCTCTCTCTCCTCAATTCCACCTACTGACCCCTGGCTTCCTTTAAGCCCCATCTAAAATCTCCCTAACTGCTCTTAATTCTAGTATCTTCCTTTATCATTTCCTATTTATCCTGTATATAACTTGCTTTGTATAAATTTGTTTGCATATTGTCTCCTCCCATTAGATTATAAGCTTTTTGAGGGTAAGGGTTGTCTTTCGCTTCTTCTGTATCTCAGGGTATAGCACAATAACTGGCACATAGTGGGCACACAGCCAAGGCTTAATAAATATTCATTGGTTGATTGATTAAGTGACTTGCCCCAGGTCACATAGCTAAGAGTCCACAGATCCTGACTGCAAGTTCTTAGTTTTATCCGTTATACCACCTAGTTGCTTATGGCATGATTAGCAATTTTATGGCATAATTAACTGTTGTACTTTTTATCCTTTCTCCTTGTATGTTCAACATATTAACAATGTAAAGCTACATAAAATTAACGATCATAGATTTAGAGTTGGAAAGAACCTTGGACTCCATGTAGTCCAACTCCCACTTTACAGAAGAGGGAACTAAGGGTTAGAACGAGTCACATAATGAAAGTCACACTTATCTCACTCCCATCAAAGATTCATGATTTTGTTTAATGAGTCTTTCTTCTACAGGCAGACATAACCATTCCTCTGTGCTTTAGGAAAGCTGCTAGTGATTAAAAAATTCTTCACCTATAGTTAGTCGTTTAACTTAGCTACAAAAGTCTTGAGAAGGAAAACATATAATCTGTTGTTGGGCCCTAACCCAAAGCCTTTTTAGTTTAGTAGGAGACTTTTTTGTGCTGTTGGTCTGAGA
This sequence comes from Bettongia penicillata ogilbyi, assembly GCA_023548195.1. NCBI lineage: Eukaryota > Metazoa > Chordata > Mammalia > Diprotodontia > Potoroidae > Bettongia > Bettongia penicillata. Next base: position 5,292,079 of record JAJHZJ010000258.1, read on the forward strand.
TTTTAATAGTTTGGAAATTCCTTCCACTAATATAGATAGACAATTTATCTATATGTGTACATATGTATTTATAAATAAAATCTTAAAGGGTAGGCAGTTTTCCCATGGTCACATAGAGCTCATATGTGTTGGTGGCAGAGACTCGAACTCAAGTCTTTCCTGCTTCTAAGGTCAGCATCTGCCATGTTGGGCTTTCAGTCTAGGAATCATAACTTCATTTAATTGATCACATGTATTTAGCTAAAAATAAGTAAAAGGAAAACCAATCTCTCTATCCAATTATATTGCTAGGGAACAATAAGTTAATTTTAGATTAATTACAACTAGGCTATAATAGGCAGCATGGTATAGTAGATAGAAAAGTGGATATAGGGATGTGAAATGAATTCATGAATGTAAAAGCGTATAATAAGAGTTGAAACTATGGATCATGGGGTTGACACCATATATATATATATATATAAAAGGAAGATGGCTCCTGTCCTTAAGGAGCTCATATTTCAATAGGGAGAGACAACTCAGGGAGTAGTCAGGGGAAGTCACAGGGATAGAGTGAAGGTATGGGAAGTGTGATTGGTATGCCTAATTATTGATTACTGTTCCACAGCTATAAAGTGGAAACATCCATAGGTCACAAGGCAACATCCAGTGTCCAGGAGAATTCAACAGCAGGTAGGCATATGGGAAGAAAATGGTTGGGGGGAGCAATGGTTAGAGCTAGCTAGGAATAGGGGGCCATATCATACACTTACCTATCAGGATGGTAAAAGGGCCCCAAGCAGGTGCAGAGATGAGAGGATTCATTAAGGGAGATCTGGGCTCAAGTTTAACCTATGATAAATATTAGCTATGTCACCTCATGCAAGTCATTTGTAGCAACTCTACATGATTATAAATGGTGGAGTATTTTCCGATCTACATATATAGAAGTTTCTTTAAACAGAGAAATCCCTAAACCAGCAAAATCACAGATCCAATCAATACAAAATCAAAACAGAAGGTGGCAGGGGGCGGGGGGAACCTGGTCTTGGGGGTAAAAACATCTCCACAATGGATAATTGAGGATGTAATACATCAACTGAAAGGCTAATTCCTATTTGACTTTTGTGAATATACTTTAAAAAACATTAGCTTCTAACTATCTAAGAGAGCAGAACTTAAGGGAAAAAAAATATAGAGTCTCTGAGAAGATGTTATAATTTTACTGTTTGGTTTAGGTATTTTAAATGAGAAAAACCAAAATCTCCAGTTGGATGTAAGTAATTGTTTTAAAGACTATGATAGATCTTTTATAAATATGTTGGCATAAACAACCTTTGAAATCTACAATTTTGAGTTGACAGTCATGCCTCTCGAATCAGAGGCATTAAAAGTGTTGGTTCTTTGTTGAAACGTACCTCACCCATCTGCTATTCTGTTTAGAAAGAATGGGATAGAAGAGGCAGGATAAATCTGTGACTTTTCACTGAATAAGATGGGAGGAAAATGAGTGGGTCAAAAAGATGTCAACACAATTTACTAACATCTGCACCCATGAAACTAAAGAATGCTCATTGCAGTGCAAATATTCCATTTTCTTTTATTTCTCTCCTTAAGTTTGAGTTGCTTGACATTTTGGTGCTGAGATTTTAAATAATGTAAAACAGGTTTAGTTTATCATAATAAATTCCACATCAATAAATGATCTAAATATAAAATTCATGTCATAAGAAAATTATAGGAGAATGGAAGACAGTGTCTTTCACAGTTTTGGTTAGAGGAAGAATTCATGATTAGGAAAGAAAGAGATGGTTATGAAAGACAAGACAGGCCATTTAGATTACACAAAAAGGAAAACCTTTTGCACACACACATAAAATCAATACATCAAGAAGACAAGTAATGATGGATTAGGGGAAACAACCTTTTCATCAACTACCTCTGATAAAAATCTGACATCCAAAATCCACAGAGAATTGACGAAAATCTGTAAGACATCGCTCTCCAAAAGATTAAAGTGGTCAAAGGTAATGAACAGCTTTCAAAATGGCAAATGCAAATTTTCTACCACTAATTGAAAATGCTACAGGCTATTGATGAGAATAATGCAAATTAAAACATTTCTTACTGGTCAAACTGGCAAAGATGATTGATGGATTGAAGAGATTCATACCTGAGATTTCATTGATGTTTGTAGTTCCTGGTGAGGGATCTTCTCTCTCTCTCTCCCTCCTCTCTCTCTCTGTCTCTTTCTGTCTCTCTCTCTGTCTCTCTCTCTCTCTCTCTCTCTCTCTGTCTCTCTCTCTCTGTCTCTGTCTCTGTCTCTGTCTCTCTCTGTCTCTCTCTCTCTCTCTCTCTCTCTCTCTCTCTCTCTCTCTCTCTCTCTCCTCTCCTCTCCTTTGTCTCTCCCACCCTTCCCTTTACCATTGCAAATCAACATCTACTCTGCAGTTTATGGTTTTAGAGAGGTTCTTGGGACACTGAGAAATTAAATGACTTGCCTAGGATTGAACACCATTATCAGAGGTCAGTGGCTCAACTTCAACCAAGGTCTTAACTCCAAGGCCAGCTCTCTGTCCACAAAGCAGTACCAAGCCTGGAGTCAGGGATTCTCATCTTTCTAAGTTCATATCTAGCCTTGGACACTTACTAGCTGTATGAACCTGAGCAAGTCACTTAATTCTGTTTACCTCAGTTTCCTCATCTGTAAAATGAATTGGAGAAGTCAATGACAAACCACTCCAGCATCTTTGTCAGAAAAATCCCAAATGGGGTCATGAAGAGTCCTATCTGCAAAATAGTTGGAATTGGGCTAAGTGACCTGTGAGGTCCTTTTCAATGCTAGGTCAATGACCCCAAAGATCACAAAATTCTATATGCTGTGGTAACTCCTACCTTGAAGCTTTTGTTTACTTCCCCCCAGACCCTGATGTCCTCTGGGAATATCACAGGGTTAGCAGCTTGCTCTACTTGTTCAGGTCCTCTGCTGATCTGGTCACTCCAATATGCTGCTCTCATGCTTCTTTTCACCATTCTCTGCCGAGAAGAGTTGCTGGGTACCTGCTGGTCTTTCGGTACTATGACAGTTCTTCTTCCAAATGGTGATGAGGGGAAGGGTTATCTATTCACTGTTTTACTTCAGGGCCCCCAAGCTATTTTAGCTCAGTGAGTATATGTGCGTATGTGCGTGTGTGTGTGTGTGTGTGTGTGTGTGTGTGTGTATGTGTATGTGCACCCCAGCCAACAGTAACCAGCCAGCTGGAAAAGCCTTTTGACATCTGAGTCTTTTTTGTCTTTAACTAGACCTCTCTCCAAGCCCAGGAAACAGCATTTATGCTTTCATTAAAAGTAACTTGATTACAAGCTTTTTAAGATCAGCAGCTACGTCTTTCTTTATCTTTATTCCCTCTCCTCCCCTACTAATCTCCATGAGAGGTGCTGTCGTGGTCCTAAGAACCAGCCGGACTTCAGGACTGCCTCTGATAAACATAGGCTTCGTGGCCTTGGCCAGTCACTTAACATCTCAGATGCCCCATGGCAACTTTAACACTAAAACTTGAAAAGCTACTGCCCAACTGCAAAGGTGGAGGATTTCCTTCACTAGGGACCTCCTGTGATGAAGGGAGTGCGGGAGAAAGCTCTCCATTGCTTTACCCATAGTCAGTGCTCAAGAAACCCTACCTGAATGGATGGTTGCTTATCTGACTCTGTCTTTCAGGTTGGTTGGGAGAGAAATACTTTGTAAACAGGAAAACACCCTAGAAATCCAAAGAGGTATTTCTTCTCTGGGTGCAGGAGACTAGCTTTAATGCTGCTGACTGTGTTTGACTAGTGGAGTACTTGTTAATGGCAGGAGCTCAGTATTGTTTCAACTTTTATCTTTGCTATTGGGCACATCTTGTTTTTTTGTGCCATAACTTAGTTTATTTGTCTTTTTTCAAGGGGAAGGGAGGATAGAGAGGGGTGGGAGACACAGGGAAACTATAACTTTCATTTTTTGCTTAATCTGCCAAACTTCCCACTCCCTGTTTTCTTAGTGTGTTTAAATATTTATTATCTCAGGTGATCTTTGATTTCTTTTTTTCTTCCATTTAAATGTTTGCAGCTAGCAAGAGACCAAGTTGATCTGAACCCTAATACCTACTTCCTCAGAACCCTAACCTACTAGGCACCAGCAGTGCAGTGACTTGGGAAGGCAGCTAGTGGAGGAGGAGGTCAGTTCAGACTTTAGAGTTTTTACTAGCAGGCACTAAAAACAAAAAAATTCTGGCTCTTTGACCAAGAAGTTCCAGAATTACAACCAAAGCAAACAGGTCACACAATGGAATATTGGAGTTGGAGGGAAGAAGATCCAAGTTTTAATTCTTTCTCTGGGGTTTCCCAGTGGTGAGACCCTGAGCAAGTCACTTAACTTGTGCCTGCCTCAGTTTTCTCATCTGCTAAATGGAAATAATAGGATTTATCTCCCAAGGTTGTTGTGAGGATAAACTGACATATTTATAAAGCCCTTTGCAACCTATATAAATGGTAGTCATAGGGGCAGCTAGGTGATGCAGTGGATAGAGCACCAGTACAGGAGTCAGGAGGATATGAGTTCAAATCTCATCTCAGACACTTGACACTCACTAGCTGTGTGACCTTGGGCAAGTCACTTAAACCCAGTTGCCTCCTCTTGGGTCATCTCCAGTCATCCTGATGAATATCTGGTCACTGGATTCAGATGGCTCTGGAGGAGAAGTGAGGCTGGTGACCTACACAGCCCTCCCTCACTCAAAAAAAAAAAAGCAAAGTCAAGTGCAAGTCATGTCATTCTTTCTCTGATGGCATGGTCTTCTTGGGCAACCAAGAACAAACACACACACACAAATGGTAGTCATTATTATCAGTATTAATAATTATTATCGTTATTATGGACAAGACCAGGGTAGAGGAAGGAATTTCAAATAACTAGGCAGTTTGCTCATTGAAGCTGCATAGGATCATAGATTTCTTTACTCTAAAACAGAAATTGCATCCGCAATAACTATCTTACAGTATCACGGAGAGAAAAACACTATGTAACCCTTAAAGAACTGTATAAATGGGAGTTGTTATTAGATATTTCATTCTAAGTTATATTAAATTTGTCTAGGTAAATGTCTTATTCCTGCTATTACATTGTAACTGTTTTTAAAGGACAGGGTTTGCTTTTAAATTCATCTATTTCTCCTGTACCTACCACAGGACCTTGCACGTTGCAAGGTTATTAAATAAATTATTATTTAATATTAAATTATTATTTAATCATTAAATTAATATTAATTTAATTATTAAATTATCAAGCACTAATATTTATTAAATTATTAAAAATTTTAATTTAATATTAAATTATTAAATAAAAGCTTTTTTTTTTTTTAAAAGAATGCTTCAGATTGGTGCCCTTGGGCAAGTCACTTAATCTTGTCTGCCTCAGTTTTTTCATCTGTAAAATAAGCTGGAGAAGGAAATGTCAAGCCATTCCAGTATATTTCCTAAGAAAACCCCAAATGGAGTTGGTGGGTGGTGGTGGGTGGTGTCTGAATGACTTAAAACAACACATTTTGAAATGAAGAAAGGGATCTCTTTTTTTCCCCCACCCCTCATCCCGATCTAGGGAGAACAAGGATATTTAATCTGGAGTTCTAAATGTCTCGTTGGAGCACCTGGGCTGAATCCCAGCTCTGTTTCTTTCTATCTGTGAGACCTTAGCCAAGTTATTCCTCTGCACCCAGGCTTCAGTTTCCTCATCTGTAAAATGTCTAAGATTAGCTGATTATGGGAGTTGCAGATTTAGAAGTTATCACATCCGACTCCTTCATTTAAAAAAATGAGGAAACTGAGGTCCAAGGAGGTTAAGTGATTGTCCAACTCTGTCAGGTAGTTAAGAGGTCAGGAGGCAGAATTTGAACCCTAAACCTTGGTGCTCTGGTTCTTTAAAAGTTCTTTTCCAACTCTAATGCTAATGACTTTATGGAGGGAAGAGCTTAGGGACAGGTGGACTTTTCTTTGGCAAGTTTGGTCACCTTCTTCTGAACCTAATTTGTCTCCCTTAAAAATGAAAGCCCTGCTCCAGCCCCGCCCTCCAGTCTCCAAGTCCGCGGACTCAAGACACCAAGTCCTCTATCGCTTAGCAACTACATAACACAGAGCAGCCTCATTCAGATTCCTGCGCGATTCGCCCTTTGGCTCAGCGGGCGGACACAGGTACTGACGCCACAGGGGTCCCTGGGTCACCTGTATGAGAAGAGAGATGCGAGAGAGAAGCGCGAGCTTCTGGGCTTGAGGGGCGGGGTAGGGCGGATGGGCGGGCGGGGAAGGGGAGAGCGCTACAGGGCGGCGGTGGGCGTCCCCTCCTCATCCAGAGCAGGTAAGCCTTTGGGGTGGCACCGGGGCGAGATGAAGAGTTTGGTCAGGGGGCGGGAGCCCCGGGAGAGCGCGTGCGTGGGACGAAGGCTGGAGGATGAAGAATGAACGATGACAGTTCTCGCCCCACCGAGGACGGAAACAAACAAATATACCTGGTTCTCTTCCCTCAAGGAGCTCACTTTCGAAGGAGGAGCAAGATATATACCTCAGAAGTGGAAGTCCCAGAGAGGACATGGTGAGAGGCAGCTGGATTTAGTGGACTGGAGTCCTGGAGAGGTCCGCCTTGGCCAAGTCCCCAAAACTCTCAGGGCTTCCGTTTTCTCTGTAAAATGAGGGTGTTGGACTACTGGACCTTTCCAGATCTAAGTCTAACCTCTTATTACTTGGATTCAGAAGGCTAGGTTTCAAATCATATCTCTGATGCCTACTCGCAGTGTGACCCGGGGTAAGAAGCCCCTCTGACTTTCTGGGCCTTCATATTTTAATTGTAAATGATAATAAATTTCAACTCCTATATCATAGGACTTTGGGGAGGAAAGCCTTTTGTAAGACTTAAAGCATTACAAAAATATGAGCTGTTGGCACATTATGAAAGGACTTGATCAAAGTCGTCCTGGAAATCATCCTAGCCCTAAATTTCTTCCAAACATCTCTCCGATTTCATGTTTTAAAAAGACAATCTGAAAGAATAAACATCTCCCTTCTCCATGTGTAGTTCTCTGTTCATCTTCCCTTTCCATGTGATCCTCCAAGTGACATCAGATATTAATGGACCACAAGAACTTTATCTCAAGGAAGCCTAGATCTTAGTGGGGCTGTAATGTTAATTTTCCCATTTTTTCCTCTGGTCACTAGTCATTTAATCTCTGTGAGCCTCAGTTTCTTCATCTGTAAAATGAAGTTAGATTAAATGATCTCTAAGATTCCTTCTGACTCTAAATTTTTTGATCTCAAATCAGCAGGTCCACTTCCCTAAGGAGAAATTATGGAGAAGTCTAAAGGAGGGTCTGAGCCTTTGAGGAAACTTACAACTTTGTTGGGGAGATGAGGTTTTTTTATGTAGGTGACATAATTTAAAAAATATAAGTAATATAACATTAATATAAAACACAAAATATATGATGTAAATAATATAATGTATAAAATATAAATAATAAACAAAGAGTTATATGTGTGACTCCCATTTTGGCAGTCATAGGCCCTCTCAATCACACTCTAGCCTCGATTTCCAGGCTTATCACCTATAGATTCCCCTTTCCTGTACTTAACATTCTAGTCTGAATGGCCTTCTGGATGTTCCATTTACCCAACATCCACTTTATATCTCCTTTCTCCTGCCTCTAGAATCCTTTGCTTCCTTCAAGCCTCATCTTAAATGTTATCTCCTCAATTAAGATTATTCTGATTTCCCCCTTCCCATCTACCTGTGGCTAATGCCCTTCCCCTCAAAAGAAATTGCTCTCTCTATATTTTGTTTGTTTTCCACCTCTGACATATCTACTCTGTGACCTTGGACAAGTCACTTGACTTGTTAATTGTTCCAGTCACAGTCAACACATGAATCTGCCTAGATAGAAGAAGTTCCTTACTCAGAGCTCCTTTATGAAGCCCATGAACTCACAAATCTGGTGAAATTTAAAAAAAAAAAGTATTTATCATTTACTTAACATTTCCATCACTTACTATTACCATTGTTTATCATACTTATTTATTTGCCATTTCCCCTCAAAAGAATGTAAGCTACTTGAAGGCATGAACTGTTTGAGTTTTGTCTTTGTATCCCTAGCATTTGGAACATGCTAGAGTCAAGCTTCAATGTGTCCAACTGTGGCTGATCAGACCAATATGAGCTTGGAATGCTGTACCACAGGTTGGGCACAAATAGTACATGTGAACATTTGGGTGGATTCTCTAAATTTGCGCATCCTGCATTTCCTTTGAGTTTTCTCATTTCTGCTTTGCTCATAGACTCTCCCATGTTACATAGTCAATTCCAAAGTTCTTAAGAAAGACCTCGTGTGTCCCTGTATTGCTTCTTCTGACCACCATGTGAACTCTTGTACTGTGTGAGTTCTCCATAAAATAGTCTTTTTGACAAGTGTATGTTTTGCATTGGAACAATGTGGCCAGCCCATTGGAGTTGCTCTCTCTGGAGCAGAGGTTGAGTGCTTGGCAGTTTAGCTCAAGTAAGGACCTCAGTGTCTGGTACCTTATCCTGCCGGGTGATCTTCAGAATCTTCCCAAGACAATTCAGATGGAAGCAATTCAGTTTCCTGACATGGTGCTGGTAGGCTGTCCAGATTTCACAGGCATACAACAATGGCTCTGCAGACCTTCAGTTTGATAGTCAGTCTAATACCTCCTCTCCCATACTTTTCTTTGGAGACTCCCAATGAAGTAATGCTAAATGAACAGAACTGTTAACAAATGGAGAGAATCCAGTGATGATACATTGGAGTAAAGGAGGAAGGCTAGTTGGGTGATAATAATAATAGCTAGTATTTATATAGCACTTCAAGATTTGCAAAGCACTTTACATACCCTATCGCATAATAGCACCTGCCTTTTAGGGTTGTTGTAAGGAAAAGATAATGGCTTTACATATGGCTATATAAGTGCTATTCATCATCATGATCATCCTTTTCATTATCATTATTATTTCTTCGCAGCAACCCTGGGAGATAGATCATATGATTATCCCCATTTGACAGATGAGGAAGGTGAGACTGAGAGGTGGTAGTGACCTGCAGGTTGACACTGCTAAGTGTTTGTAACCAGGTTACCATACAGAGTCCAAGTCCAACATGATCTCCAGTACTACCAGCTGCCACCTGGAGACTTTTTGAGCAGGGCTCGGCTAGTGTCATGAGTGGCCCCATGGAATCCATCTTTGTATTTCTCCTCCTCCCCCCTCCCAGGTGGGATTCTCTGCAGAATGGCGGCCAAGAGCTTTCAATGGGACTCTGAAGCAAAGTCCCTTCCCGGTTCCGGGAAACAGGTCTCCACGGTGACTCTCTACCAGTATGACGCTGTTGAGCAAAACGAGGATGGCTTCCAGCCCATGCGGCAGAACCTCTCTAAACAACTCTCCATGTCTTTGGAGGAGGAGATGATTGCAAACTCGGATATTCCCCAAGTAGTTCCTTGTACGTTCACCATCTGCTTGGCTCTGCCCGGCTTCTTTGGTAGGTACTAGAAAAGACGCGTTGTTTTAGATGAATGAGCAAATGGATTTTTCCCCCCCAAGTTTCACGATATATACTTACAGTTTCCTCCTCTACCCTCCGTTTTTCACACCCCTCTTTCCTCTTGGTATATGTTAACGACAGAACACTGGTAAATGAGGGAACAAAGCTCAAAGGAATTAGGATTCCAGGTGTCCAAGTACTACGGGGACTAATCAAGTGGATCCAAATGAAACCTCACGCATTGTTTGCAAGTTTCCGTACAAGAAAGACTAAGCCCGAGCCCCTATTCTGAGATGAGATTTAGCTCTGCTTATGAAATTTAACCGCATTTTCCACTGACTAATGTTTGTTCATCCACAGTTTTAATAAAAACAGTTTAACACAAATGATTAGCCTTGACAGTAGAAAAACAGAACTGTGACAGGAAGCCAAAGAAAGCTTCATAGAGGACAATTGGATTTTTAAGAGATGAGGTGGAATTCAACAGATAAAGAGAAGGGAGGGCCTTTCCTATAAAGGTGAACAAAAGTGGGCGACTGTAGGAAGTACTTGGGGCATGGGGTGGGGTAGAGAAGTGTAGTTTGACTGGAGTGTAGAGTGAATAAAGACAAATATTAAGAGATAAATCTGAAAAGACAGTGATATCAGCCAGACAAAAATCTGGGAAACAGGAGATGTTTGAGCAGAGGAATGGCCTAACTGAATATATAAAGTTGCTTAATTTATACATTTATGAAAGAAAAAAGAACCTTGTCCTCCAATTTGATCAGATGCAAAGTAGTGGATGTGGGCATCAGTCAAAGGAAAACAGAAATACTGTACATCTTTATACAGGAATACAATTTCTCCCCCTCCTTTTGTCACCATTATTAGAGGAATTTATTAATAGACCACCTGAATATGGCATGATACATTGTGCTTTTTGAAGTAAATTAGACAGAATGTCTGCCTCTGGGAGCTTATAGTCTGAGACAGCTTTGATGTAGATAGTTATTAAAGAATTGTAGATAAATGGAGAAATATTGAAGAAATACTTAAATCAATCAGAATATTTACATTTAATTATGGGCCCAACAACGGCTCTGTCTTTTGGTCCAGGATCCTCCTAGGTGAGTTTGGAGAGGCTCATCACTGTTGTTGGTCACCAGGTGGTAAATATTTTTGGCCACAATAATTAAAACCATGGGGCATGGAAGGGGCTACAGCTTGCATTTGTAGAGGGAGCATGAAATACCGATGAAATCACAGATCCTTGAAGGATTTATATGACAGGTAAACAAAGGGATAAATTCACTTAGTGCAGTAAGTGAAAAGGCAATCATAGGAGTTGGCTATTTAGACAGAATTCTAAAGAAATCACCATTTCTATAGATCAGGAATGTCTTCATGGGAGAGGCATGGTTTTAAAAATCTGCAATTAAGTTGAGGGAAGAGTATAAATGGGGGAGAGAGATATTCCAGGGATGTTCCAGGCCTAGACTATGGGGATGGCAATGTTATGATTACTCAAAGTAAAATATATTTTCCGAAAGAAGTATAATGAATGGGTTTAAGAAAAATCAGAAAAGTAAGAGGACCAATAAAAAAAGGTCCTAGTGAACTCTAACAGAAGTTTCTGGACTTTTTGACCCTGGTAGACTTTTTGTTGCCGTCCCCAAAGGAAATGGGGCTCTTCTTCAAAAACAGTGGATGTCTGACCATATTTTTAAAAAATCCCTCTTTTTATTTATTTATATCTATAATATCTATTATTTATTTGTGTTTATATAACTTAATTATATTTTATTTTCCTATTTGCTTTTTATTCCTCTCAACAGTCAATCAATTCTACAATCATTACTTTATCACATATTATATACAAGGCACTAGGGAACACAAAGATGGAAAACATATCTTTAGGGATAGGGACTGAAACAGTGATTTCATGGGTGTGAGTAATTCCTGGATAAAGAAACTTCCTCTTGATTTATAATCCTGGTTGCCTTGAGCTTTGAGCATTTAATTGAGATGCCAGGCCCACATAGCCACTACGTGCTAGGTCTTCTTAGTTCCAAGGCTGGCTCACAATCTACTACCCCACATTTCCTCTCCCTGTGTCCTTCAGTAATTTATGTAATCTGCACGTATTTGGTCAGCTGGTTAGAGTACCAAGCTACTCCAGGATGTGAAGGTCTGGAATCACTTGCATATATGGGATACAGCAGAGTATAATTAATCATTATACTATAGTGACAAGAGCCCAGAGAATGGAGGCAAACGGTTTTGTTTCAGATTTCAGGTCTGCCTCTTTCTGACCGTGTGACTTTGAACACATCCTTTTTTCTTTGCTGTCACATCACACCACTGACTCAGACTGAACTTGTTTTTCCCCTAATAACTCCCAGCACTTTTCCAGATGAATGCTTTTCCCATTGTGTATTTATAAAGCTGATTTTTGTTTTTTGCCCAAGTGTAAGGCTACATTTAACCATATTAAATTTAAAATCCTTCTCCTTGATGGATAATATATAGAGAAAACAACACATAAGGATTTCTGTTATCTCCCATCAGTTTTCATCATCCTGCCCACCCTGAATTGAAAATCTTGCCCTTTCTTGGATTCCCCTTCTCCCCTACCCCTCATCTGGCTGAAAAACCCAACCAAAAAAATGATAGAAAAGCAAAACCCCAAACCCTCTTTGTTATACTTTCCTCAAAAGCCATGACTTATTCTTGGTTTTAGATCTCCTATTATTTTTTTAAAATTTATTTATTTAACTTTTTACATTCATTTTCACAGAATTTTGGGTTCCAAATTTTCTCCCCATTTGTCCCCTCCCCCCACCCCAATACACCAAGCATTTTCCCTATTTTCCCTATCACCAATCTGCCCTCTCTTCAATCCTCCCTCCCTTCTCTTGTCCCCATCTTCTCTTTTGTCCTGTAGGGCCAGATGACTTTCTCTTCCCCATTGACGGTATTTCTTGTTTCCTAGTAGCAACAACAATAATACTCGACAGTTGTTCCTAAAACTTTGGGTTCCAAATTCTCCCCATCCCTCCCTCCCCACCCATTCCCTTTGGGAAGGCAGGCAATTCAATATAAGCTATATCTGTGTAGTTTTGCAAATGACTTTGATAATAGTCGTGTTGTGTAAGACTAATTGTATTTCCCTCCATCCTATCCTGCCCCTCATTGTTTCTATTCTGTCTTTTGATCCTGTCCCTCCCCCGAGTGTTGACTTCAAATTGCTCCCTTCTCCCATTGCCCTCCCTTCCATCATCCCCCCCACCCTGCTTATCTCCTTCTCCCCCACTTTCCTGTATTGTAAGGTAGGTTTTCATACCAAAATGAGTGTGCATTTTATTCCTTCCTTTAGTCGAATGTGATGAGGGTAAACTTCATGTTTTTTTCTCAGCTCTCCTCTTTTTCCCTCCACTAAAAAGTCTCCTGCTTGCCTCTTGAATGAGATATAATTTACCCCATTCCATTTCACCCTCTCTCCTCCCACTACATTTCTCTCTCACCATTTACCTTAATTTCTTTTAAGATATGGTCCCATCCTATTCAATTCACTCTGTGCTCTCTGTCTCTGTATGTGCATGCACATGTGTACATCTGTGTGCACGTGTGTGCATGCGTGTGTGTGTATGTGTGTGTGTGGTCCCACCAACTACCCAGATACTGAAAAGTTTTAAGAGTTACAAATATTGTCTTTCCATGTAGGAATGTAAACAGTTCACTTTTGGTAAGTCCCTTATGACTTCTCTTTGCTGTTTACTTTTTCATGCTTCTTCTCATTCTTGTGTTTGAAAGTCAAATTTTCTTTTCAGCTCTGGTCTTTTCCTCAAGAATGCTTGAAAGTCCTCTGTTTCATTGAAAGACCATATTTTCCCTTGAAGTATTATCCTCAGGTTTGCTGGGTAGGTGATTCTTGGTTTGAGTCCTAGTTCCTTTGACTTCTGGAATATCCTATTCCACTCCCTTCGATCCCTTAATGTAGAAGCTGCTAGATCTTGTGTTATCCTGATTGTATTTCCACAATACTGGAATTGTTTCTTTCTAGCTGCTTGCAATATTTTCTCCTTGACCTGGGAATTCTGGAATTAGGTCAAAAGGTTCCTAGGAGTTTCCCTTTTTGGATCTCTTTCAGGTGGTGATCAATGGATTCCTTCACTACTTATTTTGCCCTCTGGTTCTAGAATCTCAGGGCAGTTTTCCTTGATAATTTCATGAAAGATGATGTCTAGGCTCTGTTTTTGATCATGACTTTCAGGTAGTCCCATAATTTTTAAATTGTTTCTCCTGGATCTATTTTCCAGGTCAGTTGTTTTTCCAATGAGATATTTCACATTATCTTCCATTTTTTTCATTCTTTTGGTTTTGTTTGGTGATTTTTTGGTTTCTCAGAAAGTCATTGGCTTCCATCTGTTCCATTCTAATCTTGAGAGAACTATTTTCTTCAGTGAGCTTTTGAACCTCTTCTTCCATTTGGCTAATTCTGCTTTTGAAAGCATTCTTCTCCTCATTGGCTTTTTGAACCTCTTTTGCCAATTGAGTGAGCCTATTTTTCAAGGTGTTATTTTCTTCAGCATTTTTTTGGGTCTCCTTTACCAAGGTATTGACCCTTTTTTCATGCTTTTCTTGCATCTCATTTCTCTTCCCAGTTTTTCCTCCACCTGTCGAACTTGATTTTCAAAATCCTTTTTGAGCTCTTCCATGGCCTGAGCCCACCAGACATCCACCTGGGATGTCTGGGATACAGAGGCCCCGACCTCCACGTCTTTCCCTGATGGTAAGAATTGTTCCTCATCATCAGAATTGAAAGGTGGGAACATCTGTCCCCCAAGAAAATAGCTTTCTATGGTCTTATTTTTCTTCCCTTTTCTGGGCATTTTCCCAGCCAGTTACTTGACTTCTGAGATTCCTGTCCACCCCTGCCTAGATCTGCCCAGCTAGTGCTTAGGGTCTGAGATTCAAGTGCTGCTCCCCAGCCTCAGGGCTTTTCACGGAGGGCATGGCTGCTATTCAATGTGAGCTTAAGTCCTGGTGCTCAGGTGGGGGCAGGGCCACCTCCCAGGCTCAGTTCCCTCAGGGCGTTTATGCAGAGACCTTTGGTAATGGCCCTAAGCTCCTGCCTGCTCCGGGAGTCCCAGGCACCACCGCTGCCTCTGCTGTCACCTCCTGAGGGGGCCTGAGTCACGGAGACACCCAGCTCCCCTCTCGCCAGCTCTGATGTCTCTCTCACTGACCTGTAGTGCCTGTGGGCAGAGGGACCTTCATGGCCGCCACCAGAGGTTCCATCCCTGAAGCCTGCTGGGGTTTGCTCCTCTGGGGCCATGTGGCCAGGGCAGCTCAGGAGTGGGCTCCTCGTCTGGAGTGCTATGGACCCCTGGGGACGGCTTTCCAGGGCTCTCTGGAATGGAAATCTCTTCCACTGTGTTTCTGCACGGCTTGTAGTGCTCCAGAATTTCTGGGGAGTTCTTTTTACAGGAAATTTATGGGCTGTGGATTTGGAGCTAGCATACATGAGTCTTTCTACTCCACCATCTTGGCTCCTCCCCCCAGATCTATTATTACAGCCTTTTGAATTCATCTCCTTGTTACCTTTCTTTGCTCCCATCTTTATGTTTTTTTATTTTTATATTTTAAAACTATTTTATTGATGCCTTTATTTTTACATCACAGTTATTTCTAGGTCTATACCACTGTCCCACCCTCTCCCCTGTCAAACTCTTCTTTGTAACAAACAAACAAAAAAACCTTGTTTACAAGACTACCTGAGAGTGGCTCTGACATTCTCCTTTGTATATCTCCCCCACACATCTGTCAAAGGGAGACAATTATGTTCCCTTATTTGCTCTCTCCCAGCATTTCTTTTCTTCTTTCTCAATCTCTCAGAGCTCAGTTTCCTTCTTGTGATTTTTCTCCTTTCTATGTAGCAGGAATTATTACATTTATATACCAGTTGACTTTTGCTTTACTTTGTTTCCAGTTTTGGTTGTGCTTGTTATTACCACAAAGAGTCCTGCTGAAACTGTTTTCATCTTTGAACTTCTTGGGATATATGTCTAGCAGAGGGATTTATTCAGTCAAGAAGTATGAAGTAGTGTCACACATTTGCATAATTCCAAATGGATAGCTAAAATGGATGGATCGATTCACAGCTCTACCAACAGTGTACGAGTATTCTTTTCTTCCCACAACTCCTCCAGCCCTATCCTCATTTTTGTTTTCTTAGTCAGTTTTCAGGGTGAGAAGTGAAAACTCAGAATTTTTAAAATTTGTGCTTCTCTTGTTACTATGGATTTGGAGCAAATTTCCAAATGGCAGTTAATGTAATTTATAATTTGCAATTCTCTCAAAAACTGTTCATATCTTGTGACCACTTATCTTTGAGGAATGTCTCTTGGTTATTCCTTTTGTATCCTTGAGTGTCAAGGAACTCAACTTGCTAGGAACACAACTGATAGTTCATAAATTCTTCCTGTTGATTCAATTCAGCAAATGTTTATAGAAATAATTCTGATATTAAGCTATATAGAGAGGAAAACCATCAGGACTAAATAGTAACCTTTTGAAACTAGGTGTGAAAGTACTGTTATCCTTGCTGAAACTGGAAGTTGAATCTTATTTCAACACTATTCTCTTCCCTTCATGTAGAAAACTGGTGGAGTTTGATAGTCTGGTCTATGGTATTCCAAACTCCATGCTTGTGTGTATTTGGATTCATCAGGTGTTATCTTTCTGAGTTTACCCACACAGAGCAAAATAAGGGTAAGAAACAAGAGACTCCAGCCAATAGCTGCTGCAATCCAACCATCTTCATCCATTCCATACTTACAGCACTGGGCAGCCTTACAGCAGAAATCTACATTAGAGTACTGTGCTATGAATGCCGAGTCTGACACCAGAGAAGGAGCTGATGAGGAGTTGTGTGTTTCTGCTAAGCAAGTTGTGTAGAAGGACGCAGACAGGAGGATGACACTGATGGGAACGGAGATTACAGATGAAAGTTGCTTCATGGTGGAGATGGAAGGCACCTGTCCAGACTGCCCTAGTAACGCTTGTCCTCAGGAAACCTTGAAAGTAACTTTGGCAGACCCTTCTCTGTGTTTTTTAAAGAGTGAAATTGGTTGGGGTTCTTTCCTTAAATCCTTTGAACCAGATATGTTCTCCCCAAATCATTTCTAGTTTTTCTCTTCTTTCCTGTCACACATGCTAAGATGAGTGGTCACTTTGCCTACTGCCCCTCCTTCCCTAGATTCCCATCATTTCCACTCCCTCATCAATCAATGTTTTCTTGTTTAAAATTAATTTTAGAATAGAACTTCCCCATTGGTTCTTAAAACCATTTGCAGAATGAAAATTATCATTAAGGGAAGTTAGTAAGCGATTACTTTCTCTGCTCTTGATGGAGAGATTTCCAGTAGCTGTCCAGCCAAATGAAGTACCTTCTTCTTACTATACTATTTTTCTATGGTAAGTTTGTGATCCATTTTTCTGAATTCATCAGTTTCTTCTTTCTGCCCAGTTGTTCTGTAAAATATTCCAGATTAAAATGTTGCTTCAGTTTTTGCGTCTGCTAAACTTTGTCGTATTTTTAGCCTTGCTAGCTATTACATACCCATTGATTTTTTGATCACAACTCATCCACACATTCTTATCCTTATTTTCCTTAAGTCCTCCACAGAAGTCCACCCAATGCTCTCAGGATATTCTTTGAACATGTGGGTACCAGTACAGCCAGTCAGACAACCATCTGTTATTACTTATTTTCACTCCATAGCTAGCCCATCTCCTTTTCTGGTTATATATCTCTTCTATGATTTGTTTCTTTTTGCATGCAATTCCTCACTGGTGTCACATGGTAATATACAGCAGGTTATTTATGTCTGTTGAACATCTCTTTACTGCCCTTTAGGTGACTCACAATTTTGATTTTTAGAGATTGTCGTATTTCATGATTCACTGCTACATGGCATTATAAGAATATTGCTGCTAAAATGATAAGTTTTTGTTTCGGAGTGAAACCTGAGGTTGTTGAAGGTACTGTGCAATTTCTCAAATGTAATCCAACCTGTTTTCTTTTTCCTAGCCCACTTTGGCCTTTTTAAGTTATTCAATACAGTAAATGTTGTGTAGTTGATTTTTTAAATCTCACAAGGATATTAGAGGGAAGTATTGAACCTAGGAAGAGCTATAGCCAATGTTCAATGTATGTTTAATCAAAACTAGACATGCAGAGGGAGAAAATTTTGGAGATAAACAAGGAGAGAGGAAAGGTGGCAGGATGATATGGAGATTTGAACTTGGCCAACAATATATTACCTCATCATGCTAAGTAGGCATTTGAACATAGGAAGAAAGGTCTCTTTTCCCCATGAAATGTAAATGTATTGACTACTCTTCACTTACTAAATCTACCTTGTGTCTTCCAGGCGCTAAAGGGAAACATTCACCTGACATATTTAAACGATTAAGACCTGACAAACTTGCAAAATTGCGACGGTTCTATCATATAGAATATTTACTCTTACCAGATGACATAGAGCCCAAACAAGTTGACATTGTGTTATTTAGTACAGTAATAGCCAGAGTGTTTATGGAATCTGGAATAAAGGTAAGATTTACGTATGTGTATATGTTATATATAGTCACATATATATTTGCTAGATATGTATATATATATTTACTAAAAGAAATAGAAATATATATTAAATATATATATTAAAATTATGAATAACAAATTAAGCCACATTAATTGTATCTACTGCAGTGAATATATATTAATTTATACATTAATTAATTCATTTATTCATTCACATTTCTTTTAGTAAACCCTAAAGTATTTGTCTAGCTATCTAACTTCCAACTTTTTGAAGTTATTCTTCATGACTCAGAACACCTAGGTGCTATTTGTCATTAGGGTAAACCTTAAAGGTAATGAAAGAAATGAGAAATAATCCCAACGGACTTTTGGGTACCCTGTATATGGGGATGAGAGGGGGGAGGAGGAATTAGTAGGTGATGGAAATCTGGTAGAAAATGGGGCTTGAGCTGAGTCTTGAAGGAAAGTAAGGGTTCTAAGAGGCAGAAATGAAAAAGCAGTGTGTTTGCTTGGCAGTTCGAGTTCAAACTGACTTCATTACTTGGAATATTGCTGTTTTTTCCACAAATACTTATAAAATTTCCATAGGTAAAAGATTTTTATTGTTGATTTACATAGGCTGTGAGTCCATGGTGTGAAAATGATAAATTGTGGGTGTCTTGGAAAGAAACTCATAGGATGTCAATTACAAAGGAAGTGTTAAAGAAAATGAACTATCACAAAATCGTCTTTAGTGTATGGGACACCAAGGAGAGAGTGTCTAAAAAAGCAAAGTTTACTAAAGTAAAAAGTTTTAGTCGCCAGGAGGATTTTGAAAGTATTGGTAAGTTAATTATTCAAATTTTACTTGAAATATTTACAGAAGCATAGAGCCACAGAATATTTGAGCTGGAAAGAACCTTAAATGGAATCTTAATTCAACATCTTCATTTTATAGTCAAGGAACCTGAGACCCATCAGGAGAACTGACTTGGCTAGGTTATAGTTAGTAGAGGTAGAATCTCCTGAGACTGAGGGGGTAGATTTCAAGGGGTTCATGAACTTGGATGGGAAAAATTCATATTTATGCAATGAAATTAGTTTCCTCTGGAATTCTATTATTTTATTTTAATGCATGTGAAAACAATATTCTGGGAAGAGATCCACAGGCTTTACCAGACTGCCGAAGGGTTCCATGACACACAAGGTTAAGGTCAAGAACTGTCTTGTGGGTTTTTACTGAGTCTAAATTGCCTGTGCAGCTTTCCCTTATTACCCCTATTTCTTCCTTTTGAGATCAAGTAGACTAAATCTACTTCCATGTGATAGCCCTTCAAATACTTGAAGGCTTCAGTTATATCCCCATCTTTTCTTCTCCAGGCCAAATATGCTCAATTCCTTCCACTCTTTCTTTACATGGCATGGTCTCTATTTCCCTTCCTCTCCCAGTTGGTCTCCTCTGGAGGCTTGTCAAAGCCTTTTCCAAATCACGGTGCCTGGAACTGACTGTAACATTCTAGTTGAATCAGTTTAATCCAGGGGTGGGGACCTGTTGGCCTCATGGCCACGTGAGACCCTCTAGGTCCTCAAGTGCACCACACGTGGTTGTGGTTGTGAGGAGGAAGGTTCCCCACCCCTGGTTTAATCCCATCTAATTTCATTTCTGAATAAATTATCGCTAATTTCAGGAATCCCTCCGTTGCACATCTTGGCTGCCCAAGATCCCCTACTGCAAGGCTGGATCCCATGAGTCCAGCAGGCCACTCCCCAGCGCTGAGATCCTCACTGGTTTTGTGGCTAGCATGCTCTGGCATGGGGCTCCAGCTCCTTGACACTTTGAGTTCTCATGGAGCCTTGTACCCTAGGAGGAAGACATAAATAGAAAGCAGCACTCTTGCTAGACACAGGCTTGCCTAAGGGGGCCATGCACTCGTCTGATGGTCTGGTAGGAAGACAGGTCCCCCAGCCCCCTCCGAGTCATCTTACCACCTGGTGGCTAACAAGTTTCACCACTGGGGCCTTTTTTATTCAGTCTTATTTCTGGCTCAGCAGCCAAGTAAAATATCTTTTCTTCACCATGTAGTAAGCAGACTAAAAACAGTCAGAGCATATCTGTGTATGATCTGAGGAGGATTGCCAGGCCCCTACCATCTATATCATCATAAGAGTCCAGAAGCAGGCTCACCAAACAGGTGTATTATTTATTATCTCTACTTTGTATTTTATGTACAGATATCTGAGTTCATCTGTTTTAATGCTTTTTGGATAGTCTTCTGGGAATAACTAGTCTTTTCTATTGCCACTATAATGTACTTGCTACTCTTTAGTATTTGCCTTGAAATACATAGGTAGCTTTCTCCCTTCTCTCCCTTTTCAATTTAAACAGCCTTTATTGGATTTATAAGACATTAAGTTAATATGTATTTTACCATTCCTGCTTAGAGGCACATCAACCCTGAGCCAAGAGCATCTCCATATTTTAAACCCTGCTTCAAAAATCCAAAACCTATTCTTGGGTACCATTTGTGTAATCACTTGCTCATTTCCAAATCTACTCTTTTTTTCAAAATAACATCCTTCTGTTGGCAGCAATGATACTGAAAGACATTGATATTTTTCATTGTCAGTGGTACCTTTAAGTGTGATATCATTCCCTTGTCTATTTCTGGTAATCCTTTATAATTTGAATTCATTTTTTTGCCCAATAATATAACTTGGGTTTTTTGACTCAGGTGAGATATGCTAAATTTTAGTCTATCAATTTAAATCTTTATGTGATTTTTTTTGCATTAAGTGTATTTCCTTTTGGCAGAATGTTACTGAGTTGTGGGTTTTAATCCATTCAGTGACCCTTTTCCTTTTTTTTACAGTGAAATTCAATGGACATTAAAGATTATAATAGTGACATTCACCTTATCTAGCATGCTGTTGTTTGACCAGAGTGTAGCAATTTTTTAAAATATTTAAAATGTGCTTTTATTTAAATTGTGTATTTAACACTACACAATAAATTTGGAAGATAAAATATTAGCAAGAGAGTATACTAGCATCATTGTAACTTGGAGGAAGCCATTAAAGGCAGCATAGCAAATTTTAAACCAGTTTTTTGTTTCAAATCTACTTAGATCTGGATTAAAGGTATTTCCTGAAAACATTTGGTGTTATCATTATAAGGTTTTTCTTTTCTTCAGTCATTTCATCGGAAAAAGGATGGATACTCCCTTAGTTTTTATTATTTCTATTATGAATTCAAACTTAACATTGTGCTGGGTTGCCTTGAACACACACTGTATTACTCTTGGGCCTGAGTTTTCTCTTTTGTAACAGGAGAGGGGCAGACACTTGATGACTCCTTAGGTGTTTCAGCTCTAAATGTGTGATTCTGCCATAACTCGGGCTTCCTCTTTCTTAGACACAAGAGCTTTGGAATTACCCCCTTCTTCCTTCCTTTATTTCTCTGAAGTACTTGGTGATTTAGCCAATGCATTGCTTTGGGATCCTCACATGTCGCTGATAACCTTTTTAATCTTGGTTATTTTAAACACAGCACTTACTTTTGTCTGGGAGGCTTGTGGTTCAAAGATGTCCCAGGAAGTGGATGTCTCACCAAAAGCTCTTTAAACAGACATTACCTGTCATCATAAAGTATTCCGAATACAATGATCCAAGACCATTCTGAAGGACTCATGATGAAAAATGCTCTCCACTTCCAGAGAAAGAATTGATGAAGTCTGAATGTAGATCAAAGCATACTATTTTCACTCTTTCTTTTTTCTCTTTTTTGTCTGTGTTTTCTTTTACAACGTGACTAATAGGAAAATATATTTTGTGTGATGGTTGCACATGTAGTATGGCAAATTGATTATCATTTCAGGGAGGGGGGAGGAGAGGGAAGGAGAGAATTTGGAACTCAAAATGAAAAAAATGTTAAAAATTGTTTTTCCATACAGGTGGGAAATAACAAAATATTATTAAAAATAAAGCATGCCAAGTAGATAATTATGGGTTTTACGGTGCATGTTTAATCTTGTAAATGATATATTCTTACTTCAGAGATCCTCCATTTCCAAAGCCAGGGTCATCTCTCACTCCTCCCCTACTTCAGATGGGAATCTTAATTTGGCTCACTGATCTTGATTTTTTTTTTTTCATTTTGATGCTCATAATCAAGTAGTATTTTTCACCCTTTCTCTCTCCCACCCTTCCACCTCTGGTCTGTGTCATTCAGTTGTTAATCAAAATAATACTCCTATTGATTTGATATCCTCTCTGGTTATTGAGAGAGTTGCCATCCAAATGAATGCTACTATCGCATTAACCTTCTTTGTCTATTAGGGATATGGCACATGTGCAGACCACCTGGGATGGCATTTTTCTACATGGTTAGTTAACTGGAGTCAGTTACTGGAGGAACTCACTAAATTCCATGAGTGAGTTGGTTGAAACAGACTCAGGCCTTTCTGAAGTCACTGGAAGTTCTATCTACAGTCAATTTCAAAAAAGGTTCTTTCTCACTGTCACTAGCTAGCCAGACTCAGTTACAGAAAATCCACACATACCCTACAGTCTCTCCAAGGCATTTTCTT
The DNA here is from genome assembly GCA_023548195.1 of Bettongia penicillata ogilbyi. Lineage (NCBI taxonomy): Eukaryota > Metazoa > Chordata > Mammalia > Diprotodontia > Potoroidae > Bettongia > Bettongia penicillata. The sequence goes on from JAJHZJ010000258.1 coordinate 5,314,785, forward strand.
TACATGTCATCATGGCTATTCCAGAAGTAGGATCCCAGCCTCTCCATGTGAAGAGACACTGTCTTAGGTGCTCCAAATATGTGCCAGGTCCTTCTTCCACATGGAATTTACATTTTTGAAGGAATAAGATGGTTTTGGTTTCCATACATCGATGTTCTGTGTTCTAGATGGTTTTGCTTACTTATCAAATGTTACATTAGGGTTGGATTATCTCTCAACAAATCTCTAAAATTCTTGCAAGGCTCAAACTGTCTAAGGTCCTTGAAAAGCATACTCAGTTTTACATGTTAGTTTGTTTGGGGGATGAAGTTCAGTTTCTTCTGATTTTCAATGTATTATATTCCAGCCCTTTCTGTGACTGTTTGTCTTGAGCAAAAAATCCCATACAGTAGTTGAAGGATCATCATGGTATATTTCTTCTTGAATCCATGTAAAATTATGTCCTCATTCTAGTCTTAGAATTTGATTACATATGAGTAAGTTGAATCGGGGAATTGTCTTAGGCTTAGAGTCCAACTAAAACCTTCTTTTCCCTAATATGCCTCTGGGATGGGTATGGCAGGTCAGGTCTCAGCCCTGAATTTATGATTGAAATTCTGCTTCTAAGGACCCTTGGAGCTCTTGAAACTCTGCTTCTAAGGACCCTCAGAGCTCTTCATTCTCTCCCCTTTCATCTATAATCCCTATTTGCTGAAGAAAACAGAAATAGAATATGCTAAGAGGTAGGTTTCATGTTACAAAAGAGTTAGTCATTGTACTTCTTCATGTAATATAGGTCCTATTTCCTACTTCTTTCTCATGTTTGATCTCTGCCCCCTATACTGGGTCTTTCTCCATCTACAATTACACTTTAAAATTTCTTTTATTCTTTTTTTGATATATAATTTATTTATTTTTCACTTCTCAATATTCACATCCACAAGAATTTTAATACAAAATTTTCTCCCCACCCTCCACCCCAGGACAGCATGCACCCCATGCACCCCTTCCTCCAGTCTGTTCTCCCCTCTATTACCCACCCTTCTTCCTTCCCCTTCCCCTCTGTTTTCCTGTAGGGCAAAATAGATTTATATACTCCATTCATATACTCCATGCCTGTATATCTTAATTTCCAGGTGCATGCTAAAACAATTTTTAACATTTATTCTTAAAGCTTTGAGTTCCCTATGCTCTCCTTCCCTCCCCACCCAGCCTCATTGAGAAAACAAGCAATTCAATATAAGTCATACATATGTAATGATGCAAACCACTTCCATAATAGTTATGTTGTAAAAGACTAACCAGATTTCCCTCTGTCCTATCCTGCCCTCCATTTAGTCCATTCTCTCCCTTGACATGTCGTCCCACAATAGTGTTGGCTTCTGACTATCCCTTCCCCAATTTGCTGTCCCTTCTATTATCTTCCCTCTCCTATGCCCTTTCCCCTTGCCTTCCTGCAGGGTAGATTTCTATATTCAGCTGAATGTGTGTTATTCCCTCCTTAAGCCAAATCTCATGAGAATAAGGCTCAATTATTTCCTTTCATCTCCCCTCTCTTCCCCTCCATTGTAAAAGCTCTTTCTTTCCTCTTTTATGTGAGATGATTTGCTACATTCTACCTCTCCCTTTCTCTTACTCCAAGTACATTCCATTCAACAGTAAATTTGATTTTTTTTAGGTATTTTCCCTTCATATTCAGCTCACCCTATGCCCTCTGTGTATGTATATAGATATATATGTATATATACATATACACACATATATGCACACACGTGCCCATGTACATACACATACCTACACATATATAATATACACATACATACATACCCATACACACCTACATATATATTCCCTCTAACTACCCTAATACTGAAAAAGTTCTCAAGAGTTACTAATAACATCTTTCCATGTAGGAATGTAAACAGTTCTACTTTAATGAGTTCCTTAAGGCTTCTTTTTCCTATTTACCTTTTCCTATTTCTCTTGATTCTTGTATTTGAAAGTCAAATTGTCCATTCAGCTCTGGTCTTTTCAACAAGATTTCTTGGAGGTCCTCTATTTCATTGAAATTCCATTTCCTCCTGAAGTGTTATACTCAGTTTTGCTGGGTAGGTGATTCTTGGTTTTAATCCTATCTCCTTTTATCTCTGTAATATCATATTCCCAGTCCTTCAATCCTTTAGTAAAGAATCTGTTAAATCCTGTGTTATCCTGATTGTATTTCAGCAACACTTGAAGTGTTTCCTTCTGGCTGCTCGTAATATTTTCTCCTTGACTTGAGAACTCTAGAATTTGGCTACAATATTCCTACTAGTTTTCCTTTTGGGATCTATTTCAGGAGGTGATTGGTGAATTCTTTCCATTTCTATTTTACCTTCTGGTTCTAGAATATCAGGGAAGTTTTCCATGATAATTTCTTGGAAGATGATGTATAGGCTCTTTTTTTGATCATGGTTTTCAGGTAGACCAATAATTTTTAAATTATCTCTCCTGGATCTATTTTCCAGGTCAGTTGTTTTTCCAATGACATATTTCACATTGTCTTCTATTTTTTCATTCTTTGGTTTTGTTTTATAACTTCTTGGTTTCTCATAAAGTCATTAGCTTCCATCTACTCCATTCTAATTTTTAAAGAACTATTTTTTTCAGTGAGTTTTTGAACCTCCTCTTCTATTTGGATAACTCTGCTCTTTAAAGCATTCTTCTCCTCATTTGCTCTTTGGACCTCTTTTATCATTTGGGTTAGTCTATTTTTAAAGGTGGAATTTTCTTCAGCACTTTTTTGGGTCTCCTTTAGCAAACTGCTGACTCACTTTTCATGATTTTTTTGCATCGCTGTCTTTTCCAATTTTTCCTTCATCTCTCTTACTTGATTTCCAAAATCCTTTTTGAGTTCTTTTATGGCCTGAGACCATTGCATAGTTTTTTGGAGGTTTTGGATATAGAAACCTTGACTTTTATGTCTTCCTCTGATGGTATGCTGTGCTCTTCTCATCTAAAAGGATGGAAGAAAATACCTTTTCACTAAGAAAGTAACCTTCTATAGTCTTATTTTCCCCACTTTTTGGACATTTTCCCAGCCAGTTACTTGACTTTTGAGTCCTTTGTCAAGTGGAGGGTATACTCTAGGGACCTGTAAGTTCTCAGTTCCTCCAAGGTGGCACAGTCAAGGGAGAGGAGTTTACTCCTATCCCGGACTGCACTCTGGTCTGAGAGTAACCACAAGCACTCTTTTCTTCCCACCAGCTCCAACACACCAGTGCTCCTCCTCACCCCAGGAGGACTGAGACCCAGATCAGCCACTCAATTCCCCCAGGGTCTTTAGGCCAAGGGCTCCACAAGTGGATACCATAGTGGCTGCTGCCACTCTGGGACCAGGGCTGGGGTCAGACCACACACCCCCCTCACCCAGGTGAAAGAGTTTTCTCACTGAACTTTGAAGCTGTCTTTGGCATTTGTGGGTTGAGAAATCTGGGAATCACAGCTGCTATCCATGATTCCATGCCCTGAAGCCTGCTCCAGTCCTGTCTGTGCTGCATGCCTAGGCTGGGCTGTGCTCCACTCTGAGCCTGGTGTAATAGGCCTTTCCTGTTGGCCCTCCAGGCTGTCTTGGGCTGGAAATCTCTTTCACTCTGTTGTTTTGTGGTTTCTGCTGCTCTAGAATTTGTTTAGAGTAATTTTTTTTTTTTTTACAGATATTTCATAGGCTATAAGGGGAGAATTGGAGCTGGTCATCTTTCTACTCTGCCATCTTGGCTCCACCCTCCTCTTTTATTCTTTAAAACACAACACAACCAAATAAAAAAAAAAACCCAACAACAACATTCCTTTGTCTTTGCCAACTTCCTATTATTGTCATCCTATATCTTTCCCCCTCTTCACAGCTCTATGTTATCTCCATTGTTTCATCATCCTCTCACTCACTGCTTAGCCTCTTTGATCTGTCTTCTAACCTCACCATTCTACTCCCCAATGACTGTTTAAGGGTCAAATCAAATGGTCTTTTTTCATTTTAGCCCTCCTTTTCCTGGATTTTTATGCAGACTTTGATAATCTTGACTACTCCCTATCCTCCTTCTCGATAGACTCTTCTTTTACATTATTCTCTCTTGGTTTTCCTGTTCTGATTGCTCATTCCCTGTTTCATCTTCCTTTAGAGTGGCATCCCCAATTCTCTGTTCTCAGACCTTTTCTTTCTCTGACCTGCTTAAATTATCACTATGTAAATTATCTTAACATCTGTATATCTAACCCCAGCCTCTTCCCAATCTCTAAAATACCTTATTGCCCTTCATGTGCTGGACTCTTTACTGCTACCAAACATGCCCACCTGTTACTGAAATTTTCTAGCTTCATGATTTGTCTTCTAACATCACCATTGATTGATGGTATCAGTTTCCAGACTGTGCTGTTCATGGCTTACCAGGTAGGCAAAAATTCAGCTTTCTATAGCATATCACATTGAGTCCAATGGAGAGACAATTCAATAACTGGGTGCTTACACTGTATTTGTAGTGTTATGCCTCCTACCACTAAGACAACTGGAATCACATTAACCTATCATTAAAAATAGTTGAAAATGATTTAGGTCATTGTCCTCACCTAACTTACTGTGGATCCAGCTGTTAATTACCATCTGAGACAATGGGAAACTGCATTCCATCTTCAGGAGACTGTTAAATATACCATATTGCTTCTGGCTAATTGTCTGAAACATTATATGGGGACCTGATAGCTAGGATGGGAATCAAGAGTTCTGGATTCAAATCCTGACTCTTGTACTTACTAGCTGTGTGATATCAGTCAAGTTGTTTAATCTCCTGGGCCTCAGTTTCCTTATTTGTAAAATGAGAATAAAAATATATGCATTATCTTCCTCAGAAGATGATTGTGAGGAAGGCATTTTGTAAATAATAAGAAACTCTAATTGTGAGTTATTTTTGTCATTAATTATATCATTATGCTATTCTGAATTAAGGTTTAAGTCTCTGCCTCTTCAAAAAAAATAAGCCCTAACCATAAATACATAGTTTAGAGAAAGTCACCCTTGACTAGTGTCAAAAAATACCCCTAAATAGTCAGTTGATGTTCTCTTCTGATTTACTGCTTCATTCTGCATTTTTATTTACTGACACTACCTTTCTCTTCTCCCAAGTAGTCTGTAAGTAAACCCCTTGAGGGCAGAGACTATCACTTTTGTATGTGTGTCTTCTGGTACCTAACGTAGTCTATAGCAGATAATAGACACTTAGTAAAGGCTTGTTGGTTGATTAATTCACTATCCTTTGCATTCCTAGATGAAGTGAAACAATTGGTTTTAAGGCAAAGAGAACTATCTAAAGAGAAAATGCCAAAACCCAGTGTTATTAAGAAAAAAAATGAGGTTATAGAAGTTCAACCATATAAACCTCCTGTCAACACTGAATCAGGTCAGTAGAATCAACTGTAGCCAAATCAACCATAGGTTATTCAGAAAGAGAATGACTTTTATATTTTAATTAGCCCATTATATACGTGTGTTTATTTTATTTTTTACATATTTGTTAAAAGTTAATCTATATTTGTTTTCAGTTTTTGATAATCACTTCCCTAAATCTTAGATTTTTCTCAGATTTTTCTCTCCCTCCTTCCCTCTCCCCCACCAAGATGGCATGCAGTGTTATATGGGTTCTACACATATATTCGTGTTAATTACATTTTCACATTAGTCATATTGCATAGAAGAATCAAAATGAATGGGAGAAACAATGAGGAAAAACAAAACAAAACATAGCACAAAAGAAAATATTCTGCTTCATCCTGCATTCTGATTCCATACATCTTTTTCTGGATGTGGATGGCATTTTGCCTCAAGAGTCCTTTGGGAATGTTTTAGGTCCTTGCGTTGCTGTGAAGTACTAGGTCTACCAGAAACAGTCTTCGCATACTATGGCTGATACTGTGTACAATGTTCTCCTGGTTCTGTTCTTTTCTCTCAGCATCAGTTCATATAAGTCCTTCCAGGTCTCTCTGAATTATACATGTGTTTATATACTCATACATGTCTATTTATTATAATCATAGTAATTTTATTATGTAGTCTAGCCAATGTAAACACTTAATTCTGTGAGGAGCTAGAAAAGAAACTTGATGAGGTGTAGACCCTTGATTTGACTCAATGTAAGACTAAAGAGAAGATGTTATATATTGGTGGGTTCTCCATGTGGTTTTAGACTTTAAAACCAGACTCTTTCTTCCAGGAATGATGATTTTTACTGATCTCAATGTCATATAAAGCCACTTGCAAAGGTGGAGAACAAATGTATTGGGATTGGCTAGTTAAGACTTCTTATCTGCTTCCCTGGTATTTATTTGGTCTCAGAGTCCCAGAACAGGGGGAGGTGGTGCTGAACCTACAGGTGGAGGTTAGACAGCTACAGGATTAGGGACTTGGTAGTTAGAAGGTTCAAATTTCTCTCTCTCTCTCTCTCTCTCTCTCTCTCTCTCTCTCTCTCTCTCTCTCTCTCTCTCCTTTTTCTCCTTCTTTTCTCTCTTCCCTTTCTTTTTCTGTCTTTCACTGCTTCTCTATCTCTGTACTCTGTATCGATCTGTCTCTTTTCTCTCTCCTTTCTTTTTCTGTCTCTCACTGCTTCTCCGTCTCTGTAACTGTCTGTCTGTCACACACACACATCCAACCAACTGGAGGTTTTTCTCTTTTGGGTTAATATCTCTTTGGGAACACAAATATTCATTGTCAGTTGTTTTAATCAAATCAGTTTTTAGCTGGGATCTTAATAGGAATTTAGGTTGTTGAGAGGAGATGAGAGGAAGGAGAGAAAAAACCCCAAGGATGAGAGTGCTGATGTTGATTAGACTGTTTTTCTCTCGATCCCTCCTCACATTTCCCCTAGCCCAGCACCTCTTTATTATAGGTCCTAGGGGACCTTTAGAATCTCTCTTCTAAGAAATTTGAGGGTCTCCTGTATAAATCTTGTGGACTTATGATTTAAAAAAGAAAAGCCATTCTCATAAGCCCTTCCAGAGAGCAATTTGTAATAGATAGCTCAGCAGAAAACCGATTCAGAATCATTCCCATATTGACTAAACTCCAATTGTGACAACATAGAACTTCAATGTGCGAAAAGCTCAAAGTACAGTAACCATCATTTAAGCAGACAAACAATGGGATTGTTTTATGTTTATTATTGTTCATGGTGCTTATTTTGGTCTTTAGACAATAGTTCAAAGAGACTTGAAATCTCACATGCATTAATTTATCATGGCTCTATGAATTAGATGGATTCCCCAAATACTGCTATAATATCTAACAAATTTGCACAAGATGCCTGTGGTTTACTTAATTCTTTCTAGCTCCCTTATTTTAAAAACAAAACATGCCCCAAATCCGTGACCAGTTAGTGGAACCTCTATTTAATCTTAGGGGATTTCATTTTTTCTCTCTGCCTTGTGATTCTTAGTTAGAGTTGTAGGTTTATTTATATAATTTTTGGGTTTTATGGAATGTATTATTTTGTAGGAAAGTATATCTCTTTTCTTAAGAAGTTAATAAACAATACTTGTTTTTCATGGTGTTACTTTCTAATACATATAAAACATTCTTTCAAACAGATAGAGGTTCTTTAAATAAAATTGATCCTGAATTTGAGAAGGCTTTGAAAGGAGATGAATTTCTCATTCAGTAAGTAGGTTTTCTATTTACATCCTTACGGGTCATTTTTATATTTGAGTGGTAAAAATTCCTCCTCCAAAATTATAAAACTCTTGATACTCTGATTTAAGAGTAACCCCAATTGCATAGTGATTCTTGTAATCAAACTATACTTTTTTGTTGTTAAGTCATTTTTCAGTCGTGTCTGACTCTTTGTGACCCCAATTTAGGATTTTCTTGGCAAAGATACTGGAGTGGTTTGCCATTTTCTCCTGCAGATCATTTTACATATGGGGAAACTGAGGCAACAGTGTTAAGTGACTTGCCCTGGGTCCCGTAGCTAGTAAGTGTCTGAGGCTGGCTTTGAACTTGGGTCCTCCTAAAAATGAAATTTGTAATCAAACTGTAACAGATTTGCTTATATTCTTTCTGTTTGTCTGGGAAAAGACAGTAGGCCAGCAGATGAGAATCTTGGGGAAATATTATTTCTGAGGAATCCCAGGAAGGGACTGAAAGTTGAGGATGGTGCTATTGGTAGATGCTCGTGGAAAGGACAGACAAAGAAATTTGGAATTTTTATAGAAACTTGGGGTTCATAAAAGACTTAAAATAGGAATAATAATAGCTTACATTTATACATAAGTTTCATTTTACAGTTGTTGTTTGTCACAGTCCTGTCAGCAGAAATAGGTATTCTCAGATATAGTTCAGGATAATGGGAGTGGGCAACAGGAACAAGCTGTATGGGTTTGGACTTTTATTATTGTGAACTTTAAAAATTACATTGTCTTGGTGAAGGCATAATTTTCTCTTTAATACTAATACTCCATTTTATGTTTGAAGCAATCTAAGAATTCTATAAAAATTCCCATGATAACAGAGCAAAGAGAGGCAAGGAGAGGTGCTTAATATTTATTCACAGATAGAATTAAATTTAAGTGAAAATTCCTAAAGACGTTTATGTAACTGTCCATAATAAGTCAACATTTATATAGCTCTTTATGGTTTGCAAAGTGCCATCTAACTTATTTGATCCTCATTTTGACCCTGTGAAGCACTAATTGTCCTCATTTCACATGAAGAAACTGAGGACCAGAGGAGTCAACTAATTTGCCCCCATGAGTGGGCAAAATGTCAGTGTCAGAAATGGCATTCGGAGACAGGTGCGTTGACTCCAAATCCAATATCCCTTGTTGCTTTTGGTTTCCCATCTCTGCTTCAGATCTTCTTGGAAGTCTTTCAAGGACTTTTCACACTTAGTCTAAAGCTTATAATTGATTTGATATAATTGATTGATTTATAATTGATTTGATCAAGGCCAGTGCTCACCTGGTTTAGGTATCAGGGTAGAACATCTTGTCACCTACTTGACCGACTTACTCTTGAACTCTCACCCTTACACATATATTCAGGCAGTTCTTTGGTTTGTAGCTGTAGCCAATATTTAAAGAGCTGTTGATTGTGATCCTCTCTTAGACTTAGAATTACATTCCAAGCTTGTCTCCCCAGCATTCCTGTGTTATGCCACATTGTTTGAAGCTGTGCATTCTTAAGGTGCCTGTTCTGACCTCCCTGTTTATGGTACTCCTGCTTCAACTTGGTAGTACTCCTTCTTCTTAATACAAGGTTAGATTAGCAAAATTATGTGTATTGGACTTGGTTTTGGGTGATCCCCATCCTATGTATCTGTGAGACATCTTTTATCTTACGGTTATCCATTCACCAAGCTAATAATAAGCATCAATTAGGTGCCAGGAACTGTACTCTTTGTTCAGGCATTTTTTCCATCCCGTTCAACTCCTCTTGACTCCATTTGGGGTTTTCTTGGCAAAGATACTACAGTGATTTGTCATTTCCTTTCCAGCTCATTTTACAGATGATGAAACTGAGGCAAGCAGGGTAAATTGACTTGACCAGGGTCACACAGCTAGTAGGTGTCTGAAGCTAGATTTTAACTCAGGTGATGCTGACTCTCTATCCACTGTATCACCTGATAATAATAATTAAAAAAAGGCAAAAGACAACCCTTGCTCTTAAGGTGCTCACAGTCTAAAGGGGCATACAAGTATGTACAAACGATATAGATAGCTATAGAGAAAGATAGATAGATTAAGATATATAGATACACAGATTAAATTGCTTTATAGATTTTCAAGCCTAGAGTTTGTTACTGACCTCTCAAACCTATTTTTTATTTAGTTATAACATGTTGTTTACAGAATAATATTCAGTAGCCATGCTCAGCTTCTTATTACCAGTGAAAGTATTTGGCATAAAGTAGATCTTCCTGTTGAAGGCTGACACCGTCCTATGGTTGTTTTCCAGTCTTTACCGGGCCGTAGTTCTTCAGTGACTTGGATTATTCAACTCATTTTGACCCACATGCATCAGGATTTCTCTGGTACTATTATGTATTAACATACAACAATTCTCAAGCACCTTTGATAATGCTTGTAACTCACTGATTTGGGAAATGGCAAAACGTAGACGTTGATACAGATTTACTCATTGAATCCTGAGGCATAGCTGTGCTCAGCAATATTGGGTATATTTTTCCAATTCTGCTTCAGTTTATTAATAGAGAGGCACTCCCTAAGCACTTCTTTGCTATCATGACATAGCCTTGGTTGGTGCAGGTCTTAGAGGAATCTAATTTGCTTAGTGATTGTCAGAACTTAATTCATCTGGTGTTATGGGTTGTTCTTATGAGGCCAGTGTATACAGTGTAAAAATATGATATATGTATACATATACATGCATATTTGTGTTCCCTAATATGTTAATATCAGCATTCTGTTAGTATCAATGATATATTAATATCAGGTCAGCCTGAATGCATTCCCTATGTTTTCTCTACTCAGAGCATCATCATAGCCCATAGAACAATTAGAAAGAACCCCAGACTTAAAATCACTTTGAGTCCTTGGCTCTACCACTGTGGGTGAAGCTGTGGGGCTTCAGACTAGTCACTTTTAACATCCCTAATGAATGACACTGACCAGTGAGATTCCTACCCAGCAATGGGGTGAGCTAAGTGATTTCTGAGACCTCTTTCAACCTTGAGATTCTCAAATTCTTTGAGCCTCATTTACTCATTTGTAAAATAATGATAAAAAGTGCTTGTGCTACTTAGTTTGCACAGTTGCTTATGACAAAAGTGCTTTATAAACTGGAAAACATGTGTATTCCAAATGTGATTGAGAACCTTCTAAGAGAGAGACTTAGAAGGCTAGTTGTCTCATCAAACCCGAGAACCTCTACCCATCTTTGATGACTAATGTAGGATCAAATATGGGAATAGCTGGAAAGAATCTTTTAAGGAGATTATGAAGACCTAAGTAACTGAAGGATTTAGAGGCAAAAATGCTTTTTCATTACTACTTCAAATAAAGGATGAAAACTTTAGGGCCATGAATTCAGGACTATTTACCTAGTAAAAAACAGCATATTCTGTGAAGACAGGGGAAATGGATATTTGAAAAGCAAATAGACTTGGGAAAAATTGACAGACAGATTCACTATAAGTAAATCTTCTAATAGCAAGCAAGTCTCAGGCAAAAAGATCAGTATTATTAACCAAAAGAAACTAATATGAAATAATATTGTACATATTTAACAAAGTATGCTCATATGAGGAAATTCATGAACCACAATGGGAGGAACATAGTGGAGAACCAGAGGCATTATCATCCAAGTATAGACCCCCTGGACAAAAATGAAGAAACAGAAGAGCAGTTCAGAAATGTCATGAGTCTAGCACAGGGGTAACATACAGTAGAAATCCTTGTAGAGGAGGGGCGTGACCATCATCCCTGCCATCATCAGCACCAAAGCCAGCAGATGATTATCTACTCCCAGGTAGGTAAGCTCAAAAGCCCCAGGAATGGCAAAGCCTCCCACACTTATTGTCAGCCAAGTTCCCACATCCATCATCCAGGAGAGTAAACGTTATGGAAATGAGATGCGGCTGCTTCTGCCTGCCTCCTTAGCAACCACAGAGACCCAAGACTAAGCACTGACATTATTTCCCGGTTGCCTGAAGTATCTGGCTGCATAAATAGTTGGGGCTCGTCAGATGTGATAGATTTAACGTTTCTATGCAAGGCAACGCATTCTTTTGCCCGGGAGCTTCTGCACCCATGAAGAGTTGGGTGGGGAATTCAATATTAGCCATGTCTATTTGAAACAGCTCTGTATCGTTGCTGACTACCCTTTCCATACTGTGGAGCTAGCTCCTTTTGTTTAAAATGCTACAAATACAAGCTTATACTTTATAAATGTTTCAGTTTTCTTCTGATTATGAGCCTGAATCACCAGCATTAGCCTGAGTCAAGCCTGGCCCTGAATAACACCGAAGGGATGGCAAGGGAATAACCATCGTAACACTAACATTCCTGTGGCATTTACTATGTGCCAGGCCCACGTTACCATTGTGCCAAGCACTTTTTACAAGTTTTATCTTATCTGATCCTCACAGCAACATTGAGGGATAGGTGCTATTATTATCCGCATTTTACAGATGAGGAAACTGAGGCAAGCAGAGGCCAAGTGACTTGCCCCGGGTTACACAGTAAATGCCTGAAGTTGTATTTGAACTTAGGTTTTCCTGACTCCAACTCAATTCCATTGTACCATCTACCAACCCTTAAGAATAGGAACTGGTCAAATTCAGAAAAGTGATCTCAGAAGGCAGCTAGGTGGCTCAGTGGATAGAGCACTGGTCCTGGAGTCAGGAAAACCTGAATGCAAATCCAGCCTCAAACACTTACTGACTGTGTGACCCTGGGCAAGTTGCTTAACCTCTTTTTGCCTCAATTCACTGGAGAAGGAAATGGCACAGCACTCTAGAATCTTTGCCAAGGTAAAAAATAAGCATCGGCATAGAGGAAACAAAATGATCATTTTTTGCAGACAATATTCTGGCTTCTGTAGTGTCAACTCAAACACTAATGAAACAACAACTTCCACAAAATACAGGATGTGAAATATAAATAATAATAGCAACAAAATAATTTAGATAAATAACACACTAAAATTATAAATAAACAATATATTTTAATACATAAATAATATATAAAATATAAAACCCACATAAATCATCAGCATTTCTGTACATTAATAATAAAAACCAGCAGAAAGAGAAATTCCTTTAAAAGTAACTACAGATAATATAAAATACTTGGGGATCTACCTGACAAGACTGTATGAATGCAATTTCAAAATATTCTTTACACAACTAAAAACAGATCTAAGTAATTGGAAAAATACTAATTGCTCCTGGATGGGCCAAGCCAATGTAATAAAAATGACAATAGTGCTTAAATTAATTTGCTTATTCAGTGCTATACCAATCTTGGAACTCTCCCAAGTATAGCCTTCATCAGATTAAAATGTAATTGGGAAATGTTTAACACAATAAATAAAAATACAATAGAACATAGAGAAAGTGGTTTTCTAAGCCAATATCCAGCTGGCAGGGATTCTCATATGTAGTTTAGTAGCCCCCTTTTCTATTTGATTTTGCATTTCAGAGCTAGAAAGAAATAACAGTAAAATTTATCTAGGGAAACAAAAAATCAAGAATATCTGGGAATCAAAGAAAAATAAAGGGAAGGAATAAGAGATCAGAGTACCTAACAGTATCTGATCTCAAACTATACTATATATACTCAAACTATACTCAAACAAACTATATAAAGCTGTAATCAATTAAAACAATTTGGTACTGAGTAAGAAATAGAGAGGTTGATTAGTGGAACAGATTAGGGACTCATTACAAAGGAGCAAACAAAGCGCTGTAGCGGAGTATTTGACAAACTCAAAGATCCCAGCTATTGTAGGAACTCACCAAGAACTCAAAAGAACTTACTGTAAAAACTGTTGAAAAAGGGAAAGAAGTCTGGAAGGCTGAACTGCCCGGCTTCTGGGACTAGTTCTTACTCAGTAGGAAGTTAGGGTCCACTCTTACGACTGCTCCTCTGAGACTGTTCCCCTCTGCTTTGTTTCTATTAGTGACTTGATACTAGGTAATGGGCGACAAAGTGGCTAGACAGCCCCTCTTCCTACACCTGGTGCTAATTTAGACATTCTCTGAATTCTCTTTATGCTCCAGTGTTTCCTGATCTGCTGCACAGTTTCAGCTCTCATTCAATCCCTAGTGCTGCAATTCAGTTCCATCCGTGCCCTTCACCAGACTCAATCCCCAGCGTCTCCAAGCCTCCATTTTTGTTTCTATAAGCTGCTCTGGGCTAGAAAAATGACTCCTGAATTTTTCTTGCATTTCCCAATTAGAATTCAATCTGATGTGTTTTCGAGGTATTTGTCAAGGAAGTGTGGTGGGTGAGGTGGGCTGTAATGCTTCCTCTTAGCCAACTAGAGTCTGCCCACAATCTCCACTTTTATAGACCATCTGCCATTCTTGGCACATATTCTCTCCATACCTCCACTCTGTGAAATTCTCCTCCCTTTGCTTCCATCCAGTTCACATACTGCCATTCCTTAAAGCTTCTCCTGATTTCTTCTCCTTCCTAAAATTTTAGAAAGCTCTTATAAAGAGCTTATAAAAAGTTTATAAAGATCATTTCTTGGCTTTTTATCCCATTTTTTCTTATAGTCTTATACTTACTTGTTTATAAGTTATATCTTCCAGTAGATTGTTAAGTCCTTGACAAGGATTGTATTTTCCATCATTTTGTAATCTTAGCACCATAACCCAGTTCCTTGCACATAGTAAATTGAAATGAATAGATTATCTCTTCATTTGTGGATGACACGAAGCTAAGTGTTGTATCACCGAAACAGGACATAAAAAGATCTTGATAGCAAGATGGAATTTAATAGATCCTCACTTAGTTTAAATAAATGAACTGCTACATTACAGCATACCTGAGATTTGGTTGGAAAGCATTTCTTGTTCAAATGACTAAGGATTTCAGTAGACTATAAGCCTAATATGAGTCAGGAGTATACAAAAAGGCTCATGCAATCTTAGAATCATAGAATTCTAGGGTCCCAAGAAAGCAAAGCATTAACTGGGCTGTATTCTGCTTTTGTTAGACTCTCATTTCTGTTATATTGTGTAAATTCCTGGTCACCACCTTTTAGAATGTACATTGATAAACTAGAGTCATCCAGAGGCAGGGGACCAAATTGTGAAGTATTTAAAACTGTGTCAGCTATGGAGTAGTTGAAGGAACTGGGTATGTCTAGCTTAGAAAAGAAAAAATTTAGAGAGATACATGACTATCATCATTAAGTATGTAAAAGGGTCATGTGGGAAAAGGAAGGGATGTGTTCTGCTTTTTCCCAGAGGGCCAAACTAGTACCAGTGGGTGGAAATTACAAGGCAGTATATTCTGAATTAACACATGAAAGGACTTCTGTGAAGTCCAGGCTGTCCAAAAGTGTTTTCACACAGATGCTCTATGATTACTATCCAGGGATGTTGTAGAGAGAACTCATGTTTTGGGTACAGACTGGACACGAGATGCAAATAGGAGGCTCTGAGAGCCACTCAAAATCTGATATTCTGTAATTCTGTGTAAATATGAGCTATTATTTATTTCCTTATGTGCCCAGAGAAGCACTATATGTAAAGAGTAAAAACTCTTAAAAAAAATCAGGCATTAAGGGGCAGCTATGTGGTGCAATGGACAGAGCCCTGGCCCTATAGTTAGGAAGACCTGAGTTCAAATCTGGCCTCAGACATGAGCCATGTGACCCTGGACAAGTCATTTAACTCCATTTGCTCAAAAAAAAAAAATGAAAGAAAGAAGAAAAGAAATTAGTCATTAGTTGTTGATGTGCACATTTAATCCTAGCCACTGGGTGAGCTGATCTGCTAGGATTTAATCCTAGCAGATCTTTTGAGCTGCAGTGTGCTATGCTGGTCCCTCCTAAGTTTGGCATCCATACAGTAAGCCTCTGGGTGTGAGGACTACCAGGTTGCCTAAGGATGGGCAAACTGGCCCGATCAGAAACAGAGAGGGTCAGAGTTCCTGTACCAATCAAAGTGAGATAGGGCCCATGAGTAATCTCTACTCTTACAATCTGGGGGAGAAAGGGATCCAGTCTTTTAAAAACAAAGAAAAGGGAAGAGAAAAAAAGTATTAATTTGTAAAAAAAAAAAAAAAATCAATATGTCTATGTGCTGTTTTACATAAGACATATAATTGAGAAGTAATATGGAAAGTAATTTGCAAAAATTAAATCATGTTAAAATTTACTAGGCTAGCTGAATATTTAAAACATCATACTAATGAAGTCACCTACTGACCTGGATGTCATTGTTAGAAATTTGACAGGGACTTTCAGATATTCTTTTATTAAAATTCTGGTGACTCCTACTTAAACCTTTGAGGACCGTAATAACAAGACTGGGATGCCTAGGGTGTGAGGGTGTGAGTGACTGAGACCTTCTAACTCCTCCCTATTCTCCCTCCCCCCCAATAATGGGGTAAAATCAAGTTGCAATGAATATTAAGAGCAGAAGACATTTATTTATTTATTCAGCAAATGTTTAAGTGTATGCTATGTACAATATATTTTTCTAGGCCTTGGAGAAGCCACAAAACAGCAATTATTATATAATAAAATGAGAACAGTAACACTAACATCACATTTCATTTCCCAAAGGGATCTTAGAGGTCATCTAGTCCAACCTCACCTCATTTTACAAAAGAGGAAACTGAGACCCAGAGAGATTAAAGGATTTGTTCAAAGTTACACAGCTAGCAAATGACAGAGCTAGATTTCCAACTAAAATCTGTGACTCCCAGGTTCATCTGGAAGCAGAGATGAGAATATAAGTATTCGCAAGATCAAAGCATAGCCCTTCCTATTTATGTATTGAGTTTTATAATTTATAAAGCATTTTCCTCCTGTGACCTATTTGGGTATGTAAAACAAATACCATGTTGATCTGGAAGGAAACATAGACAAGCAGGACAGCTTTGAGTGCTACATGTTGAACTTATTATTTACTTACAAGGAAAAAGAAAGCTATATGTAATGGAGATTTGAAGTTTCATGTACAACCCTCCTCTTTAATGCTCTGCTTTGTATGTGGAAATGCTCATTTTGTTTGGTGTTTGTTAAGGTCAGAATAAAAAAACACATTTAAAAATTTATTTTAAAAATAAAAAAATTAAAATATTTTAATTAAAGTTTTAATTAAAATATTTTAATATCTTAAAATATTTTTTTAAAAGTACCATATTGGTCTGAATCCCTAAAATGTAGCCCCAAATGAGATCTTTTTGAAAGGAAAAAAAAGGTACATCCCAAAAAAGAAAAACACAAATTATTGGCTACATTTGGGTTTAATAAGAGCCAGATCTAAAGGAAAAGTAGAGCTTACATTTGGAACAGTTCCTCACTCCCTACCTCAGCATAAGATCATGAAAGGGAACTATATTGTAAATGGTAAGGTGTTGTATAAATTTCAATTGCTGTTATTGATATTAACAAAGGTTCCCCCACCCTGGCCCCTCTTCTCTTATTTTGTCTTTGTGAATATCCAGGTGGAATTTGTCAAAACTATCAGGACTTACTGTAGAAAAACAATCTGATCCCAGAGAGGCAAGCAGGCAACCAACCCTGGCCAGCTCATCCACTATTATGGACAGTCTCAGGATGCAAAGTATTGGGGACCGAACAAGCTTGAGCACTTTTACAGTAGAACATAATTGTATAGAAAACAGAAAAAAAACTAAGTGGTGGGATTATGGGCAACAAATTCTCAAAGATCGAGTTCACTTTCAGTATTGTTCATGACAGCTAGCAAGAATTTTAAATTTCTTCTAAAATTTCTAGTTCTAAAATTCATAGTTCATAGGATGTAAAGATGGAAGAGATGCTTAAATCATCTGGTTTAATCTTTTCATTTTAAAGACTGGGAAACTGAGGCCCAGAGCAATTAGCTTACTTATTCAAGGTCATACAGGTAGTGGCGGATTCTGCATTTGAACCTTGGACCTCTGATTACAAATGTAAATTTTTCTTTCCCAAAGAACAGATTCTGGGGAAAATAGAAATAAATAAATGAGCACCCAGCTCTGAATAATGGGAAAGTGGCAATTTTTAGATACTACTTTTCATTTGAATTATAATTGGCTCTTTCGTACTGCTATAGTTGAAGGAACTGATAAGGTTTGCCTTGGAAAAGAAAATATAAAAGGAAAATATGATAGATTTCTCCTATTATTTGAAGGGCTGTTATGGAGAAGGGGGAATATATATTCCATAGTTCTTCCAAGTTGAAGAACTTATGACTAATGGATGGAAGTTTAAAATGAGTCAGATTTCATTAGAACATAAAGAAAGACTCATTGGACATATCCAACTATGGAAAGGGCTACTTTGTGAAGCAGAAAACTCGACACAAGGAAGCGGGGGGAGGTATTCGAACAGATTCCATATGGCTCATTTCTAACTGATGCAGAGGGGTGTATACCTACAGCAGGAGATTACTAGGTAACCTATAAGGAGGATATCATGGAATCTTAAGAGTTCAAAGGAATCTTAGAGGGCAGTTATTTTAATACTTTACCCAGGGACCATCCCTAACACATGGCTGTCTCACTTCTCTTTGAATACCTCTACAATTCCCGTTTTTACAGGGCAGCACTTTCCATTTTCAGATAGCTCTAATTGTTAAGAAGTGCTTTCTGATATTGAACTGGAATTCACCTCTTTGTAACTTCCTTTCTTTTTTAACATTTAGTCTTTGCCTGGTGTGGTAGACCATGCCTGTAATCCCTGCTACTGGGGAGGCTGAAGTCAGTGGATTACTTCGGTTCAGGAGTTTTGAGCTGTAGTTAGGCTAAAGTTGATCAAATATCTGCACCAAGTCTAGTACCAATATGGTGAGTCCCTCTGGGAGCAAGAGGCTACCAGGCTGCCTAAGGAGGGGCAAACCCATTTAGGTTAGACATGTAGCAAGTCAAAGCTCCCCTGCCAGTTACCAGTTGGATTGAGCCTGAGGGGAGCCACTCAGCTTCCGGCCTGGATGCACGATAGGGAGACCAAGCCTTCAAAAAATAACACGATGGTTTTTTAAATTAACATTAATTTTTCTCTCTTTCCCACCTCTCCTCCACATGAAAAAAGAAAACAAAAACAAAAGCTTTGTAATCGATATTCATTGTAAAGCAAAACAAATTCTCCTGTTGGTCATGTCCAAAATTAGGACTCATTTTGCATCTTTGAGTCCATCCATCATGTCTCTGCCAGGAGAGAGTAGCATGATCCATCTTTCTGTTCTTTGGAATTTTGTTCGGTTATTAATTGATCAGAATTGTTCTTAAGCCTTTCAAAATTGTTTATTTTTACAGTGGTGGTGTTTTTTGTATAACTCATTCTCCTGGTCTTGCTCGCTTCACTCTGTATCAGTTTATACAAGACTTCCCAGGTTTCTCTGAAACCATCTCTCGCACCATTTCTTGTAGCACAGTAGTATTCCATTAATTCATACACCACAGTTATTCAAACTTTTGCCAAATTATATGTTCCTCCTTAGTTTCCAGTTCTGCTATAAATATTTTTCTATGTATGGGTTCTTTTTCTCTTTCTTTGATCTCTTTGGGAAATAGGCTTTAACTTTCTTTCCGAAACTAGTATTCTGTGCTTCTGTTTATGATTTCAGATTTGCTCCTTGCCAACTGGAGATGTATTTTCTTGTCCTTTTTCATATGCTTATCCAAAAAAAGAAATTGTGCTGTGATAAATAGCACTAAAGCTGACGCCCAGAGAAATGTGCCATTTGATGATGGGAAGTTGGTAGATTTTCTTCTGACTTTTTCTGTGCATTGATATGGAGCATCAGTACATAGGAAAGACTAGTAGCGTTCCTCAAACTATCACTACCTCCCCGGACTCTTACCCAATTTTGCAGATGAATGTTAATTCCCAGATGAAACTTGGATTGGTAGTGAATTTGAAGCATTTGAATAGGAAAACTGAAAGATTTTGGGATATAGATAGTATCTCTATTTATTTCAGTGGAAACTTTTTTTTTTTTTAAGAAAAGGAGGACTTAGGGAATGTCAAGATGTTGAAAAGAAGTAGGGGGAGGGGATCATAGCTCTTATAATCATGGCCTTTGTGCAAAAAATAGAGTGACTATTTCAAAGACCAGGATGAACGTGTCAAAAGAACCAAGTCAAGAAGTTTTTAATTAAAACTGAAGGAAAAGGGAGAAATTTGCCCTTTAATTTCTCTTAATTTAAAAAAATCTAATGCTATTTACAATGTAGTAAAGAAAGTTTCAGGGATCATTTCTCAAGAAAGACTCATGAGAGAAGGACAATAATATTTCTGATCTTAGAGTTTCATATACCAGTAGACAGAGGATGGGATGGGTAATGAGCAAATTGAACTTGAAATTAATATTAGCTCAGAGGTGCCTAAGATTTGAATGTGTGGCATGCATGACATGAATACAGCAATGGAAATATAACTCATTTAAAAAATACAGCTCAAATAGAAGAGGTAAGAGAGATAGTTCTGCATATTAGAAGGTTATGGGAATCTAGAACCTGAAAGACAGAAACATGGTAGTACTTGTGCCAAGATAAAAGAGAACAGGAAACAGTATTGTTTTGGGAGCATATTACAGACAAAATAGGTTACATGATGAAGTCTTCCAAATGCAAATGATCAAACGGATGCAGAAGCGAAATATATGGTAGTAATGATCAATGATGTAAGTTATTCAGGCATCTGTCTGATGTTAAATTCTTGCCTTGCTTTGGTTATAGTTTCATTTTTTTTCTGAAAGCTGAAGAAGCAACAAGCAATATTGCTGTTCTGAATTTAATTCTGACCAAGAGAGATTTGGTTTGCCGCATGAAAGTAACAGAAATCTTGGGAGAAAGTGACTGTAAACTTAACTGCCCATGATAGCCAAAAAAAATGCTAAGTATAATCATACCTTATAATACTAAATAACAATAACATGTAATATATAACATCATTGTTATTATACTTTTAAAAAATTTTTAAATGTTTGAAAAAAATGCTTTGTATTCAGAATCAGTATCAAAATTATGAAATCATAATGCAAAAGAGAAAGGGAGCCAGTTAAACAAACCAGTTAAACAAAGACCTCTCTCATGAATTCACATTTTAAAAGGGCATGTAGTAAAGATGAAAGAGACAGCCATAATGAAGGAAACAGAAGAGTTGCACAACCCATGGTTGTAATCTTAGGAAAGCTACAACCCCAACTCAGGTGAAGATTTCTGAGCATCACAAAAGGACTTTTAAAGTTATGTTCAGAGCAAAAACAGGAAGAAAGGTGTGCATTGCAGAATGATGAAAGAAACTCTGGACTTCGGACAACTTAGGTTTAAATGAGAAAATCATCTATTTACACCACAGTTCCCTCATTTTCAAAACCTCTAAGGTCCCTTCAAGCTCCCATATTTTTCTGATTTTGTGAAGGATGGGCTTCCCTGTTTGAGTCCATAGTATAATGTTAACAGATGAGAGAACTACTCAGCTCCTACTAGATTTTCATCTTTTCCCATCAAGAGAAATGATCTTTGAGCATAAGAGTATAACAAATATGGTTAGGAGAAAACTGAATTCCAAGATGGATGAGGAGCTAAGGAGAAAGCATCCATTTGGTTTTAAATAAATTCACTGCAGGTTCAAATGAACTGCATCCCAAGCTGATGACAAGAGTTAGGGATGTTTCAGAAATACTATTGACAGTCTTTCAGAACTCACTGAGACCAAGGGGGTATGTTAGTAAATTTAACATGCACAACTTTTGCTTTAATATTTTAAAGGGAAAAATGGATGGGGGTGTATAGAATGATACAGTGGAAAGAATGTTGAGTTTCGAGTGAGAGAACCCAGGTTCAGATCCAGCTTCGCTACTTGTATGACCTTTGCCAGGTTTTCACCTCTTAGGGTCTCAGCTTCCTCACTAGTGCTATGAGAGGATTGGACCTCTGATCGATCATAAATGATCTCTGAGGTCCCTTCCGGCTTTAAAGCCGTGATTCTTTGGTCAGTCTTGGAAGCTCCCTACCAGTTAGCTCAACATAAATTCTCAGCAAAGTACTAGAAAGGAAAAAAAATGATGGTGGAATCACTATCAGGGATTATTTGGACCCAGCCCCAGTTCATTCTTTTATGTTAAGGTAGATAGGTAGACTGGAAGATTGGGAGAATATTCTCAATATTACTATCCCTTAATTTCATCAGGGCACTTAACAACGTAGCTTATGAATTAGGTAGATTCATAGTGAGTTAGAAAAAGGTGCCTAATGTTGGCTAATGAATCGATGTCTATAGGGTGTGGTCTCTAGTGACTGTGTCATATTTCATCACTTGAAATAACAGAAGCCACGTGTATCCAATCTGGAGCGGATCAAAGCTACAATGGAAAACTGATACATTAGATAACAAAGTCAATATTCCAAAAAATCTCAACAGGCTCTAATGCCAAGCCCAAGATAGAATTTAACATGGAAATTTTTTCAGTTTTTGTTGTTGTTAAGGAATCTCAACAAAATCTTTCAATAGGTTTTAAAGTCTTTAATGGTATGGTAAAGAGAATGATTTGAAATGTCTGGTTAAAATCATAAATATTCATTCAAAGAATTATTTTATGTCACCTTGGTCTTTAGTATTATATCTAATTTTACTTTCTTACTTCACACTGACCTTCCTTTTTCCACTTTTCACACTTTCTTCCTTTAAAGGAAAAGATCGAAGAATTCCAAGCAGGAGAAGGAGGAGATTTAGAGTAAATGATGAAGAATCAGAATTAGCATTGGCCAGGAGACAGAGTATCTTCTCTATGGAGCTGGATGTCATGCCTCTTCTTGCTGGTAGTTTTCACAGTTTTAAAAAAATTTATTGATTTAAAAATATTTTAAAAATTTATTTATGAATATGTATATGTATATATGATATTCATATAATATATTTAAAATTTTTGCTGCCTCTACCCAAAAGTGGATCAGAATATTCATAAAAGCATAGGACAGAATGATTAAATTTTAGATGAGGGAATGACTGTGGAAATCATGTATATTCCCACAAGGAAGTTCCCAGTATAAATTTCCCATGCCAATGACTTCTGAGCATAAAGGTCAAGTGCAAGGTTATAAATTTAGAGCTAGAAGACTCCACTAGCCTAAAAAATGCATTTCAATCAAGGAAACAGATCCAGAGAGGTGAGGGAAATGCAATAAAACTGGTTCCATCAACTCTGTTTGCCTTCCCAAGGGCAATCTGAGGGTTTTCTTTTTTAGCTACATTTTCCTTTCCTTAGGGAGCAAATTATATGAGCACAAAAAAAAGAACAAGAAAATGGCTGCGGACACTTCTACTCCTCATATGAGTTTGTCAACTCTTTCATCAGCCACACTGTGATATAATCTGATCTGACAAGATAAATCACCAACTAGGAAGAAGACACATTGATTTAGTAATAGTTATTTCCCATGACTGGGATACTTTTCCTTCTCACCTCCACATTTTGAAATTCCTGACTTCCCTTCAAGATTCAGTCCAGTGTGGCCTCCTTTCCACTTTTGCAATAACTGTGGAATGATAATAAGGGAATAGTGTGGAATGATGGAAGAGGTGCCAAAGATGATTAGAATTAAACTTTTTCAATATATAGCTTTTAATTATTTAAAAACCATTTTCTTTCCATATTTGTGTTTACATCGTAAGGAAAAAGCACATTGTATTATAATTATAGGTATCTGCCTACTAGCAGTGCTAATTGATTTAGCAAAACCACATCAGGAGAAACAAGTTAAGGGGGCATTTATTTTTGTAAGAGCCATGTTGAGAATGGGATGATTAGTGGATTGGCCTTTGAGGAGGTAACTTTCTAGGGGCTCAGTTACCTGAGGCATGTAAGCTTGCACCAACCTATGATTAGAGCATTATTTCATGGAGAGGAGATTAGTTACATAATGTATTAATAAGGAGGTTGTAAAATAGTTTGTCAGTTAGGGGAACCTTATACATCGTATGTAATTCTATTTTTAGGTAGGAACCACTTGCCTGACATACGCAGAATATATGTGGGGCAGCATATTGGAAAACAATAAATAAGGCCATTTGTTTTTCATGACTAAGCAGATTTATTACAAAGTTTCCCCACCTACCCCTTCCCTATTCCCCCCAAGGTGGCTGGAGATATGGGAGAGAGAAAAAAATTGATTTTTGTTCATTGAAATAAATCAAATTAAAAAAAAAATAAGACCAAACTATTGGTGATTTCTTTTTCTGTTTCTTTAGGGCTAAAAGAAAATAGTTGCAGGTCTGCTCAATGTTTGTGATGAGCTCCCTCTGCTGGTTTTGATAAAAAATATTTGAGTTAAAAGTATTTCTTCAGAATCAAAGTTTTCCTATGATATGCAGGATCCTAGTCATATCCAGCAATTTTAAAAAAATTGTTGCGAAGTAGTGGTGTGGCTTTTTTTTTTTACTGTTTTGGTCTTCTCTAGATAAAAGGTGACTAAAACTCAAAAATAATTTTAAAGTCTTAGGATCACAGAATTGTCAAGTTGTGACGGGGATGCAGAAATTATCCAATTCTTGACCTAATCTATATCATCTCAGAGAAATTATAGAGATGCTGGAGTTATGCATATATGACAGCAGACAATACAGAATTCTAGAACTGAGTTCTATGGGAATCAGGAAAACAGAACGGGCTTCAGCAACTAACCTTCAACACAGTCTGGGGAAAATTCAGTTTATGTGTTTTAAAAATCATAATCTGGAGCATGTGTGTATGGTCTGTAACGATTAAAATCATTTCCCTTGTTTCTGAATTCTTTTCTGAAGAATTTTCTGTAACCAGAAGGAACCGATCATCACAGAGGTTTTATTTATTCAGATCAGATTAGTTCCTGGCTATGCGTGTGACTTTTATGAATGCACACTATGGCGCACAGTAGAATCTTCATAAATTAACTGACTGAGAAGCAAATAGGAATTGGTATTTGGTTCAGATTGTCATTTTGTATGTCTTTGGGGACCTTCCTTAATGTCACATGGTGACCACTGAATAAACACAATGCTTATGCTGGACAGTAAGGACTCTTCTCAAATACAGTAAAGTCAGTGCCATCCTACAGTGGTGATACTTTGGGGAAATACCTGACCTGTAAATATATATTTCAGAAAACTTAATGTATTTGTTTATGTGTGTTTATTAGCTGGTTATGAATTTAAAATTTGGGGGTAGCTAGGTGATACAGTGAATAGAATGCTGAGCCTGAAATCAGGAAGAACTGAGTTCAAATCTGATCTCAAATACTTCCTAACTGTGTGACCCTGGGCAAGTAACTTTTGTCTCAGTTTTCTCATCTGTAAAATGAGCTGAAGAAGGAAATGGTAAACCATTCCATTATCTTTGCCAAGAAACTGGGAAATGGAGTCACAAAGAGCCAGACATGACTGAAAAATGACTGAACGGTAATGCAATAAAAATTTCAAATTTAAATTAAAAAAGAATTAAAATTGAAATTTGTTTAGAAAAATTAGAAAAGTGTTCTGCCTTCTACAATTAATTAGAGCACTGAATTAGCCTTCATTTGATTCACGGTGAATAAATGGG
This sequence comes from Bettongia penicillata ogilbyi, assembly GCA_023548195.1. Lineage (NCBI taxonomy): Eukaryota > Metazoa > Chordata > Mammalia > Diprotodontia > Potoroidae > Bettongia > Bettongia penicillata. The sequence goes on from JAJHZJ010000258.1 coordinate 5,340,011, forward strand.
AAATAAAGATTTTTTGTGGTGCATATATTTTTTTCCACAGGACAGAGAACTGTAATGAGTCACGCTAAAGAAAAGAATACCAAAGTTTTGGATTGCTATTTGAGTTTAAGAATTGATGTCCCACTCATGACTGAGAAACAGAAGCAGGATTTAAACCCTTTGACTATAAAGATCAGGTCTGTTGCTTACCTTCCATCAGGTCCTGTGCCTGTTGATCATCTGCAGGTATTTCAGTTACTGTTTTCATCTTCTCTTATTCCCATATAACACCAAATTTGGAACATATTTCTCTTCCTGAATTGCTTCCTTTGCCAGGTTTTATCATGACCAAAATATATGCATCAACTATCAGTGATAAACGTTTTAAATAAGTTTTTACTGATGTCTTCTGTTTACTATATCATCACAGGTATCTTCTCTCTCCCTCTCAGAGAGCTTTTTATAAAAATTGGAATCTAAGTAACTATCTTCAGTGGCATTAACCCTCTTGGCAGAAAAAGACAGATGCTGTTGCATAGGCTGATTTGGCTAATTTCACTTAGGGAATAAAATTCCTCTGGTTCTTTTGAGAATACATATTCATATTGGAATCTGTGGAAACTTTAACCCCCCAAATATTAGGAGCGACAGTCTGACCCTTGTTATTTCCATAATTGTCCAAATAGTGAGACTAACGGCTTTTCCGTTGAGTTTTTTAGCTTCCCTATTGGGTTGTATGGGGTATTCAGGAAGGGCTAGGACTTGTGGCGTGAGGGCTTGCTGAGTGCTTTTCAGGGCTGCTTATCCATCTTTGGTGTCCACCTGGCACTCAACTCTCATCTGTGGCTCCAAGAAGCTGTAGCATGTGCAGTGGCCACACCCTGGTAAAACCATCTTGGTAGGTGGGCTAAACAAGGTTGAGGGTAACTCATGGGCTACAAACCCATAGGTCAGTTAACAGTTAATCTATGCCAAGCATTTGAAGACATCCCCAAATGGAATAAGTACAATTTTTTCCAGCAGCCATGAAAGCAGCTGAAGAAGACATTATGGGGTTCTTAGAGCTTAGTCAGATATCAAAGATACCAAGGTCTCCCATTGTATCCTAGACCATCACCAATTGTCCTGACTTTTGTCTTGCCACTGGACTTCAGTGACTCCAGAAGAGAGAGTGAGGCTAATGACTCTGCCTCACTAAAGTTGAGACATTAGCCTGTATTGTCATTGGTCTTCTTTGTATTTTTCTCTTTTTTTAAATGTTTATTTATTTATTTTTAGTTTTCAACTTTCATTTCCACAAAATTTTGAGTTCTGAATTTTCTCCCCATCTCTCCCCTCTGCCTACTCCAAAATGCTGTACATTCTGATTACCCCTTCCCCCAATCTACCCTCCCTTCCCTTCCTTTATCCCCATCTTCTCTCTCTTCTTGTAGGGCAAGGTAGATATCTATACTCCATTACCTGTATTTCTTATTTCCCAGTTTCATGCAAAAACAATTCTCGACATTCGTTTCTAAAACTTTGAGTTTCAACTTTTCTCCCTTCCTCCCTCTCCACACATCCCCTCTGAGAACTCAAGCAATTCAATATAGGCTGTATATGAGTAGTTTTTCAAAAGACTTCTATAATAGTCATGTTGTGTAAGACTAATTATATTTCCCTCTATCCTATCCTACCCCCATTTATTCTATTCTCTCTTTTGACCTTGTCCATCCTCAAAAGTGTTTATGTTCCTTTATCCCATTTGCCCTCCCTTCTACCATCCTCCCCTACCCCACTTACCCCTTCTCCCCTACTTTCCTGTAGTGTAAAATAGATTTTCATACCAAATTGAGTGTACATGTTATTCCCTCCTTAAGCCAGATGTGATGAGAGTAAGCTTCACTTTTTCCCTCTCATCTCCCCACTTTTCCCTTCCATTGAAAAAGCATTTTCTTGTCTCTTTTATGAGAGATAATTTGCCCCATTCCATTTCTCTTTTTCTCCTTCAAATATATTCCTCTCTCACCCACTAATTTTATTTTTTTAGATATCATCCCTTCCTCTTCAACCTTGTGCTCTCTGGCTATGTGTATATGTGTGTGTAATCCCTCCAATTACCCAATACTGAGAAAAGTTTCAAGAGTTTCAGATATTATCTTTCCATGAAGGAATGTAAACAGCTCAACTTTAGCAAGTCCCTTATGATTTCTCTTTCCTGTTTACCTTTTCATGCTTCTCTTGATTCTTATATTTGAAAGTCAAATTTTCTATTCAGTGCTGGTCTTTTCATCAAGAATGCTTGAAAGTCCTCTATTTCATTGAATGACAATTTTGCCCCCTGAAATATTATGCTCAATTTTGTTGGGTAGGTGATTCTTTGTTTTAATCCTAGTTCCTTTGACTTCTGGAATATCATATTCCAAGCCCTTCAATCCCTTAATGCAGAAACTGCTAGGTCTTGTGCTATTCTGATTATATTTCCACAACACTCAAATTGTTTCTTTCTAACTGCTTACAATATTTTCTTCTTGACCTGGGAACTCTGGAATTTGACTACAATATTCCTAGGAGTTTCTCTTTTTGGATCTCTTTCAGGAGGTGATTGGTGGATTCTTTCAATATTTTACTCTCTGGTTCTAGAATATCAGGGCATTTTTTTCTTGATAATTTCATGAAAGACAATCTCTAGGCTCTTTTTCTGATCATGGCTTTCAGGTAGTCCCATAATTTTTAAGTTGTCTCTCCTGGATGTATTTTCCAGATCAATTGTTTTTCCAGTGAGATATTTCACATTGCCTTCTATTTTTTCATTCTTTTGGTTTTGTTTTATAATTTCTTGGTTTCTCATAAACTCATTAGCTTCCATCTACTCCATTCTAATTTTTAAAGAACTATTTTCTTCAGTGAGCTTTTGAACCTCCTTTTCCATTTGACTAATTCTGCTTTTTAAAGCCTTCTTCTCCTCATTGGCTTTTTCGACCTCTTTTGCCAATTGAGTTAGCCTGTTTTTCAAGGTGTTATTTTCTTCAGCATTTTTTTGGGTCTCCTTTAGCAAGCTGCTGACTTGCTTTTCATGATTTTCTTGCATAGCTCTTATTTCTCTTCCCAATTTTTCTTCCACCCCTCTTACTTGATCTTCCAAATCCTTTTTGAGCTCTTCCATGACCTGAGACCATTGCATATGTATTTTGAAGGTTTTGGATGCAGAAGCCTTGACTTTTATGTCTTCCTTTGATGGTATGCATTGTTTTTCCTCATCTTAAAGGATGGAAGAAAACACCTGTTCACCAAGAAAGTAGCCTTCTATAATCTTATTTCCCCCTCCGCCCCTTTTTGGGCATTTTTCCAGCCAGTTACTTGACTTTTGAGTCCTTTTTTGAGAGGAGGGTATACTCTGGGGACCTGTAAGTTCTCAGTTCCTCCAAGGTGGTGCAATCAGGGGAGAGGAATTTACTCCTCTCGTGACCTGTGCTCTGGTCTGGTAGCAACTACTCTTTTCTGCCCGGATCTGTGAGTAGAATTCCCCCTGTAGAGACTCCACCAGCTCCACCAGGCCACCCAGAGTTCCTCCTCACCCCAGGAGAGCCACTCAGGGCTGAGATCCAGATCAGCTACATGATTGCCCCAGGGATTTTAAGCTGAGTGATCCTAAAATGGATGCTGTGCCACAGCAAGTGCTGCTGCCCTGAGGCCACTGGGTCCAGACCATGTTCCCTTCTCACTCAGGTGAAAGAGCTTTCTCACTGACCTTTGAAACTGCCTTTTGAGTTTGTGGGTTGAGGAATCTGGAAACTGCTGCTGCCAGGGATTCTGTACATCCTGGGGCCTAATTCAGTCCTATCCCTGCCAAGTGGCCAAGGTTGGGCTGTGCTTCACTTTACACCTGATGTGATAGACCTTTCCTGTTGGCCTTCCAGGCTGTCTTGGGCTGGAAATCTCTTCCACTGTCGTTTTGTGGCTTCTGCTGCTCTAGAATTTGTTTAAGGTCATGTTTACAGGTATTTTATGGGCTATGTGGGGGAGCTTCTACAGGTCCATCCTTCTTCTCTGCCATCTTGGCTCCACTCCCGCTCCCCCCCATTGGTCTTCTTTGAAAATGAAGGACTAACAACATCTTTCCTACTGTTTATGATACAATTGGATCCTGGCTGTTTCAAGTGGCTAAATCACTGTAAGGTCTAACATCCTTACAATACAAGTTTATATAAAGTCAAAGTGAGAAAGGATCTTAGAAACCACCCAATATAACCCTCTCTTTTTACAAAGGAGAAAATCAAGACCCAGGGAAGTAAAATGATTTGTTTGAGATCAGATTACTAGTTGGTGGCAGAGCTACCAGAGGTAGAAGAAACTAGGTCTTTTATTGTTAATCCAGGACTCAGTGATGTCTTTTTGAATCTGACTTTTCTCCCATCTTGTTGTGTGATAGATTTCTTTTAATACACCTGTCACCCTTGATCTTTTTGTCATTAATTCCTGCAGAATGGTTTTTGTATGTCAATCTTGTCGTTGTATGTTGGCTGACCATTAGTTATTTCTGAATAGTATACAAAGGATTGATTCCTGTGACCAAATGCTGTGATCATAAGGAGTCCTGAGTTATTGTCTTCAAATGCCAGAGAAAAGGGACTATTCTGTAAGAAATGTTACCAAGTTACCATGTAGAATGCCTCTAGTCTTTGAAGCAGGCTGCTATCATGCAGGAATCTATTATCTAGGTACCACAGTAGATAGAGTTCTAGACGTGGAGTGAAGGAGTCCTAGGTTCAAATCCAGCCTCAGACAATTACTAGCTATGCAACCCTGTACCTCAGTTTACTCTTCTGTGAAATGAGGATAGTAATAGCACCCACCTCCCAGGGAGTAGTGAGGGTAAAATAGGATAATATTTATAAAGCCCTTTGTAAATTTAAAAGCATTATATAAGTGCTTGCTGTCTTCACTCTTTCCACTGATTGGTGAGTCCCATTAAACTACATGTCTTCTACTGGCAAAACCATAACCATTTGGGAGCTCTGAAATTTGGCTATAGTATTCCTGGGAGTTTTCATTTGGGGATTTCTTTGAGGAGGTGATTGTTGGATTCTTTCAATTTCTATTTTACCCTCTGGTTCTAGAATATTAGGGCAGGTGTCCTTGATAATATCTTGAAATATGATATCTAAGCTCTTTTTTTTGATGCTTGCTTTCAAGTAGTTTAATAATTCTTAAGTTATCTCTCCTAAATCTATTTTCCAGGTGATTTGTTTTTCCAATGAGATATTTCATATTTTCTTCTTCTTTTTATTATTTTGATTTTTTAAAATTGCTTCTTGATGTTTCATGAGCTCATTAGCTTCCATTTGCCCAATTCTAATTTTTAAGGAATTATTTTCTTCATTGAGCTTTTTTGTCTCTTTTTCCACTTTGCCAGTTCTGCTTTTTAAGGGATTCTTATCTTCAGTGGATCTTTGTGCCTCTTTTAACATTTCATTTATTCTGTTTTTTAAGGCATTATTTTATTCAGTATTTTTTTTTGTGGTTTCTTTTCTAATATGTTAACTTTTTCTTACATCACTTTCATTTCTTTTCCCCATTTTTCCTTTGCCTCTTTTATTTTTAAAATCCTTTTTAAAGTCTTCCAGGACGTGAGACTGATTCACATTTTTCTTTGAGGCTTTCCATGTAGCTGCTTTGATCTTTGCCCTTATCTTCTCTTGAGCTGGCATTTTGATCTTTCTTGCCATTATAGTAACTTTCTATGGTCAAGTTCTTTTTTGTTGTTGATATTTACTCATTTTTCAGCCATCTCTGTTACTAGAGGACAGGGAGCACTGTCTGTTCCACACCTTAGGTTTTTCATGCTTCTGTGTTCAGAGCTAGGTCTTGGGGGAGGGTGGCATAAATTTCAGTTCTTTCAAAATCGTATGATCCAAGGAGAGGTGTGGTCACTGTTCTCCTGGCCTGTACTCTGGTCTGTGAGTAACCACAAATATTGTTTTTTACCCTGGAACTGGAACTGGGGTCTTTGCTCCTGCAAGAGCTCCTTTTCTCCTTGAGACAGTGATCCAGAACTGGGTCTAGGCAATGCAACAGAGTCCTACACCTAGTGCCAGCAAAAGGTCTCCTGATATCTCCTCCTCACCAGTTTTCCAACCCCTTACCATCTGTGGACTGAGACCTCTGGAAGCTACAGCTGCCACTGATTCCATCACCCCCAAGGCCTGCTGTTAGTTTGCTGGGACATGGCCTGAGTTGGTGCAGCCTGCATTGGACTACTCTCCACCCCCATGAAATAGACCTTTCTTGCCAACCTTCTAAGTTGTCTTAGGCTAGAAAATCATTTCACCCTGTCCTTTTGTTGGTTCTGTCCCTCCAGAATTCATTTTGAGTTATTATCTTAACATCATGTAGAGGGGAATTTGGGAGAACTCAGGCAAGTTCCTGCTTTTACTCCACCATCTTGGTTCTGCTTAATGGGGATTGGTATTTTAATCTCCTGTCCCATGGCTCATTTATTATCCCTATGACTTGCCATAACAAAGCACCTTCAGTCACCACTTCCCTATGTGTGTTATCTCCTTCTTCAGGAAATGTTCAGGGCTTGCTTGATCTCTTTTGCATTTATATCTCATACTTGCTAGCACTGTGCCTGGCACATAACAAGGGATAGGGGACAGAAGACTAGACTTAAAATTTCAGTGACATAGAGAATATTCAAGTGAGAAAATACCCTCTCTGCAAGTTACCACCTCCTGGTCTTAGAAAGTTGTCTACAGTAAGAAGCAGCTATGACTTTTCCAGAGCCAGGACATAAATATCAGATCTTCCTGGCTCCAAAGAGAACTCTCTAGTCACTATGCCAGCCTGACATAGTAAGCACCTAAGGCATGTTTTCCATTCATTCATTCAATGGTTCCTGTCCTCAAGAGGCTGACACTTTATAAGAGAGGAAATAATGTAAAACAGAGAAGTGTATGCATGATGACTTGGGGAGAGAGAATACTAACAGCTAGGGGGATCTGGAAATGAAGAGTTCTTGGAAGAGATGGTCCATGAACTAAGCCTGGAAGGAAGCTAAAGATTCTAAGAAGTGAGAAGAGAGGGTACTGCAGGTGTGAGGGACAGGCTATGCAAAGGCAAAGAGGTGGAAAATGAGAAGTAGGATTCAAGGAATGACATGCGTGGTAGGAATGAAGACCACATGAAGACAAGCTATGGTGAATTCCTCCCCATCTCCTATCCTTCTATTTCTAATAATATCAATTTCTCAGATAATATCTTTTGTGTCTTTTCTTGTGTTCCACACTTTAGTAGAGAAAAAGAATTGGGATGGAGGAAGGAACAAGAATTCTAGGAGTTTACATAAGCAACCTTACATTTTCTTTGTTTTTTCTTTTTAGAAAATGTGTGTTCCAGTATACTGTAAGTACAAATTTCATGACGCTCCTGTTCATCAGACTCAAGGAAAACCCTATGGAACACATGTCTATTTTGATGACATCAATGTAGTCCTCCTAGGGGCATTGGACCCTCAAAATCTGCTTGAATACCTGGAAGGGCCACCGATGGAAGTTGAAATCCATGACCGAGATAGAAAAGAGGAGGTGTATTTAGCTGTACCTTCTCTATTTGGGGAAGATTTAGCTGACGTAAATCTGACCAACATGAGTCATATTACTTACACCGACTTAACTGAAAACCCATTAGAAGCCATTAACCGGAAGTGGGATCCTTATGGGGTCGCTAAGGTCAGTTTTGCTGATCTGCTACTTGGCCAAAAGTTCATGGACATGTTTGTGCCCATTCACAGATGTAAACCCAATTCCTCTTACATCCCAAAGGACAAGCAAAATCGTAGAAAAAGTTTTGGTGGTCATGATCCAATGGATACTCTGCAGTCTACTCCAATGCCCATGGGCGCCTACTTTGAACACGCTTCGTTGCTTCGATTAAGGATAGACTTATGTGTACCTCTGAAATTACAAGCACAGATAGATGCAGCTAAATCTGCAAGTGAACGGTTTGGGCGCATAATTTATATTTTTGATTCTTCAAAAATTGACTTCTTGAGGGCTCTCCTGAAGGCCATTACTGAAATAAATGCCAAAGCTCTTCACTTGGAATCTCACCCTTCCGAAGATATTCAAGAGGTGCTCTCAGCCTTTAAGGTGAAAATTAAAATACAGGCAAGTTTAGACCAAGATGTGATTACTGGGTTCCATTTGTTAGATGGAAAAATTCACCTCTTTATTTTGGAAGGGTTGGCAGAGCAAGGACTGAAGAAGCTGTGGGAAAGCTATCCAAATCGGTAAGCAATTTTAATGATTTCTTTTCCTTAAAAAAAAAACCCCAAACCCAAAACCAACTTAACTTTCTTTGGTTTTCTAAGCCAGATTTGGACTTACATTCATTGTCTTTAGCTAATTAAAATAAGACAGTGATGAGTTCCTTCTAGAATCTATTTGGAGGGGTTTAAGTTCTTTAGTCTGAGTACCTTAATAATACTAACTAGTTCTATAATTCTCTCTTTAAAATGAACATAACTTGTCTGCAATTCTTTTCTTCTCCAAAATTCCAAAACTGAAGTGTCCTATTTTCAAAGTGAGTTATTAATAATGGTCTGCTTGGGATACTCTGTTCATATTTAGTATTATTAGCAATAACCTTATTCAAATGAAAGAAAAGTTATTTCTCTGATGTAAACAGCAGATACGAGGACAAACACTGTAAGCATATACTTTAGTTAATAATAACAGCTAGTATTTATGGGCAGTTACATAGCACAATGTGTGACCCTGGGCAAGTCACTTAACCCTCTTTGCCTCAGTTTCCTCATCTGCTATTTCCTTCTCCTGCTCATTTTATGGATGAGGGCACCCACAATAAGTATCTGAGATTTGAACTTGGGAACAGGAGTATATTTATTTAGTGCTTATGATTTTCAAAGCATTTTCTTATTTATTATTTTAATTGCTCCCAGTAGTAACTCATTTGCATACTTTGGATATTATAAATGAGATGAAGGCTGAGTTGTTTTTCCTTGATACTTAAAATCCTTCAGTGAAAGCTGTTTATAGAATCATAAGATTTGAGAGTTATTGTTCTTTCTTCTCCACTGAGGTCTTGCTCCTATACCTCATCCTGACATCAAGGGGAGAGGGTCCTTGAAAGCTATGCTAAAAGCAAATAAGCTCTGGAAGAGTCTACGGAGAAGGGCAGCCTTCTCTCATGAGGTCATTGATACCATATACCTCCTGTTATCCATTGTCCATTCTCCCTGAGTTTGAAGGCAGCTCATCACCAGGAGATGAGCCACTAAGGGATGGTGACTCTTTTTCAGCCAAAGTAGCTCAGGAGATATGTTAGTGGAGGGGTTATTCAGGTAGAGGACATTGTGGAGCTTTTCACATATTAAAGTGGGGTGCCTACACAATTTGATTCAACCCCTTCTCTTTACGGATGATGAAACTGAGTTTCAGGGAGGATGAGTCATTTGTCCAAGGTCATGAGATGAGTTCATCATAGAGCTAGTTTCAGAAGCCAGGTCTCCTGACTCCTGGGCTAAGATTCTAACAAAACACCCCTAGACTTAACCCACTCCCCTTCCAAACATCCCAACTACTTAAAATAAATTTATTCCAATGCCAAAACAACTGTCAAAATAAAATAACACTAAGGGTTGAGAGTTGTAGAAGAAATTTTTTTCTCCACTGCTAATTATAAAATAAAAGCATTACTATAGTGCTTTAAGGTTTGCAAAGTGCTTTATAAATATAAACTCATTTAGTCCTCACCACAGCCCTGGGAAGGTTTGTGGTTCTTGTTGTTATCCCCACTTACAGCTGAAGAAACTGAGACATAGGGTCACACTGCTAGCAAAGGTCTATGCACTGACCTTCTTCATTACCTACTATGACCAAACAATTCATACAGTCTATGGAGTATGTATTTTATTTAATTGAATATTACCTAAAGACTAAGCTGAAAGGGCAGGCATATATAGTAAAGAGGACACTAAACTTGCAGTACAAAGACCTGGATCAAGATTCTAGATCTGCCGCTTACTTGTTATGTGACCTATGGGGTTATAAGAGTCACTTAATTGCCTGTTTTTTCACGGTAAGTAAAATGGGGGCATTGTCAAGAAAGTGCTTTAGAAACTCTCAGCTATAAATATAAGCTCCTTTTATTATTAGAACAAATTCCATGTTCATGAATCAGCTTCTCTTTATGTTTCCATCAAGCTAATTGTCAATTTAGTTGAGCTTGGAATTGAAGTCCTTGGCCATAGGGCAAGTTAGCTCTTGTATACCAGTTCAAAATGGCTCCTTGGCCATAGGACATAATGGTCCATGATTTATTGTTTGTGATACTTTAACTAACAGCTACTACCACTAGAAATAGCCCTCATTTCACACACGACTACTCATTCCAGAAAAGTGAGGTTCCAGTACACTGTCAGATAATTTAGGCAAAGATTTTCATGAATTTGTACAAAAAGTTCATTAAAATACAAACGACCATTATTTTTAGAATGTAGTATTGAAAACACTTGGGCAAAACTCTACAAGGTTGGCTTACCTTTTAAAAGGATGTATGTGGTCAAAATCCCAGAAAAGCAAAGGAGCAAAATTTGGAAAAGGAAGAATTATCATAGCCAATCAGATAAAACATTCAGTGCCTACTATGGCCCATGTATCTCCAAAGGAGACAACAAAACTCAATGATCATCACTATTCAGAGGCAACTAGATGGTGGATAGATTGCCGGACCTGCACTCTAAAAGATCCCAGTTCAATTTTGGTCTCAAACACTTATTAACTATGTGACCTTGGGCAATTCATGTAATCGCTGCCTTCCTCAGGTTCCCTATTTGTTAAATGGAGGGTAATTAAAGTATGCTAAAATGACAATACTAAGAGCACCTACATCATAGGGTCGCTGTGTGTATAAACTGAGATAATATTTGTAAAGTGTTCCACACACCTTAAAACAACATATAAATGCTATTTTATTAATATCATTGTTATAATAACCATTGTGGTCTTCCGTTACAGTGCACCAGGTTCAGAAGAAGGAAAATTTCAAGTTTTGTATAACTCAGAGTTAACATTTCACGAACGTCTGTATGTGAATCTGGATGCACTCGTATACCACATCCATCTCTGCAAACCTCTTTCAACTTTAATGAAACAGTCAGTGATTTTTGTCAGAGGACTGATTCCTCAACCGTCCTTTCAAGCCTTGATAAAGTTAGAATCCACTCTATTATGTTTTATCTTGAACTGACTGCTAGAATACAAGAGATCTTCCCGGAATGATGGCCAATTTTCTTAAATTTTTTAATAAAAATATTTCCAAGGAACATGGCCTTTGCTAGTATTAGAGAAAGAGAGGGGAATCCTGGAGTTCACCTAGTCCATCTCCAATTCTGTTGATGAAGCCTTTTCCCATCATCACTGACGAGGGATCAGCCAGTTCCTATTTGTACATTTCTCGTGACAATGATGAGGTCACTTGTTTCAGTGTTGGGACAGCTTAAGTAATTAGGAAGCTCTTACGTGCAGTGTGCTAAAATCTTACATTCACCAGTCTTATTTTTCCCAACTACAGCCAAATGGAATAAATCGGGTTAGGGATCTTGTTGTTCAGTTGTTTTCAGCCATGTCCATCTCTTTATGACCCCTTTTGAGGTTTTCTTGGCAAAGATACTAGACTGGTTTCTCCAGCTTATTTTACAGATGAGGGAAGTGAAGCAAACAGGGTGAGGTGACTTGCCCTGGGTCATACAACTATTAAGTGTCTGAGGCTAGATTTGAAATCAGGAAGATGAGTCTTCCTGATTCCAAGTCCAGTGCTCTATCCACTGCACCACCTAGCTACCCTTTGACCTTGCCCTTCAGATATTTGACAATAGAAATTGTCTCCTTAAGTCTTTTCTTTAGCAAGAAAGATTGTCTTTAGAAAGTTCCAAAGCAGTAGAGCTGTCTAACAGGGGAACAGGCTGCCTCATCTCAGTCATTGGAATGGTTCAAGCAGAAATTGAACCCCCAGACCCTTGGTCCTCCTATGGAGGAGTTCCAGCTCCTTAGTCTCTCTTCTAGACTGTAGTTCCCAGGAGTGAACATAACTACAAAAGATGAAATTTGGGAATACTTGGATGAGCCAATTCCATAACTGTTCTGTTTAAGTCACTTATCCATGACGTCAGTGGGCAGGGAGAGCATATATAAACAGATAATCTAAACTCTTGACTTCTTTGTCTGCTTGTCTTTGCCTGTCTCTCTTAGAGAGGATTTAGTATAGGTTGGTGACAATGGAGTGGTCAGGGTTGAGGGATTTGCCTTTTCCCAGATTCCTGAGTAGGGAGCTTTGATCATTCATGTGAACGGTTCAAACAGTGTTGAGAATTAGTTATAACTATAAGTAACTATAAGTATCATCTTCACGACAGAAAATGCTATCCGCATCCAGAAAACGAACTATGGAGTCTGAATGCAGATCGAAGCATACTGTTTTCACTTTTTTCTTGTGGTTTTCCCCTTTTGTTCTGATTCTTTTTTCACAACATGACTAATGTCAAAATATATTTAATGTGATAAACATAATCTAAAAAAACCCCAAGTAATATCATCATCCCTTTTAATTTATTGTAAGAGTAGAATCCATAGACTAGGGTAGAAATTCTATATTCAGGATTTACTTCAGTATTTTCAATTATATTTAATATACGTATCTTGTATCTGTTTTTTTATTAAGAGACAGACATTTAAAATAGATATATCCACTCTCAGTCATCTAGAATACTGAGACTCATACTACTGTAGGGACTGAGGAGACAGATGAAAATAAATGTAAGATATGACCTTTTCTTCCAGAAGTTTACAAGATGTTCAGTGAAAGTACGAGAGTGTTCTAGTAAATCCTAAAATGAGTGACAGACAGTGAGTGCTACATGCATTGTGGGAAGGAAGAAGGTCACAGCTTTGGTGTATCTGGGGAAGGCCTTGAGGAAGAAGTGAGACTTGGAGTGGATCTTGAAGGTTGTGTAGAATTTGGAGAGATGGAAGAGAGAGGGATGAAAACTTAGGGTGGGTAAACAATATGGATGAAATCAAGGAGTTTGGAAGTTATTGTAACTTGTTTAGAGGAAAGTGAGAATCCACCAGACTGAAAGGAAGGCTTCTTGTTAGGGAGAAATGGGAGATAAAGTTGACTAGGTAGCATAGGGTCAGACTCTGAATGGCCTTGAATGCTTGGTCAAGAACTTTGGAATTTATCCTATAGCAACTAGGGAATTTTTAGCAAGGGACTGACAAGATGAAATTTGGCATTGGTCTGTAGAACATATTTGAAAGAGAAAGATTGAAGGTGGTGAAGAGTCAGCAGGTGACTGTAGTTGTGATGGTCCAAATGTAAAGTGAGAAGTACCTATATTAGGGTGATAAGAAGAAAGAGGAAGGGATGAATTCAAGAAAAAACTGAAATATGAATCAATAGGACTTAGTAACTATACATAGAGGACGAAGGAAAGAGAAGCATTCTCGTCTCCTCCCATTTCCTCCAGAACCTTCTTTCATCTATCATTCCCTGACTCATCATCAGTCTTTCTTTTTCAATAGCCCTTTTCTCTCTTCTCAGGAGTATGATAGTAAATGTTTAACAATCAGCTTTCTGAAAAATAATGTACACGTGATGAATTATAAAAATTTTCTCCATCACTACCTTAAGTCTAGAAGTCAGCAAAACAATAGATCAAGTTTTGATTTGTAGTTTGCTGATTTCGGAAGTATAAATGATCACATGGAAAATTTAATGGTTGGCTCTCTTGAACTAGTTTGAACTGGTTCCAGCACACTACTGCTCCTGTTCACAAACGTTCCCAGGGCTCCCTCAACCTAAAAAAAAAATCTTCCTTTGACCCTTAAAATCTCCTAAGTTTTTAATTTATATTTCTCTTGCCTTATGTTACTATGTTTGTAGAAGAATTAGCTTCAATTTCCTCACCAAATACAACTCACCTCCTATGAAATCTGACATCTGTCCTTTATACTGTATTGAAACTATGAGATCTTTCATAACTTCTTAATTATCCAATCTAATTACCTTTCTTTAGTTCTCATCCTCTTTCTATAACTGATACTGTTAATTAACCCACCCCCAACACACACACACACACACACACACACACACACACTTCTTATTCTCTTCTCACTTAATTTCATAGAATCATAGACTTTCAAAGTTGAAAGTGACCATTTAATCCAACCTATCCTTACTTTAAAAAGAGCCCTTCTACTACATGATGGGCAAAGGATCCTGGAGCCTTTATTTGTTGAATGTCCTTCATTTTCCAAGAGAACCAGTGACATTTCAGGGTGATGCCTTGACTCTTAAAGGCTGCCTTAAAGCCACTACCTTCCAAGGCAGTCCAATCTACTCTTGAATAGCTCTAAATATTTTTTTTCATTTTTGCATATATTATTTTCCCCTAATTACATGTAAAAACAAATTTTAACATTCATTTTTTTTAAATTTTGAGTTCCAAATTCTCTCCCTTCCTCTCTCCCTTATTCCCCTCCCCTGCTCCCTGAGAGGGTAATTTGATATAAATTATACATGTACAATCATGTAAAATAGATTTCTATATTAGTCATGTTGTGAAAGAAAGCACAGAGAAAAACTCAGCACAGAAAATAATAAAGTGAAAAATAGTATGTTTAGATCTGCATTCCGACTCTATCTGTCCTTTCTCTGCAGGTGGATAGCATTTTTCAAAACGAGTCCTTTCAAATTGGCTTGGATTACCGTATTATTGAGAATAATCTAGTAATAATTGTTAAGAAATTTTTCCTTAGAATAAGCTTAAATTTCTCCTGCAACTTCCATTCTTGCTGCTAGTTTTTTTTTTTTTTCTGGGACCAAATAGCACACATCTATTCCTTCTAAGAATAACTCTTTGAGTACTGAAAAGAAAAATAGGATCTACCCTGAAACTTCTCTTATACAGTCTAAATGTCTCTGATTCCTTCAGCGAGCCTTCTTATGGTGTGGCCCTTGACTCTCCTGGTGGTCATCCTTTTTTTTCTTGAAATATTGTGCTAAGATTGAACATAAGACTAATATATGCATGTATATATATGTGTATATACATACATACATGTATCTAGATATGAATGTGTGTATGTATATGCATATATGTGAACTTGTATATGTATCTACGTATGTACATCTATATGTATATATTTGTATGTGCATTTATGTGTTTGTATGTTTGTATAAACATCTATGTACATGCATCTATGGATACATGTGTATATGTATTTAGCCTTGACATCTCTGAGTTCCAGTCCTCTAATTCCAACTTGCTGGTGGATATCACCCAGAAACCCTACCATGCATATCAAACTTAACATCCTGAACTGGAAAATGAGGGTAAAGACAAAAACTTCCCTCATAGATCCATTGTGACTGGTACTATAGAGAATAGAAGAGGAGAGAAGAGAGAAGACCAGTAATTCACAAAAGATATTATATAAAAAATAAAGCCAACATGAAAGTCATGACCTCAGATTCTATATAAAAATGTACAAAATATTGTAATAACAGGATAGAGATCATAAAACAAAGAAGTAAAATTTGATCTCATAGATACGTTACTGGGGTTTGGTACATGTGACTTAGGACCAGAACATGACTCCAAAAGAATATGATATATTTAAGAACACCAGAATGGGGGAAAAAAGTGGTAGAATAGAGTTGTCCATTAAGAAGATGTACTTATGTGAGGAAATCCAGGAACATGACAGGGGAAAGCATAAAGCATTTGAATGAGGGTCAAAATGATACTGTCATTGGAACAGGCTGCCGATCACTTGGACAGAAGAACTAATTAGATGGAGATTTTGGGAAAGAGATCACCAAATTCTCATAAAAGAAAGATATTGCAGGATATCTGAGCATTTGCTCAAGTGCACTCTCTCTCGGGGTCTCTTCTCTCTCTCTTTCTTTCCTCTCTATCTCCATCTCTACCCCTCTGCTTTTTGAGTCTTGATAAGCAGATACTTAAAGGGGAAAAAACATTGTTTTTCACAAGGTCTTTTTAAGCATTGTGGTATGAAAGGGGGGTGGATGTACCTTGAATTACAGGTGCTTCATCCCTCTTATAAGTTCCTTGGAAACTGGGGCTGTTTTATCATCTCTGTATCTCTACAAATTAGTGTAGTGCCCTGTACTGTTTGTTGAATTAGATAATCCATTCATTGAACAGATAAACACATCACACATTCATTCAGCTAGGAACTGGAAGAGTAATATTCAATTATTGGATGTGTTCTTTTATTTAACAAACATACACAGAGCTTTTCTGCAAGGCACCCTATTAGGAACTATGGAGAGTAGCAGTTATTAAGCTGTATAAGTACTGTCTTTATTCAAGTATCTTACACTCTCTTTGGGGGTCAGTGTATTAACCTTGGCCATATTGAGGTTATGTTTATATTTTACGTACTTGCATGTAATTGAACCCGTATCTCCACACAGTCATAAAATCATTTTTTCCCTTGCTGACTTTGCTGTGGTGTGGGGTGGGGATTCTGGAGAAAGTAAGGGGACAATAGACATATTCTAATTTCATACCCTTTAAGAAGCCCCAGAACCGTGTGTAGGAAGTACAAAGTCTCCAATGACAAAAAGAAGAGACCTTTTTTCAGGAGTGTGGTGGTGGGGAAGTTTAGGGGGGAATTCCTGTTCTAGCATAATTGAAGAGCTGTCCCAATGATCTCTTATAGGCTTGATTCTATCTGTCACAGCCACAAACTTAAGGATATCATAGAAGGAGATTTGTTGCCTTCAGCAGAAATGGTAAAATGTATGAGCCGAGAGTTCGGGGTTCCTGTGAATAGGTCAGAGTTATTAACCCCAAGTCCACTGAAGAAAGTGCCATCTACTCTTTTAAAGATAGAACGACCGAGACAAAAAATACTCAGCTTTTCTTCCCTAATCAAAATACATCAAGAAAATTATCTACAGTGGAAAAAGGACATGGAGATGAAACGGGCCTTAGCACCAAGCTACATTCAGGTAGATACCACCTGCTACTATTTAATTAAAGGTACTGTCAGCATCATGCCTTCATGTTTCTTCTATAACCCATTAAAAAAGTTTTATTGGTACCTTCTATTTTTATATCAGTTATTTCTTGAGGGGGAAAAATACCCTCCATTACTTACTCTCTATCTTGAAAAACAAACAGGCAAAAAGACTTAGTACAAGGACCTTGTATGTCGACGTTTGCAACATTCCAACCTTGTAGTCCCCCACCTCTCTGTCAAGAAGAAGGAAGGCTATTTCTTTATCTGGTCTCTGGTATCATTATTGAATTTTAAGTTAGTCCAATGTTTATTTCCTTTTAGTGATATTTTTATTTAGAGAATATTATTGTAGTCATTATGTATATATATATATATGTATTTTATTTTTATATTCTTATTTTATTCAGTATTAGTATACATACATCTTATCATGTTTCTTATAGTTCTTCAAATTCATTATTTCTTACTGCACAATATTTCTTTACTTACATATGTAATCATTTATTTAGCCATTCCACAATTAAAAAGAATATCTTCTTAAATATTATGGCATCTTTTCTGTCTTTAGACTTAATAGTAGTCTGGTACAGTGGACCATCTGGGTCAAAGATTAGGACACTTCATACCTCCAGTATATTAGTGTCTCTGTCTTCCTATTGTCTATCCAACATCACTTATTCCCATTTTTTGACATATTTGTCAATTTTCAGGGTATAAGGCAAAACCTTAGAATTGCTTTAATTTGCATTTCTTGTATTAGTGATTTGTAGCCTTTTTTCACATGATCATGTATATAACTTACAATTCTTTTGAAAACTGTTCATATCTTTTGACTTGTGATCTATTGGAGGATGGTTCTCAGTCTTTTATATTTGTGCCAGTTCCCTGATTATCACAGATGTTATGCTAATATCAGTGGTATTTGCTGCAAAGATTTTTTCCTACCCAACAATTTCTGTTTTTATTGTCTTAATTGATTTTATTTGTATGAAAAGTTTTTTTTTATTTTTATGTAATCAAAATTGTCTGTTTTGATTTTCTCTTCCTTTATATTGGTTAAGAATTGTTCGCTTAAACATAAATGTGAGAAGTATCTCTTTCCCTTCTCCTGTAACTGCATTATGATATGAACTTTTATGTTCAGGTCTCTTACCCATCCTTCATATCTATATTTAAAAATGACTCTCCTTGAGATTATAGACCCTTTTTTACTATAAAGAAATACTTTTATTATTTTTGTCTAACTCTATAAAGTATTCCCTTGGTAATTTGATTGGCATAATGTTAAAATCTATAAATTAGTTTGATCATTTTTATTAAATTAACATAGCCAAACCATGAACAGTATCTTTACGATTCTTTATCTTCTCTTATTGTCATAAAAAGTATTTTGTAGGTGTATTTATATAAATCTCCAAAGTGTCTTAGTAAGTTAGATCCCAAATATGCATTTTGTAGTTATTTGGGTGAAACTTTTCTTATCGATTTCTCCTGGATTTTGTTATTATTGTATAGAAATGCTGATAATTTTTGTGGATTTACTTTAAATCACACTCTAATGAAATTATTAATGATCTCAATTTCTTTTCTGATTCTCTGGTGTTTTCTAAGAACAGCATCTTGTCTCCTGCAAATAGGAATCATTTATTGATGTTCATATTTTTAATTTCATGGTCTTATTATTGCAATAGCTAGAATTTCTGGACCTGTATTCAACATTAGGAGGCAAACATCTTTTTGTACTGGAAAAACTTCTCATATTTCTCCATCACAAATAATGCTTACTTTAAGTTTTTGGTTATACTAAAGCTGGGCCCTTCCATGCCTATGAATTTTATGGTTTTTAACATAATCAAATTAAAAAAACACTGTTTAAGGCCCTGATATATGCTAGGCACCATACTAGGTTTGTAGGATAGAGAAGCAAAAGTCAGTCTCTACCCTCAAATAACTTATATTCTAATAAAGGAGCAGGGAGAGCATCAGATAAAGGTGACAAGGGAAGGATCTTTTGTCTGTGGGGTCATAGAAATGGCATGTATAACTAAAGGGCAATCCTTTGTCATAGACTATTTTTTTAAAAAAGAATTTTATTTTTAAAAATCCAGAACTTAACAAACACCAAATAAAGTGAGATTTTCCATATAAATAGTAAGACATAAGAGGAGGATTATGCATGAAACTGCATGTATCATATCTTTTCCAGAAGTTATGGGGGAATGGATTTGATTACTTTTCTCTGAGCAGAGAGTAGAAAGGGACAGGGCTGTGTACTTCATCCTAATTATTTGACTAATATTGAACCATCTTGGCATTCTTGGTATACACACAACTTGATCACAGTGAATTACTTTAGATTTAGATTTTCTTCTTTCTTTCTTTTTTTTTTTTGATTGGGAGAGCCAATGATTTATTGATTCTATTAGTCTTGTTAAAAAAATATTTAGTTTTATTTGTCTGTTACATAGTCTTTCTATTTTTGTGTCTCTATTCTCCAGTTTTCTTATTTTACATTTCTTTTAGTGTTTTTAATTATTTGATCTTTTATTTGTTTATACTTTGATTCTATTTTTTTCTATTTTTCTAGGAAATACTTTTAGAGAAATACATATTCCTATGGGGTCTGCATTCTGTAAGGAATGGTCCATTATTGCATTGCTATCATTCTCTTTAACATATATATATATATATCTCTTGTTCTTAAGATTTGTTCCTGATTCCTGATATCATTACTTAGCCGTCATTTAGATCTGCATATTTTCCTCATGTTTCCTTTTTTAATTACTATTGCATTATATCATGGTCTGCAAATATGTTTGTTACTTATGCCATTTTTACATTTGTTTATAATTCCTTAATAAGCAATTTTTACTTAGTGAACAATTTTTATTAAGTTGCTTCCATTGGATGCTAAGAAAATGTGTATATAATGGACTCAGAATGAAGCATATTTTTTCACTTTATTTTTTCTCATGGTTTTGTTTCCTTTGATCTGTTTCTTCTTCACAACTGTGACAAATATGGAAATATGTTTTCCATGATAGCACATGTATAAACTATGTCTAACTGCCTACCATTTTCAGAAGAAGGAAGGGGAGGGAAGGAGGGAGAAAAAGTTGAAACTCAAAATCTGGTCAAAATGAATGGTAAACATTTTCTTAATATGTTTTTTGGGAAAATAAAATACTATTTAAATAAAAGAAAAAAGAATATGTGTGTGTAGCATTGGATATTTCAAACCTGATTTGGAAATTGAAAAATGGAAAATTCGATGTTTTGGAAGAAATCTCAGCCTCAACATGTCCCAAACTGATCTCGTCTTTCTTCCCAGAACAGACTCTCACCTTCCCCTGACACCCCTCTCCCCCTCCCCACTTCCCAACTTCTTTGTTTCTGTTAATGGTGTCATCATCTTCTCAGGGATACAGGTTCTCGCTTTAGAACACTGGTTACACTTGAATTTTCACTTTCTTTCACCCCATACATCCAAGTCATTTCCTCAAATCTTGTCAATTTTACTTCCATAATATCTCATAACAATTTTCTTATCTCTGCTATGCTAAAATTCATCACCCTAGTTCATCCTCATCACCTCTTAGTTAAACTATTACAAATAACTGCCTAATTGGTCTTTCTGCCACATGTGTCTCCCTCTTCAATTCATTCGCCACACAGCTGCTAAAGTGATTTTTTACTAAAGTGTAGTTCTGACCATGTCAGTTCCCCTTGTCCTTAGGTTCAAATACTAGCTCGCCTGTTTAGCTTTAAAAACTCTTCACAATCTGAACCCAAGATACGTTTCCAATCTTTTCACCTGTTCCCTCACCCGCTGGCCATATCTGGGGACCTTTTTTTGCCTAGGTATACAACCTCTCCCTTGATTACCAGACTTCTCTTCTTAGTGGGTTCCTGGTCAGATTGCCACCCTTTATCCCAAGGGTCTATAGACCTTTTAAACCTTATCGGTCTGCCTCTATACTGATCTGGGATTTTTGCAGGGGAAGGGAAGAGGGTTGCCATCAGTATTTGGTCTGGTTTCTAGGTCTATTTGGAGGAGTTTTGGGGAAGAGCCTGCTGTACTGTTTCCTGTTAGCCACCATCTTGACTTTGGTTGGAATTGGTAAGACTCTTCTTCATGAGTTCGAATCTGATCTCAGACACTTAACTAGTTGTGTGACCCTGGACAAGTCACTTAATCCTGTTTGCCTCAGTTCCTCGTCTGTAAAATGAACTGGAGAAGGAAATGACAAACTTTTCCATTATCCTTGCCAAGAAAACCCCAAATGGGGTCATGAAGAATAAATAGAATAGTTATCATGGTAGCTTTGGAATGGAAATGTGTTATGTAGATGATGGGTAAAAACTTACTCCCTGGATAGATGAATCCCTGGCATGTCTTTTCAGCAAAACTTGATTGGAGCATCTCTAATGAGAAGGACCTACCTTCGGCCTGAAGGGAGAACAATAAGAATTTTTCCTGCTGATGGGAAATCTGTATATAACTACAGCATTCAGACTCTGAACTCTGGGGAGCTTGCAAAGCAGCAGTTGATTGCTCAAATGGACAAGGTGAGTGCAGCCCTCTTCTTATTGATACTGGGTGTTTGTGCAGGAAACACTGGAATTGGCAATTGGGAATCACTTTCCCTCCTTTGTCTGTTGACACCCATAGACTTGCTGGCCATCCAAAGGCTCCCAGGACCTTTTCAGTATTTATGGCTAAAAATAATTCCACATTTCTCAAGTCTTTTTAGAGTGGAAAGGAATTATAACTTCTTGAACTTTCTGCAAACCACCACCCAATAGTGCTATAGTTAGATGGTACTAACTCATTTATCAGATCCTAGATGGAAAACTACACCCCCACTGCCTTGAGTCAACTACTGAACTGAACTAAGACATTTTCCAAAGGTTTTTTTTGTTTGTTTTTTAATTCGGTTACATTCTTTACAGGAACGATGGAAAAGGTTCACTTACTCTCAAAAATACCTCGGATCCCTTCCGGAACCTTTGGGCCTGACCTACAAAATACCTAAATCTAAGTTCTGGCTTACTCCAGAAGGATTTCAAGTTCCTGGATATCAGACTAGTTTTGAAAGTAATCGACACCCCAAGAGCCCAGATCTGAATCGGATAGAAGAATTAAAAGAGGTAATATTTTGTTAGGCAAATTAATTCACATGTAGGGATTGATTTCCTCATCTGTACCAATAACATTTCCTCCTGCCTTTTTTTCCTTCCATTTTAGTTATGGCAAGAGAATAGACTATTTGCTAATATCCTGAAGCCTGTCCTTGATAGGGACAGAATGAACTGGGAAGAGCGGCATTTGGATTTTGACATTTACAAGAAGCCACCCTCTACTCTACCTCTTCCTGTTAAAAGATTTTCCCTGAGAGGTAAAAAAATCAAAACAAAAGAAAAAACCAAACCCATTTCAAAAGCTGATGTTCCTTCATGCTTTCCCCAGGTTTAGATAATATCTGATATTTATGAAGTCCTTTAAAGGTTGCTGAGCACTCTGCATATCTTGTCATGAGAGTCTCACATCACTTCAAGGTAGGGATTAAAGGTCTGATTTTTAATTCATTCATCCTTTTCTTAAAAAATGAGGAAACTAACTCACAGATCAAATGATTTGCCCCTGCTCATGTGCCTGGTGTCAAGGGATTTGTTTAAATCTTCTTGAATCAACATCTATCCCCTTTGCTCTTGTCTTTGTACTCAAAGTGCTTTTTAAGATACTTTTTCTTATTCACTTGGATATATTCAACAAATCCATGACATAAGGAAACAAGGACCTCAAGAGAAAAAGTGACTTGCTTGCTAACAGCAAGTTAGGGGCAGAGCTGAGACTAGAAGCTGTGTGTCCTGAAGCCCGGGGTGCCACCATAATTATTCTAAAACTCAAGAAGGTAGTAAGGTGATTCTTGCACTGGGTAGGGAGGTTAGTCCTCTAAGATTCTGCGTATGGGATGAATTTAGATTAGGAAAACACGTATACTCAATCAGACATAAGGTGATGAATATCCGGTCTAGAGAGAATTATTAACAATCAAAGAGACATAAAGGGAAAGGAACAATCCAATTTAATGGTGGATCGATATCTGAGGATTTGATAATTAGGTTATAAGGACTGTGGAAGGGTTTGTGTTATGGACTAATCTTTAGGAAAACAGGTTCTTTAAATCCCATGAATATTTGTCAAGCACTTAGCATAGTACCAGTTATATAGCAAGTGCTTAATAAATGCTTGTTGTATTCCCACTAATGGTGATATCCAAATATCTGTAACCTCATTGATTTGGGTGAGCCCTCCAGTAATGCAGATTACAAGTCATCAAGGCCTGTGCCCTCCCATATATCTGCCATAAGAGTTATCAGTCAATGATCTTTCTCTTGACACTACAGGAATACCACAAAGCCTCAGATCTGATTGTCTTTGCTTCATCATATGATCAGTCCAATCTTCATTAATGGCTTTAGTGAATTTTTTCCCTTCCAATCCTCAGTCTATAAGCAACTTTTGGTCATTAAAATTTACCTTCCTTTGGCAAGGAGGAGGGGGAGGGGGAAAGGATGAGCTGAGTTACCCACTGGGTGAGTCCCCATTCAGGCATCTCAGACTACTCACAGGTTGAGTTTGTCTTTTGTTTTTGAAGAGGACCATGATATCAGGAAGATGATGGTATGACTTGCAGTTGACTTTGATTTGAGTGAGGGAGGGCTGTGCATGGTCACCAGCCTCACTTTCTCCTCCAGAACCATCTGGCTCTAGCGGCCGGGTATTCATCAGGGAGAAAGAAAGAAAGAAAGAGAGAAAGAAAAGAAGGAAGGAAGGAAGGAAGGAAGGAAGGAAGGAAGGAAGGAAGGAAGGAAGGAAGGAAGGAAGGAAGGGAAAAAAATCCCAAGTTAACTAGGAAGTTTTCAGTCATCAAAATTTGCCTTCCTTTGAAGAGGAGAGGACGAGCTAAATTACCCAACTGTCTGGGTCCCCATTCAGGCATCTTGGACTACTCAGTTGGACAAACACAACAACCACGACCAGTCAATAAGCATTTGTTGAAGTAATGTACTCACTATGTAGCAGACGCTGTGTCCAGGATACAAAGAAAGGCAAAAACAGTTTACATTCTAATGTGGGAGGCAGCAGCACACTAGATGGAAGGTAGTTATCTCAAAGGGGAAGGCATAGTCGCTGGGGTGACATTAGAAAGGAGGGTCATGCCACAGCATCGGCCTGATGTAACTGGATTATAGATTATATGGAGGGGTGAGTAAAGTGTAGAACTAAGAACGTCGGAAGTAGCATGTTAGGAAGCACTTCAGATGTCTTGCTGGGGGCCAGTACTGTGGTGGAATTGGGGAGGATGGGTTAATGCTCTAAAATATCATCCCCACATCAGCTGGGTTTGGTGAGAACTTGTGAGGCAGATCTGGGGCAGTTTGGGTTAAGTGCTCCCAGGTGGGATGACCTGGAATCTTGTTGTACCCCTTGTTCAAAAGGAGCATAAAAGCAATTTTTAAAAGGACTTTGGTGGAGAGCCTCTGAGACTTCAGGGAAACTCTTTCTAACTACTCTTTTTTTTTTCTTTTGAGGGGGAGTGGTTATCTTCTGCCTATGGATATTGGGATATTTATAGTAAAATGACTGAATTCTCTGGGTCTGAGTTGTCCATTGTGGTCTAGGCAAGAAGAATGAGGACCTGAACTAGAATAGGGGTGGCAGGAGAGAGAAGACATATCGAAGAGGTGTTGTAAAGGTAGAAATGATGAATGCAGTGAATTGGACATATGGAGTGAATGCAAGATA
Source organism: Bettongia penicillata ogilbyi (assembly GCA_023548195.1). Lineage (NCBI taxonomy): Eukaryota > Metazoa > Chordata > Mammalia > Diprotodontia > Potoroidae > Bettongia > Bettongia penicillata. The sequence goes on from JAJHZJ010000258.1 coordinate 5,364,860, forward strand.
AGAGGCTGTGGGTGACCCTGCTATTGTGACCTTGTGTGACTTGGAGGATGGGAGTGCCCACAGGGAATTTCAGGAAGTTGGAGAAGGGGAGGGAAATGATGCCTTTTGGGGGGATTTGTTAAGTTTGGTATGCCTATAGGACATCCTGTCACCAAGGACATTGGCTTAAATGTAATCAGATGCTGCTGAATCTATTTATAGAGATATTTAGAAATATGTAAATAAGCATTTTCTTTGTCTATGGAAATGACTGGACTGTTTTTCAAAGAAATTTGTTTTCTTGGTTGGCTAGATTTTTTTTCCCCTAGAGACACTATTTCCATAGAACTCAAGCAGCTCATTAAATACTGTTCTAGAAATAGATGTAATTTCACAGATGCTTCATTTCACTTGGAATAGTTTTCTTAAAAGACTGAAAGCAAGTTTGAAGAGGACAATTTAGTAGGACAGAGACCAAAAGAACTTGCAGAACAAGGCGGCTGTTTCTCTGTCCTGCCCATGGTTTAGTCTGCAAAAACATAAGGAAACCGAGTCAATGGCATAATAATCCTGATGAACACCTGCCTTGAATTATCAATTAATTTCCTAGCTTTAGTTCTTTGATTGTGGCTTCTAGTTTCCAGTACAAAGCCATCCATGCATATAGTTCAGAGTGCCCGCAGAGACCTTGACATTTGAAAACCGTGCCAGTGCTCCCTGGATTCATCAGTGCAACAAAATACCAAGATGCTGGTATTCTCACAGTTCATCACTCACCATGAAGATCCAAAGTTTGTGATGAAACTTCCAAACTGCAAGGGGAAAAACCGTCTCACAACTTATTTCACACACCCTCTCCTTGATGTGAAATGTGTCCATTGATGTATAAGGCTTCCAAAGTGGTCTTCACTAGTTTTTTGGGGGTCTAGCTAGTATATTTAACTGAAACCCTAAGTAATTCAATGGAAAAGGAATGGAAAAGCACAATGGATTTTCTCATCTCCATGTATTAAAACATGAACTCAGGAATGTAAGAGGTATGCAAGAAAGAGGAGGATTTGGGTAGCTCACAGAATGAGAGAGTGGATTTGTTCCATGGCTACTAAAAAAAATACACAGCCTGCAGTTAACGAAAGTATAATATATCAGCATAACCTGGAATATTGGAAGATTGAAGAGCTCTAAGGGAAAAAAAATCAAATCTCTGCTGATAGAGGGAGCTCCCTGGCAGTCATGCCGAATTCAGAAGGAAAGCAGATCCTGCTATCAGATGGGTCTGACAATCGACTCTGGGATTAGCAGACTCCTTTACAGAAGTATATATAGCTCTCTCAAAATGATGTGGTCCTTCCTGCCTTTTCAGTTTATCCATCTAGTGCAGTACAGCATGTTTCAAGGACCACAAATACTACTTAGTGAAAAGAGTGGTTAGATTGGCTCTACATTTTCCCAGCATTTAAAATACATGAGTATCTTTGTCCTATTTTTGTAAATCTCCTTACAGGATACTTATTACCCATCACTGAAATTCATTTAGCATTTCAATGCCAAGATGTTACTTTTAGACTCCCAACTTTTGATAAATCTCTTTAAAGATGTTAATTTAGTATCATTAAATATATGTTGCCAATTACCATTAGGCTAAAATGTATTTTCTTCTAATTCTGAATTGCTTGAAGTAAAACTGTTTAATGAATGGATTGCCTTTGGTGCTCACTCCATGCTTCCTAGGTAATGATATCTATCAACCACCATTAATAAGCTACTACTTTGTGCCAGTCATTGTGCTAAGCAATCAGGGATACAGAAGAGGAAAAGATAGTCCCTGAATACAAGGAACTTACAAGGGGAAGATAACATGCAGGCAAATATATACAAAGCAAGTTATAGATGAGATAAATAAGAAATACAGTTGATCCATCCCCATTCACAGATTGCATACTTGCAAATTTACCTACTTGTATTTGTGGCTCCCAAAATCAATACTCATGCTTTCGTAGTCATGTGCAGTCACACCATCCTAGCTGAGATTGAATAAGGTGGTCTGCTCTTTGCTTTCATATTATATTGTAAACACAGATCCTTTTTGTGACTTAGTACTACTTTTTATTTTGCACTTGTGTGGGTGATTTCACTGTTTAAAATGCTTCCCATGCATGGAACTGAAGTGTTGCCTAGTGTTTCTAAACACTAATTGACCTAATGGATAAAATACATGTATCAGATAAGCTTCTACCACTGTTGGCTGTGAGTTCAATGTTAATGAATCAACAATATGGTACAGCCAGAAAAAAGCAGAGGAAATTTGTTGATCTGTAATAAGCCCTTTTGGGAAAGTGATGATGTAAATGTTGTGACCAGATGCTCACAGATACCTGTGTATTTTTCCTAGGAGTGATGGTGCAGTATTGGCTAACTCAGTGTTTGCAGCAACTTTATAAAACGTAATAATGAGAATCAATTGTAATTAAGAGAGAGAAATTACCAGAATTAAGAGACTGTTGTTCGTGATGAGGCACCTCCATTTTGGGGAGAACATCAGTAAGCCAGGATGTGCAGAGGAAGGAAATCAGATGGGAGAGGGCCCAAAGTTCTTGCTGGGTGAGGAAGCACCTTCCCTTCTACGGAAGGTGTGCTAACTGGTGTGTGGAAAAAGTGTAAGATTTAGTGTACTTGGCCCCAAAGCGGCAGAACCAGAAGCGACAGGCACAAGGTGCCTTTAAAGAGGCTTCTTGTTTGAGAGCTCTAGAGCAGTGAAATGGGCCGCCCCATCCCCTCAAGGCAGTGGATCCTCTGTACTGACCTCTGAGGGAAGATTCCTTCCTGTACTGATAATCTGCCTTTTGTTTGGTCAGTTTTGGAGCATGGGTTCTAGTAGATTTTGAAACTTAACTTGAGGAAGGGTGGGATGAAATTTGGGTTGAGGCTTTGGTCAGACAAAACATTAGCTTTTTTTTGGGAATGGGGACCCCAAACTCTTGCTGTCACCTTCAGGCAAGTGGAAAGGGGCAGACTAGGAAGTGAGTGCTCATTCTGATCCTAAGAAGATGGAGGCCAGTCTGAAGATGAGAGTGCTCAGGCACTGATTGGATCCCAGCCATCTTCACCTCTGGTCTGATCCAGTGCTCTCCCCACCACAGCTCTAACAATGGAGAAAGTCAATCAAGAGCAAAGTTCAGAAAGTGTGGATATTCTCAGACCGACTGTTTCCTCCCCAACAACTTGTCAAGCTGAACTCCGAGCTCCTTTCACTAGCCTTCCTTCTCTGCCCTGGAAGGAACACAAATCATGTGGAAGGAGAGTGTGATAGAACAGGACAGAGTTTATCAAAATTTAGGACCATTTTCAAGACAAGATGGTCCTTTAGGAACTTGACAAGAGGAATTAAATCATTTTAAACATTTTTAATAAAACGTTTTCACAATTATTTATTTTATTCCAAATCAGACCCATATGAAGTCATGAGCTGATGCAGTTCGGAGACATGGTCAATCATAATCATATATGGATTCCAGAAACACTTTCCCCTCATCTCAGAATATCCTTTCTAAGGGATGCGCACATGTGAAGGCTCTACTACCCAGGATGTGCCGGGCAGCTTTTTTAATGTGTTCATCTAGATTTTCAGAAGAATCTGGAAAAAAAAAAAGCAAAAAATCAAACAGATGACAGTGACAGATGTGAATACTACCATTACACCATTTGAGAAAAAGCACCAAGAAAAGGTGATCAGTCTCTGTGCTAAGGTGAAGAAAAGCATTCTGTCTAAAGTTTTTTTTTCTGGGATTCCAACTGTTGCAGACCCAGGTAATTTCCCAAGGCATTTTCTCCTCAGGAGAGCAGGGAATGATAGCCTAATAGGGCCCACAATCAAGCAGGAGTAGCAACGCTGTCATGGAAAGTCTAAAGTGAGATGCAAAACAAATGCCCCAGGAGGCAGAGGAAGCCGATTTGCTCTCTCCTGGACCACTAAACTGGCCCAAATTGCTGCTGCTTTCCTAGCTGGGATACAAAAGGATGCTGGCCATATCTATGACTTTTCTAGACAGATATCTGCAGCATTCAGAGCAAATAAAATTCATTAAGTACCTTGGGATTGTATTCTGAACTATAAGCAGCTATTGATTAATAGACACAGAAAAGAAGATTCCTGCTCCCTTTTTTAGGAACCTCTCTTCCAAAACTGGCCCCAGGAGTATAATCCAGGATACCGATAGTCTGCTGTCCAGGACCATTACATAATGGTCAGTTTCTGGGCAGTTTGACGAGAAACCCCCAATAAAACAGCTGTAATGTGGGCAAGTTCCAGTCAGGAACTGGTGACCTGCTAGGAGTCTTACACTTCTTTGCCCAACAAGGCGCACACTGTCAGTCTCACTAAATTTGTCCTGTTTGATTGTCTTAAGCTTGTGGGAAACATCCAGCTAATTTCCATTACATAGCACATTCAAGAAGGCCTTTTTGTTGGTGTTGCTACCATGATTCTATTATGAAAGATAATGATAAATTATTTAGAGAGGGATACAATGCCTTGATTCCTAGGGTATGTGCAAATGCTGACTGCCAAAGGAATTAAAATATTTTTCTAATACTTTATCCTATCCTAACAGGCACTAAAGGGAGAGGAAGGGCCACTTAGTTCAGCTATGATGAGTGCAAACAAGTATAAACAAGACCTTAATTTGAAAATGTGCTCATTGTTACACAGATAAATAATCAAGAAGAATTCTGAACTAGACCATTCCCCAAAATCCTCAGCCTATGAAAGTCCCACTCTCCAAATGGGCCTCAGAGCCCTTATCACTTACGTTTTTCTAACAGAGACATGTTGTAAAGATTCTCGAAATATGCCTCAGTGCAGAAAATATTTGTCAGCAGAACCTAGCAGAATAAAACATCAACATTAGCAGATTTAAAATTGCCCTCTTTTAAACAAATGCATTCAGCAGTCTTGACCTTGGGGCCAACTGGGCCAGCAAGAACAGAGCAGGAGTTGAATAAAGGACAACTCCCAAAGTCTTTTAGTGATGTGCTGAGAGTACAGGCACAGGAAGATGAGAAGAGGAGCATCTGGGGCACATGCGGGTGGGCTCTGTCTTCTCTGGGGTCCCCACAGCAGGGACAGGAGTCAGGAATGGTAAGCACAGCTCAGTTCTAAGTAAACCACGAGGGTGAGTGCTCAAGCCTCTTTACAAGGTGTTGTATCATTCGTAGCCCCCAACCCTCCCCATGATTACAGAATAGAATGGAGCTGTAACTGATGAATTGTTAAGTTCCCAATAGCCATAACATTGCACTTATAATGAAAGGAAAGGCCTCAGAGAAGATTGGGTCGAACACTCATTTCACATATGAAGGTGAGGTGCCAAGAAGGAGTGTTACGTCCAAGGTCACAGAGAGAACTGTTGCTAACAGTTCTACCTACATGGCACAGATAAATACTATTTCTTTTACTTTCCGGGGGGAAAAAAGTTATGGAATCACTGAATATAAAAGAAAACAACAAACCTCTTTCATTTTTTTTTCTGCAGGCAAGATCAAAACTGCCTACAAGAACTGAGCCCTTCAATGACTGATCACAGTGCTTGCTACCAACTCGCAGTCATCAAACCTATTTCCCAAAGAAATGCTTCTGTCTCCAAAACCAACTGTATTTAAAAAACAACATACTGAAACCAAATGGATAAGTGGGTTCACCATATATGTACTGAACTTAGGAGAGAAAAATTGCCTGCTGTAGCCCCAGCCCTGCTCACACACTCACATCAAGGTCATGGTTACGCAGCCCGATGCGGACGGAACGACTAGCTCTGGAGAGGACGGCGGTCATGGCATACAGATTGATCACGATGTCCGCTATTCTCTTCATGGCCAACTGCTCTTCCACGATACTCTAAGAAAAGGGAGTCACTTTAACACAGAAGAGATAAATGGAAACTGACAACCACTTTCAAAACATGCTGGACAAAGTGAGAGCCTCCTTTCCCTACGTTAGCCTTGACACACTAAGATAATTAAACCCTCCCAATTAAGCTTTTTATAACCAAGGGACTTAACATGCCACGAGTTGGGTCTTTGTTGGCCTGAGAGATAAGGAGCAGTTCTGATGGCCTCAAACGTTCGAGATGTTTTTGAATGTTTCTGAAATCCTCATGGTGATAATGTGATAATGAAAGCTCTTTTCAACAAATAATGAAGTCTTTCTGCTTAAATCTAGGATAGACACAGGGACGAAAATCCTTGCCCTGAGAGACTTAGAATTTAGTAGGCAGAATCAACTACATACAGAAATGGTTTGAATGCCATTTGTGCTCTCAGTGAACAGGCTGCAGTAAAGGAGCATTCCAGGGAGAGAGATGAAGGAAGGCTTTGGGTTAGAGGCAGTACCAGGGCTGGTCCCTGAAGGACAGCCGGGACCTCACCCGAGAATGGCAAAGGGAAGACGTTCTAGGTGGATTCTCTTCCCTGGTATCCATTGTTGATGACCTTGGCCATATCACTGTCACTCTCTGACCCCCTCCTGGCACAAGACGCACAGTATGGAAAACACCTGGTAAAACCTAACACATTCTGTGAATGGAAGCTGTTGGAATGAGGGCATTTAAAAAGGGCTGAGGTTGCTTGTCCACAAGCTGCTTTGGGGCTTCCCAGAATGGTGGGCACAGGCTCAAAAGCGAAGAGCTTTTCTGCGGGGTGTAAGCTGACCTGCAGATACTTCTCAGCCCTGGCCCCTTCACTAGACAGCTGTATCACTGACCAAGACAGGGTTAGGTACCTTGCCAAACCGCTTCAGCAGCACCTCTACCATTTTCCCAAAATGATACACGTTTTCTTCTAGTCTGTTTGCACTCTCCTATAAGGGAAGCAGAACACACAGCTGCAGAGTCCATAGCTTTGAGAAGAGAACTGAATTGAACAGCAGTTAATCAACAGCAATCCCTCTGATCCCAAACCAGAACAGCATTTATCCCCCGGATCTCCTGGGCTTCTGCCTTGACTTTGCCTGTTCCCACTTGTGAAGCACACGTGAACTGTAAGCATGGATCTCAAGGCTGGCCCTACCCAGGTCTTCACTGATGGGGTGGAGAGACTCCCACGTTGGGCACTCTCTACAGATGAGCACACTGAGTGGTTGGGGCAGCAAACAATTAAGTTTCAAATAACTTGTCCACCAAATGGAATCCTTTATATTGTTGTTTTTAGCATTTTTCTATGGCTTCAAAAAAAAAAGATCTGGTGTTCTCAAACCATTTTATATTCACTGTTTCATTTTTTTCCCTGTAAGGTAGATTGGCTTCATAAATGCTGATAAAATAAAAATGTCAACCTCCCTTAATTGGGGTTTCTCATGAAGAGTCATTTCTAAAAGGAAAAGGATGTATATGGTATACATTAAACCAAATTTTAAAATAAAAAGGCTGTTAGTTTTGTGCCTAATTTTATTGATTTCTCTAGGAGGACTGTTTAAAAGGATTCTTCAGTAATGCAAAAATGTGACTAGGCAGCTGGAAGAGGAACCTTTTCCCCCAATGCTGTGGGGGTAGATGAGCATGTGATCTATAAGTTGTAAAGATCCTGTAATCTGAAGTAACTGGGCCAAATGAATTTAATTTGAGGGAGGAATTAATGGGAAATTTAGAAAGAAATGATTAGGAAAGTAATGTATAATTAATAAGCAAAACAATAGTGGGATAAAAATAACACGTCATCTAGATCTGTAGACTACGGACACCTGAGTAAGCCAGCCAGAACTTGAACAGACTGTTGTGGGGAGGAAAAGGTAAGTGGATTGGGATCTCCCATAGAAAAAAGTATCAAAGAGATGAATGAAGAAAATTGAGTTCAAAGTATCATAGGATTTAGAGCTAGCAGAGACCCTGACAATGCCTTGTCCAGGAGTTTCTTCAAATAAATCTATCTTGTGGTAAGGATGGGAAGAGAGCCCAAGGCTACTCCTCTCCACCTAACTTAAGCTAACCCCCAGGCCCAGAACAAAGCATTACACATACACCCTCCCATGGACTATCACTAGTCTCTTGGATCTCCACCCATCAGTGAACAAGAAATAAAAGCTATCCTCACCGCCACACTGGGATGCACCACTCCATTTATTCCCGTCAGACCAAGATCGACCTTTCTGATCAAGCTTTCTCGAAGTTTGCTTGACACATATTCCATTGCAACACTCACGTTCCCCTTCTGCATTTCTCTGAAATGGGATTCACAAACCTAGTCAATAAGCCAGGTACAAATGTTTTGTGCCAGTCATGGACAAGAGTTCTGACAAAGGATGGTGATGAATTATTTATAAAAACAGTATTTCATCAGAAAGGCTGTTTGTTTCGCGTATACCGACGTATTATCTACAATTCACATCCTTTGTTAACAGAAAGTATCATCCAAGCCCAAGACATTATTTTGTGCTAAGAGTGACAGTTTATGGAGGATATAATTCCAAAGCATATCAGAGGTACTTTCATAATGTTTCATAATGTTACTGAGGACAGAGGACAGATGTTATGATCTTCATTTTACTAATAAAGAGACTGAGGCTCAGAAAGCCTAAGAAAACCTCAGAAAGCGTAAGGCTACACTGGAAGAAAATGTTTATTATTTTGGGAGCACAGTGGAAGAGCTGCTAAGGCGCTTTGGCAAGGCAACTAACCTTCCCTTTGGTCAGTGATGCACCTATCCAGGGAACAGACCAGCACTAAGAGGTAAGTGTAAGACAAGATGGCTCAGACCCTGCAGGAAATGAAGAAACTTGGGCCTTCAGCTCAGGAATCCAAACTCCAAGGGCTGCGTGAATAATTGGAGCCTAAAAGCTTACCTACCCTTGCTAGAAAGGCCATTATTTGGTCACATCTTATTGTGTGGGGAAATGACACTGCAGTAAGGAAGCTCTGGGTTCAGACCTAGCAATGGTGTGACTGAGGGCACGGCAACCTCTCTGAGCCTGTTTCCTCAATACCCCTAAGCCTCACAAAGTTATGTTGAGGATCAAATGACAATATATGGGAAGGATCTGGTAAATCTTAAAGGAGAATGAAGGTGTCATTATCACCACAGCATCATTCAGGTTCTCTTCTGTCATCTGCTCATCTCTAGCTACAAAGCATGCTGCCCCCCAGAAGCCGGCAGCTTAGGACAGCTGGGATCAGACTCTGGGTCAATCTTTTTTCACACACAAGAATCACTCCCAACAGGGCATATCACTGTCAGGAAATTAAGGATGCAGGTCTGGGTCTAGCTCGCAGTTAAATGCCAATTAACCTGGCTTGGAAGCAGTTCCTTCAGAAAGTATGCCAAACAAATGAATATTAGCAATTCCCATTTGGTTCCCAGCAGTCATTTCTAAAATCCAAAAAATGAGCATGCACATGTATACATGCATGTATGAGTGCACGCACACGCACACATGCGTGCCTGACTCCTCTTCATCCCTGAGCTTTGATGTCCTGTGAGAAACACATGCTATTTCACAGATTCTGAAAACCAAATTTCCTTAAGGGCTGTAGTGCCTGGGAGAAAGGCAGGGAGGAAACCAGACAGGAGAGCATAGCAATCTCGGAGAAGAGGAATTAAAGGCTGAATTCAAGAACTGTAGGTAGAGGCAGTGTAGGAAGTCATTCTCATACTCCCCTCCCCTAAACTTCTTATGTCTTGACTCTTGGCAAATCTGAGAGCAACAAAGGTGGCCTCTTTCTGACAACTATGCTGGAAGGGAAACGAGGCACCAGAGAGGATGGTGTGTGGTTCCTCAGTCTAAACCTCTTCAATTTAAGGGCAGTTAGTAAAGAGGACTGACCCTCCTTTTTCCTGTAGCATGTTTTGGACTAGCTCTTTGATGTGTTTCAGACTTTTTAAAGGATTAAAAATAATCCCTTTTCATGTTAAAAAACAAACAAATTACCACCTACACAAATCAGTAGCAGAAATATTTTGCTTACTTGGTCCAGGAAGAGTATTGCTTAGAGAAAAAACACAGTATGGCCTGGGTTCTGAAATACTAATCCTCATGACGGGGATAATGATGATAGCAATTATGCTCAAACACTAGTCTCTAACGAGGGCTTTGTGTTCTTTCATGTTTTTTAAAAAGCAGAAAACTGTGACCAGTAGAGTAAGAAGATGCCAAGGCCTAGGAACATTTCTCTAAGTTTTGCACAGAACCTGAAATTTTGGAGAGAGGGAGAAATGGAGCAACTCCCTTTCCATTCAAGTCTGTGGTAGTGGTGTCTATCCCTCCTAAAGCTCCAGACTTTTGGGTAGGTGAGGGTAAGGGGAGAGAGGAGACATCTAAAAGCATTTGACCCTTTGGAAGCTCCAACACCAGAAGTATACATACCTGATTTTCTCTGTTAAGATTTGACCTGCATGCTGCAGTCCTGTCATGGCAATATACATGCGGAGGATCTCATTTGTTCCCTAAAAACACAAAACACAGAGCTATGAAATTCCAATGAAAGGCTTTCAGATGATCTCCTCAAACTGGTAAGAAGAACTCCCAGGGTGTTAAGGCAGCCCTATCAATTTATATCAATAAATTTACTTCAGTATTGAAATCTGATGACAAGGCTAATGAGGGGCCAACTGACCCTACTGCTGAAGAAAACCTGAAGGAACTGAGAATGTCAAACATGAGTAGCTTTCTTTCTCCAGAGCATAGATGTCCAGACTCCCTGCTCTGCAGCCATATCATAAGGCTCCAGACTAGATGGGGGCTTTAATTCCCCTCTGCTCCTCTTGTCAACAATGTAAATAGACAGGAAGAGTTTTTTTTCCCTTCTCAAATACTTTAAGAGAACCCTCACACTTCATGGAGCTGAGAGCTCTACCCTGGACTTCTCAATGTGACGAATGTTTTCTAAACAAAGAGCCTCACAACTGCTACTACTTCCATCATCAATGAAAGTATTTGACCAACTGTGGGATCAGCTAGGAATGCCTGAATTCCCATCTTCCATTAACAAAGGAGCCCAGGGAAGCTCCCAGAGCAATGATGGGGCACGGGGGAAGTCGGTGGTGCTAGAAATCACTAGAATGTCATCTTGTCCATACACTATCATTTACAAAGGACTAGAGCCAAAGAGGTCTGTGACGGCAACTCAGTGGAGTGGATTCACAATGGAAGTTTTATGGGTGGGGGGAGAAGCTTTGACTTTTGCTGTTTTTGATGGTTTAAAAGCAAGAGAGCAGAGGATGTGATTGATAATAATCAGAGAAGTAACCACAACTTAACAAAAAGCCTGAAGGCTACAACTCACAAAAGGTTCAGACTTACTCAGTCCCTATGGAAATTGTAGGTCTGTGGTCAGACAAAGCTTCATGGTATATGCAGAGCAGGTTTTAGAGGCCTTGGCAGGGCCTCAAGGAGTAATACCATCCCTGCTCTCGGACAAAAGCAGAAAAGGACAGGGGCTTTGTCCCTGTGCTCCCTACTCTAATTCACATGCTTCCAACACAAACCTTTGAGATTTTTTTTAAAGAAGTAGAGAATGCCTCACTGCTCAACCCTGAAAGAAATATAAAAGGGTAAGATATTTATGTTCTCAGTGAGGAAGTATATAAAATGCTTCATAACCTTTAAACTAATCTTTAAGTGTCTATAAGTGCTAATCTCATGAAACGACTACAGAACAAGATGGCTGATCTGGGTTGACTGTGTGTGTGTCTGTGTGTAGGGTGGTGGTGGTGTTAGTCTCTAAAATGCTGCCAAGGGGAAACTGGAATACTGAGGGAAGATTTTCTTAGGTGGGCAGGCAGTGATTGGAGGAGGGCCTTGAAAATATAGCTGCATGTCCCTATCTCTAAAAGGAGACAGAATGCAAACTTTAGCAGTTTTTTTTAATGCTCTTAGCAGTGTTGCTACCTTGCAATACTGTAAGGCTCTCTGCAGCAAACAGACTGAGTCTAGGTGCTGTATGACTTGCACTTGACTTTGTTTTGAGTGAGGAAGGGCTGTGCAAGGTCACCAGCCTCACTTTCTCCTCCTGAGCCATCTGGATCCAGTGACCAGATATTCATCAGGATGACTGGAGATGGCCCAGGATGCAGTGGGGGCCCTGGCCTTTTCAGGTATTTACTTAAAGGGAGGTAACGCCCACTGAGTGAACGGGCCTCTTTAAGAAGTAGTTGGGGAATGGCCCTTTTAATGAGCAAAAGAAAAAAATAACTAAATGAAACTGGGAAGGAAAGAGAAACTGTTACTATTGATAATCATTCTAAGCCAGCCATTAAAATGGAACATGGGCATTGAAAATGAAAAGCATTTTCATGAGAGGCTCCTCCATGGACTATGCCTAAAACTGAGGCCTAGAGTGTCTAATGCACACTGCATAGGCACCCACAAGTGTCCAAGGACAAACAGTGACAAGTCCTTCAGAGGCCTTAGAGTCCAAACCCTTTATGGGATTTGAAAGGAAACTGAGTCCTGGAAAGCTGGATAGCTCAGGGTAAGATCACAATAAGATCCGAGGATTAAAAAGAGAGCTTTTGAGCCAGACCCTCTACTGTGACCATAGGAGGCCTAGGGAGCTTCAGGGATCTCTATGTGATCAAAGACAATTTCCTAGACCTAGAGGTAAGAAGACCACTTACAACTACAAACCCCTCTCCCAGGTATCTTCCTGCAACTAAGGCCTAGTGAGCCAAATGACCACTATATGATCAGCCAGAAGGGTCCAAGGAATAACGTGACTAGACCTTCAGAGGCCTTAGAGTCCAAGCACTTCATGTGCCTCTAAAGGAAACTGAGTCCTAGAGAGCTGGATAGACAAGTGTGAGATCACTCCCAAGCCCTTAGGATGAAAAATATCAAGGCATTTAATGGCTTTAGAGCCAGACCCTCTGTGGTGAGTGGGGGGAGGGGGATGAGGACAAAGGGGCTTGAGGGACCTGAATGTGATCACCTACAGGTTCCTAGGCCTAGAGCAAAGAGGACCTCAGGGGCATTTACACCAGAAGCCCCTCCATGGACTCTGACTGAAACTGAGGCTTCGAGAGTTGAATGACCATTGTGTAGGGTCACCCATAAGTCCTTTTTTTTTTTTTTTTTTATTAATTTATTTATTTAGCTTTTTACTTTCATTTTCACAAATTTTTGGGTTCCAAATTTTCTCCCCTTTTCTCCCCTCCCCCCACCCCAATACCCCAAGCAATCTAATTTTCCCTATCTTCAATCTGTCCTCTCTTCTGTCATCCCTCCCTTCCCTTGTCTCTATCTTCTCTTTTCTCCTGTAGGGCCAGATGACTTTCTATTCCTCATTAACTGTATGTCTTCTTTCCTAGTTGCAACAACAATACTAAACAATTGTTCCTGAAACTTTGAGTTCCAAATTCTCCCCATCCCTCCCTCCCCATCCATTCCCTTTGGTACGGCAGGCAATTCATTATAGGCCATATCTGTGTAGCTTTGCAAGTGACCTTCCTGATAGTCGTGTTGTGTAAGACTAACTGAATTGCCATCCCTCTTAACCTGCCCCTCATTGTTTCTCTTCTGTCCTTTGATCCTGTCCCTCCCCAAGTGTTGACTTTCAATTACTCCCTCCTCCCTTTGCCCTCCCTTCCATCATCCCCCCCCCAATATCTCCTTCTCCCCCGCTTTCTTATACTGTAAGATAGGTTTTCATACCAAAATGAGTGTGCATTTCACTCCTTCGTTTAGTCAAATGTGATGAGGGTAAACTTTTGTTTGTTTGTTTGTTTGTTTGTTTTTTTTTTCCCTCAGCTCTCCTCTTTTTCCCTCCACTAAAAACATCTCCTACTTGCCTCTTAAATGACATATAGTTACCCCCTTCCATTTCCCCCTCTTTCCTCTCACTACATTTCTCTCTCACCATTTACCTTAATTTCTTTTAAGGTATGGTGCCATCCTATTCAGTTCAATCTGTGCTCTCTGTCTCTGCATGTGAATGCATGTGTGTATGTGTGTGCATGCGTGTACATGTGTATGTGTGGCCCCACCAACCACCCAGATACTGAAAAGTTTTAAGAGTTAGAAATATTGTCCTTCCCTGTATGAATGCAAACAGTTCATTTCTGGTAAGTCCCTTAATACTTCTCCTTGCTGTTTACTTTTGCATGCTTCCTCTCATTCTTGTGTTTGAAAGTCAAATTTTCTTTTCAGCTCTGGTCTTTTCATTAAGAATGATTGAAAGTCCTCTGTTTCATTGAAAGACCATATTTTCCCTTGCAGTATTATACTCAGTTTAGCTGGGTAGGTGATTCTTGGTTTGAGTCCTAGTTCCTTTGACTTCTGGAATATCCTATTCCACGTCCTTCGATCCCTTAATGTAGAAGCTGCTAGATCTTGGGTTATCCTGATTGTATTTCCACAGTACTGGAATTGTTTGTTTCTGGCTGCTTGCAAGATTTTTTCCTTGAGCTGGGAGTTCTGGAATTTGGCCACAATGTTCCTAGGAGTTTCTCTTTTTGGATCTCTTTCAGGTGGTGATCGATGGATTCTTTCAATACGTATTTTGCCCTCTGGTCCTAGAATGTCAGGGCAGTTTTCCTTGATAATTTCATGCAAGACGATGTCTAGGCTCTTTTTTTGATCATGGCTTTCAGGTAGTCCCATAATTTTTAAGTTGTCTCTCCTTGATCTATTTTCCAGGTCAGTTGTTTTTCCCATGAGATATTTCACATTCTCTTCCATTTTATCGTTCTTTTGGTTTTGTTTGGTGATTTCTTGGTTTCTCATAAAGTCGTTAGACTCCATCTGTTCCATTCTAATTTTGAGAGAACTATTAAATTCAGTGAGCTTTTGAGCCTCTTTTTCCATTTGGCTCATTCTGCTTTTGAATGCATTCTTCTCCTCATTGGCTTTTTGAACCTCTTTTGCCAATTGAGTGAGCCTATTTTTCAAGGTGTTAATTTCCTCAGCATTTTTTTGGGACTCCTTTACCAAGATATTGACCTTTTTTTCATACTCTTCTTGCATCTTTGTCATTTCTCTTCCCAGTCTTTCCTCCACCTGTCTAACTTGCTTTTCAAAATCCTTTTTAAGCTCTTCCAAGGCCTGAGCCCACCCAACACCCCTCTGGGGTGTCTGGGGTACTGAGGCCCCGCCCTCCACATCTTTCCCTGATGGGAAAAATACGTCCTCGTCCTCCCCATCAGATCCAAAGGTCGGGATCATTTGCATTTGTTGGAAAAAACTCTCTAAAGTCTTATTTTTCTTTCCCTTTCTAGGCATTTTCCCAGCCAGTTACTTGACTTCTGAGATTCCTTTCCACCTCCGCCTGGATCCGCCCAGCTAGTACTTGACCTCTGAGATTCAAATGCGCTTTCCCGCGGCAAGCTTTAGTTCTGGCGCAGGGTGGGGGCAGGGCCGCTTCCTAGCTTGGGCCCTCAGGGGCTTTCTGAAGAGACTTTCAGGAACAGAGCCGATGGGGGCGGGGTGGGGGACCCCGCCTGCTGTGCTCAGCTCCCTTGAGGGTTTTATTCAGAGGCATTCAGCAGTAGAGCAGGGTGGGGGCAGGGCCGTCTCCCCTGCTCGGCTCCCTCAGGTTGGAAAGACCTTCAGTATTGAAGATCCTACCTGCTGCTGGGGGATTCCTGAGTCCCGGGCCGTTGCCACCTCAGCCGCCCGCCCACGCCTCTGCCGCTTCCTGCCCCCGTCTCTGCCGCCGCCGCTTCCTCCCGAGGGGGCCCGCTCCCCTCCCCTAGCGCAGGCTTCTTTTTAACTGACCTTTAGCTTCTGTGGGCAGAGGGACTTTCCCGGCTGCCGGAGATTCTCCCGGAGCTTTCCTCTCTGAAGTCTGCTCAGGTCAGCTTCTCTGGGTCGCGGCCAGGGGTGGGGGTGGGGTCCGCTTTCCTGGCTGCGATGGACCCCGGGGACGGCTCTCCAGGGTTCAGTGGAACGGAAATCTCTTCCCCTATGTTTGTGCACCCCCTGCAGAGATTCAGAATTTATGGGGCTCTCCTTTTACCTCAATTCCATGGGTTGTGGGCTCGGAGCTCGTGAATGTGCGTCCTTCTACTCCGCCATCTTGGCTCCGCCTCACCCATAAGTCCTTGAGGACAAAAAGTGACAGGTCTTTCAGAGTCCTCAGAATTCAAACCCTTTATGTGACTCTAAAGGAAACTGAGTCCTTGAAAGCTGAATAGCTCAGTGTAAGATCACTAACAAGGATTAAAAATGTTAAGGCTTTCAAAAGCCAGACTTCTACTATGAGTGTAGGAGAAACAGAGGCCTAGGGAGCTTTAGGGATCTGTACGTGATCACCTTCAGGTTCCAAGGCCTAAAACTAACAAGGTCTTAAGAGCATTTACCCTGAAGGACCCTCATTAGACTCTGCCTGAACCTGGGGCCTAGAGAGCTGTGAGGACTATTTTTGGATCACCCATAAAGGTCCAAGGACTCAAAATGACAAGTCTTTCGAGTCCTACCACTTCATGTGACTCTAAAGGAAACTTAGTGCTAGAGAGTTGGATTCAAGAGCTAGAGAGTTGAGATCAAGATCCCTAAGAAGGTCCTAGGATTAAAAATGTCAAGGCCTTCAAAGGCCTGAAAGCCAGGCCCCTGCTGTGAACGTAGTAGAAACAGAGGCCTAGGGAACTTCAGGGACCTGTAGGTGATCACCCACAATTTCCTATACCTAGAGATAAGAAGGCCAGGATTAAAAATGTCAAGGCCTTCAAAGGCCTGAAAGCCAGACCCCTGCTGTGAACGTAGTAGAAACAGAGGCCTAGGGAACTTCAGGGACCTGTAGGTGATCACCCACAATTTCCTATACCTAGAGATAAGAAGGCCTTAAGAACATTTACACAAGTCCCTCCCAGGAACTGAGACCTAGTGAGCCAAATGATCATTGCAAAATCAGCTAGACAGGTCCATGGACTAAAAATGACAAGTCTTTCAGAGCCCTTGGAGTCTAAGCACTTCATTGGCCTATAAACCAAACTGAGTCCTAGAGAGCTGGATAGACAAGTGTGAGATCACTCCCAAGCTCCCAGGATGAAAAATATCAAGGTATTCAATGGCTTTAGAGTCAGACCCTTTACTGTGACTGGAGAGGGAGGAATAAGAGGACAAGGGAACTTCAGGGACCCAATGTGATTATCTACAGGTTCCTAGGTCTAGAGCAAAGAGGACCTTAAGGGCATTTACACTAGAGACCCTTCCATGGACTCTGCCTGAAATGGTAATTTAAGGTTAACGGAGGGTGGGGGGAAGAGTTTAAGATCTCCTCCACCCATTAATAGGCCTCAATGCCTTTTGTTAACTTCTATTGAGGCACCGGGTCAGAGGGCCCTGCCCTCTAGCTCTGAAAAGTGTATAAATACTCTGAGGTGAGGTTTTACTTTGGGGCTTGCTCAATGGAAATGCTAGTTTTACCAGATGAGACTGTGAGCAGCCACTAAGACCCCTCCCCCTTTGAAAACCCAGATGTTGGATGCTTCTCTCTCTGGTAACTATATATGCACAGTCAGACAGTTGGATTTGTCTGTTGATTTGTGATGCATGGTCAGACAGTTGGAAGCCCTATCTGTTCTTTATTTCTGTTTGCATTTTCCCTGAAGTTCAGGGTAAGTGAATGATAAATGTGCTTGATTAAAGTAGATTGCTGATCCCTCCAGAGTTGCTTTCCTCTCAGGCTCTCCTGTGCATGGCGGGGCCTTGCTGATACAAGCGCTAAGCACATTTCTTTATCCCATGCAGCTTTCATTACATTGCTCTTCTAAGGAAAACCCTGATCCTCTCCTAAGACAGGGATAAAATGAACTTCTAGACCAATCCAGGGAGATGAGCAAGAGCCTGAATCGAGTAACTGAGGGGCAGGCATGGAGTAGGATAAAAGACCTAGGAAATATTCAAAACTGAAAGGATCACACAGCCTTCCTGTTGGTAAAGAAACCTGAGTCAGTTGGGCAGTTGTGCACAGAAGGGTTATGGTGAACTGAAGAAATCAGCAAACATTTACTAAGGGCCTATCACACACCAGGTTATGGGAGTAGAAATTTAAATGAAACGGTCACTGTTCTCAAAAGGAACTAGAGAACCAGCATGTACAGAAGCACATGATGTGTGGTCAAAGTGTGTTCCCGCCATGGGGCAGAGCAGATGGAACAGCTACCAGAAGCAGTGGGCAGGACAGATTTGGCAGCAGGGCTGGAAAGGGCATTACAAGTCCAACAGACAGATCCATATTTGCTTGTGAGAGCAACTAGAGGAATGACATGATCAGACTTGGATTTGGGGAAAATCACTTGGGAAGATTCATAGAAGACAGAATGGAGAAGGCAAGACCAGTTAGGAGACTGGAGTAATAGTCTAGATGAGAGGCAACGAATGGGAGCCTGAGTTAGGGAGTGAGGAGGGGGAAGGGGATAGGAGATCTGGCAAAGCAATGGTGGGGAGGTAGGTGAGGAAGAGGAAAGAGTTGAGGAAACCACAGAGGTGACTAGGGGGGCCCTTGACAGAAATAGCAAAGTTCAAAATGGGAGGGCAGGTTTTGACTTTGAAATGCCTATGACACACCTAGTTTGGAATGGTCCACTGGCACTAAGGAGAAACCAGCATTGGATATACAAATCTGAAAGTTATCTCTATAGTCTAGAAGTGGTAAGTTAAACCTACGTAGCTGAGGAAGTCACCAAGTGAGTGTAGAGAGGAAAAAAAGAAAGGCACATAGGACTGGGCCCTGGAGTAGACCCACAGTGAGGAGCCATGCTATGGATAACAAAGCATCTCACTGTGAGCCCCTAGAGGGCAGGAACTGTTTGTTTAGCCTTTCTTTGTGCTTATTAGCACAATGCCTGGTATATAGTAGGTATTTAATAAATGCTTGTTGGCTTGACTTGATTCAAGGAGTTTCAGTAGGACCAGTCAGACAGGTAAGAGAGCCAAGAGAGTAGTATCAAAAAAATCCAGAAAGAAGAGAAAATGGTGAGTAGGGTGGAGTACTGCACAGACACTGTGGAGGATGGGGTCTGAGATAAGGCCTTCTGATGTGGCATGTAAGAGGTCACTAGTAATGTCTAGAAAGAGAAGGACCAACCAGTGAAGAAGTAGAGGTAACAAATATTAATAGTTTCTTCCAGGTTATTTGTATAGGAAAGGGAAGAAAGACAGAGGATAAGCTAAGGGGATGGTGAGGGCTTATTTCCAGGATGACGGGCACTTAGGCAGCAGGAAAGAACCAGGAGACAGAGAATGAAGATCAGAGGCAGTGGGGGAATTATAGGAGAACAATCCACTGGAGACCAAGGGGAAGGGGAGGGGATTAGGGTATGTACAAAAAAGGTTAGCCTTGCAATAAAGGTCACCTTTTCATCAGAGACTTGAGCAATGGATGGAATGAGAATTGATATCAAGGGGTTCTGAGATGTAGAGAAGACGGAGCTCACAGCAAATGGTCTCAATTTTCTCCGTCAAGTATAAAGTAAGGTACACAGCTGAGAAAGAGAAGGGAGTGGCTACTGTGGCAGAGCTGAGAAAAAAGAAGTTTGAAATATCTTTTGCATGAAGTGAGCTAGAGAACCAAACAGGGAGGAATAAAAAGCCTGTCCTGCTGTGTGGTAAGGGTCTAGTCAAGATGAGAGAATTGAAATGTGAAAGAGACTCAGGTTTAACTGTAATTTCTTCTAGCTCAGTTCAGAATACAAGTTGGATTGGAGGAAGCAGATGTTGGGAATAATCCTGGGCTGGGGTTTGATGAGGAGTGAACATTCTAAAGGGCAAGAGAATAAGGGAGTTGAGAATTGAAGATTCCTAAGAAGTCATAGACCTATTTCCTTTTGACCAGTAATTTCCAAACTTTTAACTCATATATCCTGATCATTAAAAAAAACTGTGGGCATGTATTCCCAATATGTGTGTTTATTTACACATCTACTGCCTCTGTGATAATGAGAAAGTCACTTAAACTTCAGTGTGCTAAGCAACTCTCTAAGACTATGAGTTACAGAGAAGGTGCTGACCTGAATTGGTGGAGGGAATTTCCTCATCTGGGAGTTCCCTATATCAATGAAATCAGAGTTCTAATCCTTATCATTAGCCACATACTACTATAATAATAATTAGACAGATTATAAAGTTTTTAAAAAAGCAATTTTAGCAAGCCAAGATGGCGGAGTAGAAAGATGCATATATGCTAGTGCTTCCCCCACAGCCCACAAAATACCTGTAAAAAAATGACTCTCAACAAATTCTAGAGCAGCAAAAGCCACAGAACAACAGAGCGAAAGAGGTTTCCAGCCAAAGGTAACCTGGAAGGCTGACAGGAAAGGTCTCTCTCATGGGACGCTGAGCAGAGCAGAGCCCAGCCTGACCACATGGCGCTGGGAAGAACAGGACCTAAAGAGACCTCCTCCAGGGTGGTGTTCCCAGCAGGGAGGATCCCAGATACCCCAACCCAGGAGTCACAAAGAAAACTTCAAAGGTCAGTGTGGGAGGGCTTTCCCAACTGGGTGAGATGGGAACAGGGTTCCTCCAGCAATAGCCCCAGGTGATGGCAAAGGTGGCGGCAGCAGACTGCAAGCACCTATGGTGGCCGAGAAGCAACCTGGGATCACTGTCCAAGCAGCTCAGTTGAAAGCCTCTAGGAGTAGGGAGCAGCTGATCTAAACCTCAGCTATGAGCGACAGCCCTGCCCCTACCCAAAACCCTGGGGAATCCAGCAGCTGGGGCAAACCTCAGCTTTGAACATGATACTGGGGAGAGGAGGGGCAATAGGACCATCCTCTTGACATAGGATTCAGAAGTCAAGTAACTGGCTGGGAAAATGCCCAAAAAAGGGAAAAAAATAAGACCACAGATGGTTACTTTCTTGGTGAACAGGTATCTCCTCCCAACCTTTCGGATGAGGAAGAATAAGGCATACTGTCAGAGGAAGTCAAGGCCCTGCTTCCAGTGCCTCCAAAGTGAACTTAAACTAGGCTCACGCAATTGAAGAGCTTGAAAAACGAGTTAGCAGCTTGCTAAAGGAGAACCAAAAAAAATGCTGAGAAAAATAATGCCTTTAAAAAGAGGCTAACTCAATTGGAAAAAGGGGTCCACAAAGCCATGAGGAGAAGGAGGCTTTAAAAAGCAGAATTAGCCAAATGGAGGAGAAGTTTCAAAAGCTCACCGAACAAAATAGTTCTTTGAAAGAGAGAACTGAGTTCAGGGAAATGAATGACTATGAGATAAACCAAGCAGTTAAAAAATAAAACCAAAAGTTTGAAAAAGTAGAAGATAATGTGAAACATCTCACTGGAAAAACAACTGACCTGGAAAAGAGATCCAGGAGAAACAATTTAAAAATTATGGGACTACCTGAAAGCCATGATCAAAAAGAGCCTAGACATTGTCTTCCATGAAATTAACAAAGAAAACTGCCCTGATATTCTAGAAGCAGAGGGCAAAATAAATATTGAAAGAATCCACTGATCACCTCCTGAAAGAGACCCGAAGAAAGAAACTCCTAGGAATATTGTGGCCAAATTTCAGAGTTCCCAGATCAAGAAGAAAATACTGCAAGCAGCTAGAAAGAAACAATTTGAGTTTTGTGGAAATACAATGAGGATAACACAGGATCTGGCAGCTTCAACGTTAAGGGATCGAAGGGCTTGGAATGGGATATTCCAGAGGTCAAAGCACCTGGGACTGAAACCAAGAATCATCTACCCAGCAAATCTGAGTATAATACTTCAAGGGAATAAATGGTCATTCAATGATATAGAGAACTTTCAATCATTCATATTGAGGAAAAGGCCAGATCTGTATAGAAAATTTGACTTTACAATACAAGAATCAAGAGAAGCATGAAAAGGTAAACAGGAAAGACAAATAATAAAAGACTTTCTAAAGCTGAACTGTTTACATTCCTACTTGGAAAGAAAATATAACTCTTGAGACTTTTCTCAGTAT
Source organism: Bettongia penicillata ogilbyi (assembly GCA_023548195.1). Lineage (NCBI taxonomy): Eukaryota > Metazoa > Chordata > Mammalia > Diprotodontia > Potoroidae > Bettongia > Bettongia penicillata. Next base: position 5,386,698 of record JAJHZJ010000258.1, read on the forward strand.
TTGGGTAGGTAGAGGGATTGTAAACACACACACACACACACACACACACACACACACACACATAGAGTACAGGCTGTGTAGAATCAGAAGAGATGATATCCACACAAAAATATACTTAATAAATGAAATAAAAATTAAGGGGTGAGAGAGGAAAATACTGGGAGAAGAAAGGAAGAAATGGAATAGGGCAGGCTATAACTCATAAAAGAGATAAGAAAAATCTTGTTCAATGGAGGAGAAAAGGGAGAAGGTAAGAGGGGCAAAGTGAAGCTACTCTCTCCACATATGGCTTAAGGAAGGAATAACATGCTCACTAAATTTGGCATAAAGAAAATCTATCTTACACTCTAGGAAAGTAGGGGAGGAGGCGAGAAGTGGAGTGAGGGGAATGACAGAAGGGAGGACAAATGGGAGAAGTGGGAGAAGTGAGTAAATAGAAATAAACACTCTTGGGAAGGGGCAAGGTCAAATGAGGAACAAAAAAATAAGGGACGATAGAGTAGGATAGAGGGCAATATAGTTAGTATTACACAACACGATTATTGTATAGAAATTTATTTTGCCCTACAAGAAAAGAGAGCAGATGGGCATAAGGGAAGGGTGGGGTGTGACAGAAGGGAGGGTACACTGAGGGAAGAAGTAATCAGAATGCAAGGTATTAATCAGGAGATGGGGGGAGGGGAGAGATAGGGAAAAAAATTGGACATGATACAAAGTGATATAAAAGCAATTAGTATTAAAACAACTGACTGAATTAATTACTGACACTAAATCAGAGACATCTTTAGTTTGGGGAAAAGAATTTTAGTCTAAGTTTTCTAGAGGCAGGTAACCTCAGGTAAAATTTGGCCTGATGGAAAAGTTACAGATTTAATGGTAAATTTGATTTTATGATTGTTATTTAATCAGGAACGGGAACATATATAGAAAGGCATGTAAGCCCTTTAAAACTTGCCTCAAGAGATGTTCCTTAGCCAATATGAAATTACAGTTATATCTAAAACCTGGTTACTGGAACTTGCTATTTTAAGATGCTATGGGACTAATAACTGACTATTCTTCTGAGTCTAACTCCAGGTATGGATAACAAGAAAGGTGGTCTAAGCCTCCAATCCATGATGCCAGTAAGCCTGTGAGATGCTGGTATGAACTGAAAAAGGATGGGAAAGGTGGGAGAATGGCTGTTCAGCCTGGTGAGGTAGGATTCTCCTGACTCAATTTCCCCACTGACACCAGGCAACTGAATGCAAGTTCACAATTTACTCCTACCTGGTATTGACATGAAGTTGGGGAGATATTGTTTCCCTGCAATGTTCCTACTCTTAGTGGCAATTTCCTATAGTCAAAAGGTTTGTAAGCTTAATACCAGATCTATTAAATTACAGATTGCTGGTAGGGGAACATCCGAAGTTAAGTCTAAAATTAAGCTATTAGGCTTAGGACTTTAGAATCAGGATATGATATGATTAGATCTGCAAAATCTCTTTGACGGCTGTGTACAGGATGGACTGGAAAAGGGAAATACTTGAAGTAAGGAGACCAACGAGGTTATGGAAATAGTCCAGAAAAGAGGTGAAAAGTTTCCAAACTAACTCTATGGCTATGCAGAGGTGCTGTTGTTCAGTAGTTATCAGTTGTGTCAGACCCTTCATGACCCCAATTGGGGTTTTCTTTGCAGAGATACTGGAGAGGTTTGCTATTTCCTTCTCCAGCTCATTTTACTGATGAGGAAACTGAGACAAACAGGGTTAAGGGATCTGCCCAAAGTTACTCAGCTAGTAAGTATCTGAGGCCTGATTTTAACTCAGGAAGACGAGTCTTCCTGACTCTAGGCCCCATGCTCCTTGCATGGTGGTGCCAAAAGAGGGAAACAGATATAAGTGATGTTATGGAAGTATAAAAGACAGGATTTGGTAGCTTAATGGATAGGAGGTACAAGTAACAGGAGTCAAAGATTACACGAAGGTTATGAGAGTAATAGCAGAGCTAGGGGGAAGAAGGGAGGTTGTGATTTGTGAGAAAGAGAGTGTAATAAGATCACATCTCATTCACATCCTGTCATCTCATAAGTGGATCCCCTCTGTGGGGGAAGAAGTAAGGCCCTTACCATCTGTTTACTGCCTCACACCACAGATCCCGCCCTCCAAGTAGGGAAGATTGTGTTGGAGACAAGCCCAGTGAGTGACTATGCATATGTGTGTGTGAGAGATGGAACCTGCCTTCCCATCCCATCAATTTCACAGTTTTTTGGCATCAGGCCACACTTTAGGCCAGGTTCCAGAAAACGTTCCTTTATTACATATTCGGATTCTAGGCCTCAAGTTTTTATAATGTCATTCTTGGAACCTGACTTAAAACTAAGCTTTCCTTGGTTTGCACAAAACCTAGATAATCATACTATTCTGTAGAAGAGATGATATGAAGTGATCTCCTACTTGTCAGAAACTCAAATCTGTATTCCACTTCCTCAAGGTGGCCTATGTTTCATTTCTTGTTGCCTTTATTCTCCCACTTGGCTTCCTTAGAAGATCAAAGATATGAAGGAAAGAGTACACACGCACATGCAAGCACACAGAGGACACAGCACGTATGTGAGCTGAGATGTCATCCAAGATCCACTTTAAGATATAGCCTCAAAGGAAACGCTACATTTCAAAGTATGAACAGACCACTTGTAAATAACTTTTACTTTCCAGTACCTCTCAGATATAGCCTATGAGTAAAACTTGGAGACAGATAAGGTGACAAGAGCATATGTGTTCAAGGACTATGAGGCGAATAGAAAGAAAACAGGTATCTTGAGATACAGATAGTCTATATTTACTGACCTACATAACTCAGGCATGCTGAGCATAGTAAATACTGTAGATACATGAGTAAAGAGGAAGAATGGCTGATTCCACTTCATTAGAAGATATTACAGAGAAAAGAAAGCACTCTATTTATTAGAAGCTTATAGTCTTGAGAACATATTACTATAATGCTGTACACAGGGCTTCCTTTTCTGATTTGCTTAAATGGCATTAAAACCACATCCTGGCCTTCCATCTTCATACCCTGTGACACATGCCTGCTAGTTTGCAAACATCCTGAATTGTGAAAAACAAATGGATTCCCTTTTCTCTGGCACACGATGCATAAAATAAGGATTAAACAATGTGATCCCACTTCTCTGTCATGTTTCATTTTAAAATGAAAATTTTTACCCAAAGAAACAATAAGAAAATGAATCCTTGATGGGATGTCAAATAGTAACTGAAAGAAATCTGGTACTAAATCCCTGGCATCTTGATCTACATCTACAGCTAACTCCTAAAAAAATCATATGTAGAGCAAAATTGAGTGCAGATGCCATTTCTTCTAGAGATTTATTTTATAAAAAATAAATGTTTATGTGGAATCTATCAATAGACTTGGTTCAAAAATGGGTAATGACAAAAGGGTTAAGACTAGGCTTAATCTTATACTGCACTAGATGCTGTGGAAGCATAGCAGGTTATATGTAGTGGGGTATGGCCCTGATGGGTTTAACTACACTGCTTCTGAAAGCCCATCCCGAACCCATACCCTCCCTAGCCTGGGAGCTCCATTTAGCCAGGCTCTGGCCATCATTTTTTTTTGAAGCAATCAGGGTTAAGTGACTTACCTAGGGTCACCTAGTATCTGAGGTCATATTTGAACTCAAATCCTCCTGAATCCAGGGCTGGTGCTTTATCCACTGTGCCAAGCTGCCCCTTCTGGTCACCATTCTTGCAACCCCTTTTAACAGGAGGTGATTCCAAGGACCCTCCCAAATACCTAACTGTGAGAGTGCAGATAATTTTAACAAACTTGCCTAATTCAACAAAGTGTTATTTAAAAAAAAAAACAACTGCTATTGTTAAGGCAACATGCTAGATACTGGGAATGTAAGAGTGACACCCTCCTTGCCCTCGAGGAGCTTATATTCTAATAAGGGTTGGGGGGACATGACACCTAAAAAGAAATGAAGAGTAATTTAAGGTTGGAAATGAAAGGAGTTGGCCAAAGAGAATCTGCAGGGACAGAGAATGTTTTCCTTTGGGGATGAGAGCAATGATAACTCTAACAACTGCCATTTGGCCCTCACTTGGTTAGCACAGCATCATCTCTCTTGTTGCCCTGGTTTTACAGATGAAACAACTGATGCCTGCCCACAGTGAGAGAGCAGAGTTCTCTCTAGAGGACAGAGTCTCAGCCCCGCAGAGCAGCGTCACACAGTCAATCAGAGAAGAATGAAAACATTACCATCTGGCACCAAAGGCCCAGCTGAGGAAAGGGAACAAGAATTTGTACTCGATTCCCTGCATAATTCTGAGACAATCTCCAGTGTGCTAAGAAGCTCTGGAATAGGAAGGGAGAAGGTATAAAGTAGGGGTGACCAAGAGTTAAGGATTGGCAAAGTGGGACCAACAGAACAAGGAAGTAGGGGATTTAAGGAAGGAGAACAGTGGCATGCTAAATTGACTAAGTACAAGGTCAAGACCACAAAGGGAGGGAAGACAGAATTAGGGATGCAATGGGAGGTTAAGGAACGAATAGTAATAGCCAACATGTATAATGAAGGTCGGCAAAGTACTTTACACCCATTACCTCAACTTGATCCACAACAGTCCTATGAGGTATATGCCATTATCCCCATTTACAGACAAGGAAACTACGCCTGAAAGAGTTTAATTGACTTTCCCAGGTTCTCATAGCTGGTAGGTGTCAGAGGCAAAACCTCAACTCAGATGTTCCTGATTCTGAGGCTGAAGCTCTGTCCACTGGGCCACAAGAAGGTGAAGATCAGAGGATGCAGTGAAGTGAATGAAAGTCAACTGAAAAGTAAGGCAGTGGGAGAAGTGGAAGGACAGGAGATTGTGATGAGGAAGAGCAATTCAGAGATTTCAAAAGCATGTATGTGGAAAAGACTCCCTGTGATCTACAATGTGACCCCTGCTGTGGGTAACAGTTAAGGCTAATGACCTGCTCACATTCATCATGCCCTTATTCATAGATCGGGGTGCTCCATTTCCACATTCATGGTTACCACCCCTCATTATAAGCACTCTTCCTCCTCTTGAAATTACTTTGTACCTCTACTGTGTTTATTATTTTGTGTAGAGCTTGTGTTCCTCTGTCCTGAAGATATGGTTTGTTTTGTTTTTATCTTCCTGTCTCATTTATATGGCAGGTGCCTAATACACATTTGCTGAGCTGAACTGAACAATGAGGGACAGATGAGGTAGGAGGGAGGGGAAAAGAGGAAGAAAAGGAGTCAGGTCTGCTGACCTACCAAGTAGCATATACTTACTTTCAGAAACTTAAAAACTACAAAACAGACAGGTTGAACACCTGCGCTGGTTCTTTTAAAAATGTCCATCCTAGCAATAAAGTAATAAAAATGGAGTGCCCTGACTCCAGGTCCAGAACTGCCTAACCTCACTTGTACTGTGTCCCTCAGGGCTAATGATCATGTAACATCTGGAGCTTGTTCTTCAGTGACTCTCCCCCCCTCCATCCTCATTTTCCAGCACTGAGGATTCTTCTTCAAAGTGCTGAAATCTTAAATTTGACCAAGTACAGGTGCTGTGCCAGATTCTATGAGCAAATATCCAAGATGTAAAAAAGTACTATCTACCCTCTACTTTAAGTAAAGGGAGACAGTGGAATACAACGCAGACCTTACAGTCAAAAAGCTCTGGATCCTAGTCCTGACTTTGGGCAGGTCATCTAACACCCATCTCCTCATGGGCAATTGAGGAATGATACTTCTATTACAGAGAAGTTGTGAGGCTCACAGAAGATGGATAAACATAAAGTATTCTGTAACTTGAAAGCATTACATAACCACAAGTTATCATTTTTTAAAATTAACAACTGTGGCTTTTGTTCACAAAGACATTATGATAAGACACGAACTTTGCATTGTGCTTTTAAGGGCGGGCCTGGATTTACTCTGAGTCATCTAAACTCTCCATCTCCTGTTCTGGCAAATGGCATTATTTTGCTGGCGAGACTAGAGACATCTAGCCACGTAAGCTTCCTCCATGACTGGGGGACAAAACCTATGCCTTTAAGCTCATCCACGCTGTTCTCCAAGCATCTGAACCACCTGGACTGGACCCTTCAACACTCAAAGCCAATTTAGCATAAAAACCACACTGTATACTGTATTTCAGGAGGCTGAAATCATAAACAAAAGGTAAGTCCTCTCTGATGTTCCACTAGCTAGGAAAGGGAACACATATTCCACTCCAATCAGAAGAAACAGTGATTGTGACAAGTGTAAAACTCAAGACATACCTCAAAAATCAGCAGAATCCTGGAGTCCCGGAGATAGCGCTCATAGGGATAATCTTTCATGTATCCCAGCCCTCCAACAATCTGTAGGGCTTCGCTTACACAAATCCAGGCTGCTTCGGAGCTGAACACCTACCACCAATGATAAAGTGGCTATCATGGCCTTGCTGAATATCTATGTCACTAGATACTAACAGCAGGGTCTAGATGAAGCAAATGATAGTTAGATAAAAAACATAAATATGACCTCTTTCATAGAATATTACCTGACTATAAGCACCCTCCCTGATCTTCACATTCTATGAACTTTTAATTCCCTCATTCTCTGCATCATTTAATCATATAACATTCTAGTATGGTTCAGTGTTATTTCATGTGTATTATTCTTGTGACTCCAACTAGCCTACAATATCCCGAGAACACTGCACATTCCATAAGTATTCCATAAATGATTGATTGGAAGCATTAAAAAAACGAGGGTAGAAAAGCTGTAACCAGTAAAGTGGGCTTGGGACGGCTCATGGTGGGATGAAAAATAAATGCTGTTAAAGACTTATCTACAAGTAAACCGTGAAGCCGTAGGCAATCCCTTCATCTCTCTGGGCAATGCCTAGAAGACCTGTAACGGCTCTTCACATTGTGGGAATTGGCATCTTTCTTTCAGCCTCTCAAAAACCACAGCTACCCCATTTTTCCCAGTCACCTTCACCATTGCTGCCTCCAGAGAGCAATCAGGGAAACCTGGGCTGTCCATCATCCCGGCAGTGAGGTAGGCCATACTCTCCATCACATATGCTTTCTTGGCCAACAGAGCAAACTTTTCCTGAAGTTCATGAGAACAAACACAAAGACCAATTTACATGTGGTTCCTGAACTGTAATAAAGGCAGTTATGCAGGACAAGCAGCTGCATTCCAAAACAGATCAGAGGTTTAATAAAGATATTTACATGAAATGTAAATTTATTTTCTATTTTCTAAATCACCACAACAAGTAGTCACCATTACAATGAAGAAGAATTCTCTACTTTTCAAGCACACACTGGCCCCAGATGAAGAAGCCTTTGAAATGAGCAAGGGCAGCTTTCAGTTTCTTAATTACCTCAATTAATCCAAATTCACTTAAAGGTCTGTTGAACTGTTTCCTTGTACAGGCGTATTCTGCTGTCATTCCTTAAGAAAAGAAAGCAGTCATTAAGAAGGATGATTTCCTAGTCATGTTCATGAGCTTTCCAATGTATTAGCAGGAGTGACAGGGGATAAATCCATCTCTATCTTCTCAGAAAGGGGAAAATCGCTCAGTTGCATGAGCCAAGGAGTTAAAATTAAAAGAAGACTCCAAAAAATACATCCTGAAAAATTTTAAGAAAAGGAAAACACTGCCTTTTGTTTATCCTCACTAGGGCCAAACTGCTGTCCAGGCATTCTGGAAACATCACCAGGCACACTGTAGCCCTCACAATAAGAGCTCGGCTTCTTCAGTAATCATTTTATGGCTCAGCCAATGTACAGTCTTGTCAAGAAAACCTCAGATGGGGTCACAACTGACTGAAATAACAGAATAATAACAAATCTACAGGGAGTGTAGATCACTCCCTGACCACACACACTTTTCTCCTCTACACACATTTTGTTTTCTCAAGGAAACTAGACAATGGCCACATGGAAATATTTGCTACTTTGAAGAACAAGTATGTTTTCCAAGCTCAATCACACCTGAGAAAAAGAAACACTAAAACTGAATCTGAAAGAGTCTTCCTTTTTCAGGTTATTTCTTTCAACAGTGACCTTGAGGTGGCTGAGTCCTTTTTCTTTCGAGATCAAGGACTTAGTGTGCCAGTGGGACAGATACTCATAAGTCGTCACTTCATGATGATGCCTAACTTACCAATCAACTTCTTGAGCATCCCAGCAACTAAACTTCCCATGGTAAATCGCCCACTGTTGAGGATATTCATTGCTAGCTGTAAAAGGAAGGAAAGGCTTTATTTATTCATTGTTAAGAGCTCATCAAATTCCAGAGAAGGACAAGTTGGTGTGTGTGCAATGAGGATAAGACCGCTTCTAAAAGAAGCAGCAAGCAAGCTAACACGGGACAAGGTCCACAAGGCAAAGGCCAGACTTGGTTCTGCACCTCAGGTACCTAGGAGCTCTTCTGCAGTTTCTATTTTATGAATCCAGTCCTATCATAGATATGTTAAGGACTGTGAACTGAGAAAACAAACAAACAATTTGGAAAAGAGCATTAATGTGTACAAAGGGGGTGGTGGCCTACAGAATTAAGATCATGCCCAAGAGCCACTGCATTCTGCTCCAAGTTTGTAGGACTTGTGAGCATCGTCTCCCTGGACTTAGCTTTAACTGAGGAAGAAGGTGACATATGTCAATAATTTAGCATTTATTTATCACTGAAATAATACATACATATCATGGCCCAAGCCTGCTTTTTAATGACACCCCTCACTCATTTTCGCCAATATTTACCAAGGACCTACTATATGCTAAGTGCTATAGGGTATATGAAGAAGAATAAACCAGTCTGCCCAAGAGATTATAGTCCATCAGAAAAGATAAAAACATGTACACAAACAACAGTGAAATTAAATGCTATGACAAGGCATGATTTAAAGGAAAGGGAGAATGCCACAGAAGTTCAGATCAAAGCTGCTTCTGAATAAAGGTTGAATCCCTAAAATGGGACTTTTCCTTTGAAAGGAAAAAGGCAATATAATGAAAAATAACTACACAAATTTACTGTATTAAAACATCTATAAAATGTGTTTACATTCTTTTCAATTAAAATCATGTCACGTTGTCACTTTCGTTGTCCTTTTCCCCCATTGTTTTGTTTTTTCCCTTTCCTTTTTGTTTTCTGTTTCTATATGAGGGGTGAAAGCGCAGTGTAAGGAGCAGGTCCAGGCCTCAGGCCACGGTGCCTTTCCTGGAATGCAGCAGTTGTTCCTGAAAGGTCAAGTTTGTTTACTGGTCCATGAGAGCTCTCTCCCTTTGACCTGACCAGGGCCTGACCAGGGCTATTCTGCTGTTCTCCTTGCAAGGCTGAGTAACTCATAGTTCTAGAAATCCCACACAAAGCACCTCCATCTCTACCCTAAATCCTAGTATTTAAATAGGCACCCATTTCTAAGCCCCAGATTTCCTGGTTTGGTTTTCGTTTGTTTTTTGGAGGGGTGGGGGAGTACAGACCTTGATAAATCTTATTCAAGGCTGGTGATTTGTGCAGATGGCAGGTTATTTGCTCAGGCCCACCAGGCACACCTTTCGTTCCAAAACAAGTCACACCTTCAGCCCACCCTCTCAAGATGCACCAGGAAAGTATGTCAGCAAAGAGGAGCAAGAGGAGACTCCTGGGGCTTATGCCACCTAGGGTCTGGAATATGCCTGGACATTAAGTAACTTCATGGCTCAGCAGCTCACCCCTAGACCGGGCAGCAATCAGAGGAGAGCAACTGCCAGATGTCCAAGTGCTTTACTACCACTTGGTTTCTTGGAATTCATGCTGTGCCCTCAGGTATAGGAAACAAGAACCACCCAGGGCCCCCAAATGTAACTTAGGCTGAGATGCTGAACCGATGTGCACCTATCTACGTGAGGGCATTGAGGAACGAGGCTGTTCTCTTGGAGGACTAAGAGTCTAAAATCCACTTGTCTAATCAATCCCTCTAACCCCCCCTCCCTATTTGCTTAACTGTGAAAATCTGCTTCTGTGTTCAGAGACCCCTGATGGCTGTGGGCCACGGCACGGATGCACCACAGCTCCCCAAGAGGATTTCTGATATGCTCTGGTCCACCAGCGAAACCTGGCAGGTACAGTTATGACCAGCAGGAATCAGGATGGACTACTTCCCAATGTTCTGATAGGGACATCTTCCCTACCAGCCACCATATGTGAAGCCAAGAATGAAAGAATGAAGTTCTACCTACTCTTAGCCAAACTAACAGCTTTCTACCTGGAAGGTAATGGCTGCTCACCCATAAAGTCAATCTGAGCACTGCCTTCTGAGTTGTCCTTGATTGGTGAAGGCATGACCACTGAGGACTGGCTGCTGTGGCACCATTCCACCAGGAAGAGTCATCAGCTTTGAGTATGTGGACTTATTTTTAATGCTGAGGATTCAACGTCTTCCAAATGAGTATAACACTTCCTTTCAGCGAGCACTAGTCTTTTTACTCTACGTGACAAATAACCCATTGGTTGCTAAGTCATTCATCATTTAGCCTTTGTCTTGGTACAATTGCTCTTCCTGGGATTGTTTTTTTTAGAAGACCCTCATTTTCAGAAAAAAAAGTTTTTTACCTCAGTAGACTACACACCTATTGGCACTTAACACTGTTGCTAAGAGGCATTTTGTCTTCTTTCCATTGTCTAGATGAAGATGGATTTCACTGCTTTCTTTTCCAGTCTGGAAAGTCTGAAGAACACAAATATTCCACTAGCACTTTAGTTATGTCTGTTTTTCCAAAGACTACGGAGATGCTGTCAGTCTTCCAGCCATTTCTTGTGAAATGAGTTGGAAACTGCTGAGCTAAAGATTCCAACTAAGGAAGAGACTAGTCTGCACACATCTTTAGCATCCTCCAAAGTTTGCTTTCAATGCATCTGGAAGCACTTTTAGCTTAGTTGTGACGTCTAAGCCTTTGATATGAATGTCAAAGGCAGCTGACTGGAACTGCATTTTTGTCTTAGTTTTAGGAAGAAAAGTACCCGCTGATAAATCTCCTTATTCATTCCAGTTAGCCTCTTGAAATATTGTCCAATGATGTTCTGAATTTTTTTCTTTGTTTTCCAACTAAACATATTCTTTTCTATTAACACTCTATCTCCTTCCTGCTTCCTGTTTAAAATTCAAATACAGTGACTGCTGTTTTGAAATTCAAGTCAAATGCTAGAAATTTTCTCCCTTAGTACCATCACCCATATTTTTACAATCTAAAAAGGAAATTTCACTTTCTAGTCCTCTCTCACAATGTCACTAGTGCCACCTGTCAAGAAAAGCTGGTAAATTTTTTATTGAGGTAATCCTAGTCCACAAAAGCTCAGCATGGTCCCAGGCATCTCACCTTAAATCTTGACTTTTCTCCTTAAGACAGGTTGCACTCAGTCCTCACACAAAGCTAGAGTCAGTGAAAACAGTGGCTTGTGTTCCAACCAACACAATACTTTATGCTGGCAAGTCCCAGGAAGGATTCATGAAGGAAATACCTTTTGAGCTGGGCCTTGAAGGATGTGAAAGATTGGGACAAGAAGAGATTGGGGGGACAAGAGAGGGGAAGAGGGGGAGGAGATGTGGCAAACACAGTGATAACAGAGAAAAACAGTGTAAATAGAATATAGAAGACAAACTCAGGAACAGCAAATTTAGGATATAAGAAGGGAAATAGTAGAAAATAAGGCTAGGCCCAGGGCTGTGAATGACATCACGAAGTTGATCTATTATTGCAGAAGATCTAAAGTTCAGTTTCAGCAAAGGGGTCAATAAAACTGAGTAAAAACAGTCATAACATGTAACTTTTGTCTTCAAAAAGTAAAAGACAGTAAGATAGTGACCTTAACCCTGCAGTAAAACTTGATGGGGATAAAGCAATTATGTCTTTTTCAAGCTTACAGGGACATGGGAGTTTAGATTGGGAAGGATCCTTAGCAATCATCTCATTTTACAGATGAGGGAACATGCACAAAAAGGTTAAATTATTTATCAAGGTCACATTGGTAGAAAGAAGAGCCTGAATTTAAAAGTAGGTCTCTGGAATACATGGTGAAAGTTCTTTCACAGACAAGGTGGTGCCAGCCAAGAGGCATTTGTGGGAACTATCTACACAGCTTCAGATAGGCATCTGACTTCATCACCAAATTCTAGGGGTCTGGAATGGGAAATGAGCTAGTTAGCTTTCCACAAAGAGCCTGCAGCAATCAGGTAATCAGCATGGAAACAAAGCTTGGGGCCACATAATTTTCCAGGACTGAATATGTCTGAGTTGTAGAAAACTGTGAACTCCTCAAGAATCTTTTTCTAAAATGAATTTAAGTGGGAAAACCTTGTGTTGTTTTTCAGTCATTTTCAGTCACGTCCAATTCTTGTGACCTCATTTGGGGCTTTCTCAGCAAAGATAATGGAGCATTTTGCCTTTTCCTTCTCCAGCTCATTTTACACATGAGAAAAGTGAGGCAGAAAGACTTAATTAAGGGTGTCACACAGCTAGTAAATGTCGGAGGCCAGATCTGAACTCAGAAAAGAGTTTTCCTGATGTCACCTAGCTACCTAAGGAAAATCTGAAGCAAAAATGAATAAAAAAAGTACTTTAAAGAAAAACAAGCATAATTTTGATCATAATAGCACTCAAAAATGGCACAGCTCTCTTCATGTGCTCAAAATGAGACAACTGTAAATCAGAGCTGACAAAACAAGTGACAGCTCCAGCCTTCTGAAACAGTAGTTACAGCTTCTAATCAGCAGTACCATCTTGCAGGGTATGAAAAAATTAATGTACAAATAGTAGTACATAGAATACATAATTAACCTTGCTTGAAAAGATCTATAGATCTACCTAGTTCCCAGGCCAGCAGGTATGTGGTGCAACATGGCTTATCAATATCCTCTTACTCTGGTTTGTTCCTCATGTTTTGGTTTCTTCCAGCAATATGCAGAAAAGTCAGAGGCTTTAGAACTGGAAGAGTCTAGAGATGATCTAGACAAGCCTCTCATGGGGCAGATGAGGCCACGAGACTGAAGCAGGCCCAAGTGATTGTCTGCTGTTACGAAGCCATGAAGAAGCAGAGGCTGAATTCAGACCCGGGTTCTGATTTCGTTATGATAACGGGAGTAATAATAAGCACTACCTAAGACCTACTATGTGTCAGGCACTTTACAGACAACCAGCTCCTCTCATCTTCATACCAATCCTGTGAGCTGAGTGCTGTTACTATCCCCATTTTACAGATGAGGAAACTGAGGCAAATAGAGATTAAGGGACTTGCCCAGGGTCACACAGTTATTACGTGTCTGGAATAGAATTCAAATTCCAATTTTCTTGACTCCAGGCTAGCAAACTATAAAAACTGTGTCACTTAGTTGTCTCAGTGCTCTGTCTTTTGTTTGGAAACACATGATCATGGAATAAATTAACACATAATAGAGGAGAGATGCTTGTCTCAGTCTATTAATTTTCAGAAATCCATAATACAACAAAACATCAGAAGAAACAGTCATTGATGATGGTGAGAACAAAAAAAATGAGAGATTATTTCAATGGCAAAATTTCTATTTGTTAAGACTTGGGGTGGTTTTTCCCCCTTCCCTCCTTGGTTCTATTTCCAAAAAAGTAAACCTTTCTAATAACAGCATGGCAAACTAAATAAAAAAATAAAACAGCTTCCTGTTTCACTAAGAAATTGACGGCTTCTTCTGTTCAAGTTTTTCTTTTTTCCTGTTTCTCAAGGGCTGGCAGTAACAGTATTTATGTCTGAATTTGGGAGGGACAAGGTGCTTTCCACACATGATCCCCTGTGGCGGTTAGAACAGTCCTCTGTACTGGCAGGTACAAGAGGTGTTTTTATTTCCATTTTACAGATGTGCCTCAGACCAGGACTAAGTGCCTTGTTAGCAGTCACAAAATCAGTGACTACGTGATGATGCAGAATTCTGTCAAATGTCTGGATTAAATCTTAATATAAAACAGATCACGTTATACATGACAGAGCTTTCCAATTCTAAACTAAAAACGTGCCTTCACCAAGCAAAGTTCTTCCTGGAGGCTTCACGGTGCTGTGGCAGGTGTGGGGTCCAGACTGATAAATTGGACAGACTATCTAGGAAGGCAACCAGGAGCTGAAGGTCTCAAGGTCTTGTCAAATGAGAATCAGTTGAAGGAAATGGATGCTATTTCATCTGAGATGAGAAAAAAGGAATGGAACACAAAACAGCTGAGGTGTCACATAGAATAGGGAAATAATCTTCTGCCTGGGACCGCAGCGAGGAGTCCGAAGCAAATGTAGGCTTCTTATAAAACAATAACACTTAGCCATCAGAATGATACAAAAGTGGAAGAGGTTGCCTCCAATGCCTTTCACTAAAAATTTTCATGACCCTGAGTTGAATACACTAAAAGGAGAGTGATTCCTATTTGGTTCCAGACTGGCCAAGGCAACCTCTGAAGCCCTCTCTAATTCTGGGAAGGTGAAGTCTCTGGAAGGTTCTCCCAAGCCAGAAAGAGTCTGCTTGGGAATGACTGGGCCCCTGGAAAGACCCTGTCTATCTGCCTAAGGCTGCTCCCACTGAGGTAAGAAGGACTCGTTTTCCTGCTAGAAGGCTGCCCCGAGATGGATCAGGAGAGGTATAAATGTGGGTTAAGTTGAGAAGAACCTGTACAGCTGGGATCTTGGTTACAGAAAACACACTAATAATGGCATCCCTTAGGGGGTTTCTTAGCTTGGAGCCAAAGTAATCCAAAGCAGGAATCTAACCCTGTCTCTCCCCTGCTCAAGGCCTTCAGTGGCTCCCTGGTATTTCCAGGGTCAAACTCTTTAAAAGTTGAGGATGGCCCTCCACAACCGGGCTCCAGTCTTATTTCATATCATCTGCTTTCACAGTCTGTTCCTGTCAAACAAACCTAATAGCCACTCCCATTCCCCACTCCCCAACAGAATATAAACTCCTTGAAGGCAGAGGCTGGGTCTTTTTCAGTAGTACCTAGTACAGTGCCTTGCCTTACACGGCGTAAAAAGATGTACAGACATATATATCTTATCTATCCCCACTACTACCAGAACTTAGAATCCAAGGAAGTAGAGTGAGATTTTTTTTTTTTTGGCTGGCTGCACTTTGAATTTGGCATGGTGGCAGACTCAGACACAGAGCAAACAAATACAAAGAGAAAGCCAGATGGGAACAGAAGAGTTGTCCTCTGTGCCTATGGTTGGTGACAACAACAACATGAACATTGTAATGGCTGGGCTTTATATAGCTTGCTAAAGTCTGCAAAGCACTTTACATGTCATCTCACTTGATCATCATAATCACTGTGGAAGGCAGGGGTTATTATTATCCCAAAGCTGAGGCTTAAGAGAGTGAAATGAAAGGTCTGAAGCTAGATTTGACCTCTGTTCTTCCTGACTCCAAGTGCGGCCCCCTATTCCCTGTGCAATCTAACAGGGTCCAGATGGAGAACTTGGGGATTTTGTTTTGTTGGCCAGGAAAGGAGATAGGACCTCACAGGAAGCTTTTCATCTACTACTATAAGCTCTAATCTATTGGTTTTATTTGTATATATAGTATTAAAAGATTTAGCAAAAAATAGTAGAAAAAGCATATTGTTCTGCTAGCCACATAGTCCCAAATCAAGCTTAGAAATACAGCTTTCCAAAAGAAACAATGTAAGACTCTTCCTTGGTTCAATAAACTTTATACCCAACTCTTTTAAAATAGATTTTAAAATTTAAAACTGATTCATGTTCAAATGTTTATAATTCTATGCTTAACCCTTTTCTCCGCTAATCCACAAATTCTCGCTGATTGACCTCTTTTTCTGACAGTTTGGCCATTTCTTTCCATAATCTTTAAAAATACCATGTACTGTTTAATTTACATCAAATTCCTTCCTGTCTCAGAGGGGGGAGGAAGGAAATGAGGAACTCAAAATTAAAAAAAAAAGAGGAATGTTAAAATTGTCATTTTATGTAATTGGGAAAGAATAAAATATTATTTAAAAAATAAAAATATCATGTGTTCTCTGGCTTCATTCACCTGCCATGGTCTTAATCAGACATTGAGAAACATGAGGACCATCCAGACCTCTCAATAACCCGCCTGCTACTTCCTCCCAAGTCCTTTGCTGTCATCATTCTTAAACATCCCCTCACTCTCTTCATTCTCCACCTGAGCTTTCTGTGACATCAGGTTAAGCTCCATTCAAACAGTCCTCTGAATGGAGGAGTAGGTTTTGGGGTTCCTTATTCCTCACCTTGAATTTCATTTTCTAACTCTCTGTTCCTCTTGTTCAAATGTAAATTAAGCCTCAGCTATAAGATTTCTGTGCTACTGAGACTTTTTTTTAATCCATTGGCCAAAACCAAAAACAACCCCCCCAAAACTGTTTATAATTCTAGTTCAGCTTTCTTTTGCCTCTAGGAGATAAAAATGCAGTTTCAAACCTCTGATCTTCCTTTTTCCTGAGTGAACCATGTGATATGCTGAAGAAAAGCAGTCAGGTTATGGGTGGGAGAAAAAGAGCAAAGCTGGTGCGTAGCAATCTGCCAGGGAAAGAGACTCCCAGCCCTTTACCACTTCACAGAATACACACTCACGGAGGCCAGCACCAGCCACCAGTCTTAAGTCTCTGTGGATCCCCCCAAGTTCCTGTCATGGTGCTTCATAAGTGGTAACAGAACACTTAATGAAAGAGAACACAATGAATGTACTACCAAAAAAAGCTCACCTTAAATCCACCTCCAACTTCTCCAATGACATTTTCAACAGGTACTTTTGTATTTTCAAAATGAACTTCACAAGCTAAAAATTAAAAAAAAATTCAAAAGGCTTCATTTTCATTCCAGTTTATAACAAAAGAGCCTCAATTCCAAAGAACTGCTACAAGTAAAAGAAAAATAATCTCACAGTCAGTAAGCCTTTAACACACGGAGAGGTGTTTGAGCCCTGCCTAAGTAGTGCACCATGGCCAAAGAGGAATGGGGATTTCACTTCACTATGCAACAAAAGGAAAACTATTTGAACAGAAAACAGGATGAGAAACAGGACAGTCAATTACTAAAGTGTGATCTGCAATGTTTAGTTGAGTTCACTGGGTAATGACAAGGACAATGGCAGACACTGCAATATGGGCCGCTTCCTTCCACTTCATTCTTGCCAAGCCCTAACCTCTCATTGTTGTTCTGAGGCAGGGTCTCCCTAAATCTCCTAGGTTGGAAGGCCCATCTTTGGGCCCAATCCTACCACTGATTGGTGCTCTGTCTCCACCTTGGGCTGGTTCACCCCTCCTTATGCATCCTAGCTATCATCCCTCTTCCCTGCCTTGCTCCAGGGTGAGGCTCTCCATATGGGTGCTGGCCTTTGTGTGAATACCTCTTTCTTCCATTTAGCCCAGTGTATCTAAGGACTCTTGAGAGTTCTAGCCTCAGCCTCCCTAGGGGCTGGGATTATAGGCATGAGTCATTACAACTGGCTAAACCCATGGTTCTTAAAGTGCACACCATTGTTCAGGAGAGGGGATTAGGCATACAGACTGTGTGGCTCTGAGTGGTAAAACGGGAGCCATGAGTGATAGCTACAATGAGGCAGGAAATACTTCCTAACAATTAGAGCTATTCAAAAGTGGATGGACTATCTTGGAAGGCAGAGAGTTTCTTTTCACTGGAAGTTTCTAAGTAAGGTTAGAAAATCACTTGTCAAGTATATTACAGTAGGGACTTTTGGGGAAACTAAATGGCCATTGATATCCCTTCCAAAAATTTTTAATAATGGAACAATGTGCTTATTGACATTCTGTAAGATAATTAAAAAGAGAAGGAAGATGGCAATAGGGTCATTATTATGAAGAGATAAAAGCTGGTGGGTATTGAAGCCAGAGGCAGCTTCACATTGAACTAGAATAGACTAGCAAGGAGTCAGATCAAATTTGTCCCAGGTTTGCCCCTTTGTAGCTGTGTAAATTCCTCCCCTGAAAAGAGAAGGGCATGGATTGGATAGTCTTCAAGGCTCCTCTCGGTGTTAGGATTCCATCTAAAGAACAGAGGGCCTTCTCTAAGTCCTAAGTGAGGTCTGGAAAAGAAATGATCAACACCACAGAAAAGTGGGAAGGCACCTAAAGGAGCCGCTGAGCAAGGGCACGGAGGCGAGAGAGAGAGCAAGAGGGCCAATAATGAAGCCAGCCCTCTAGGATGGATTCTGTCACCTTCCTGAAGGAGACATTTCAAACAAACTCCTCATTTGGGATGTGGACTCTTAAGCACACTGCTGAAGGGCTGGGGAACTGACACATAACCTGATGTTACCCTAAGACCTACAAGGCAGGGCAAAGAACAAGATACTTACTATTAGACCCCCGGATGCCTAATTTGTTCTCAGGTTTACCATTTGTAATGCCGCCAAAATCTCTTTCAACAATGAATGCTGTGATTTTGTCCTTTTTTAAGCCATCTGAATCAATGATCTCTGTCTTGGCAAACACTGTAAATATACTGGCTAAACCACCATTTGTGATCCAGATCTGGAAGGAGAAAAATAAAAAAGGAACTTAGGAAAATCTAAGAAACCATTATTGGCAAGCCTTCTTCAATAAGGTTGGAGTCAGTTCTAGTGTAGGAGAAAGCTCAAAGCAGCCAAAATCAGAAGGCTTCAAGTTCCCATTTCAAATGTGTGACCTTGGGCAAGTCATTTCCTTCCCTCAGAGCCCAGGGATAATGTCACCTTTCCAGCTTTCCTATCTCAAAGGGTTGCTTACGTGGAAGCAAATGAAATAATTCAGGTAAAATATTTTAAAACAGTGGAGAATTTAAGAAAAAAATAATAAGCTATTACTGTATACTTTATTTTCTCCCCCCAAAATCTTCTGCCACATGGCAACTCCTCACAATTTCCCACAGGCATTAGTTTCTAAATTTCCTCATGGAAGCCTTAAGTCTCATACAGTTAATTTCATATGCTTTGCCATTATGGAAGATATGGAAAGCGCAAAACTCAATGTTGATTTGTCTTCAACTCACCATGTCACTACAGATAAATGGGAGTAAGCTAATCATTAGCCACGAAGGGCAGCCGGGTGGGGTAGTGGTTAGAGCACTCAGCCAGAGTCAGGAAGGTCTGACTTCAAATCCAGTCTCAGACACTTCCTAGCTATGTGACCCTAGGTAAATCGTGTCACCTTTGTCTGTCTGTTTTATCAAAACTGTAAAATGGGGATGACGACAGCACCTACCTCCCAGGGTTACTGTGAATATATGAAATGAAAATGTAAAGGGCTTTGCAAACCTTAAAACATTACATAAATGTTATGTTAGTTCCATGAGAATGGGGGGTATGCCCAACACATACCCCAACCTCTCAGGGAGGGAAGGCACTTCACAGGACCTCTAGTCTCACCTTCTACCTTGTCCTGAACAGTGCAGTTTACAACTGTGTACTCAGGCCTTTGGACCTCAGTAAATGCTTATTTCCTACGTTAGGCTGAATTGCTCCAGCTTATCTCAGATAAAAGAGGCACTGCATGTGGAAACAGTCCCCAAGTGCCAACATCTTCCCTTCTGCATCCCTGTGTGAGCCCCTCCCTTCCCTGGCTTTGTTTTCCCATCTGTACCATGACAAGGCCATAATTCAGCCGCTGACTAGTCCAACCTTCCTTGTGAAAACACACTCAGTTTGGAGACAAGACATTATTTCATCTTAGGGTGACAAGTGTCAGACGAAGCCGGGGACAAGTACCTTGGAGCCATTTAAGATGTAGTGCTTTTTATCTTCACTCAGAGTTGCTCTCGTTTGAATAGATGCAGCATCGCTCCCACTACAGAAACATCAAGAGTGGACAGATATCAGTCATCTGAAAGCCTATGTTCACTAAGTCAGAGGAGGCCTTTCAGGGTTATTTATGAATTCACATTGGTCATATGCATTACATAACTCCTTAGGGTAACCATTTCATGCTTTGTTTGAATAGCATTTGAAAATTACAGTGTGTCACAGGGTTTTCCGGTTGCCACTTGCAGTGAAGATGGCAACAGTAGAATGGATTAGTCTGGAAACATAGTCCTGGTTTGAGAAGGGGAAGCAGGGCAGAGAAGGTGCACCTGAGTGGAAGCCGAGAGCTGAGCTACTGTACAGCCGTGTGGCAATCTTTGTACACCTTCTCATTTTTAAAACGAGACCACTGGATCACATGACTCTTCCAACTGTGTAATCTAGATGAAAGCGTGGAGAAAAAAAAGGTATGTTTCTAATAAGAATAACATGTGAGTTGTAAGGGCTTTCTTTGTATGTGAGAGTAAAAACTTAAGCTATAATTTAGACACTGTCTATGCTGCTGGACAGTAACATTAAGAAAGGAGAAGGGCTGACGTGTTATAAAATAACCCAAATGTGAAACCAGGATTCATCAACAACATTCACTAGTGAAAGTCCACTGATAGGCAGTCAGAGTCAGAGTTTCTAAAGGTGGGGTGAGGTACAATATCAGGAAGGAGAAAGGTGACAAGGTGCAAGAGAACAGCAATAGTTTGTAAGGGTTGGAGAACTTTGCACACAGAGAAAATTGACAACCTATTCCTTAGTACAACAGTCCACAGTGTCACGGGTCAAAAATTTAAAACCAATGTTGGTGTCTACACACACTGTCAGGACTTGTGTAAGCTTTCTGCCCTGGTTTTGGGGTAAACTTATGAAGGAAGTTGGGCCTTGTGCCCCTATGCCCACTGATAGTACCCAAGCTTTGAAGGCCAGTGCAAATGCCACCCCATGCATGAAGTCCTCCCAGTGCCTCTGTCTTTCTCCTCCTCAGATTACATGAGACAATGCACATCTTCATGCAAGCTACCCACATCATGGCTGTGTATGCAGCACAGGCCCTACTAGAGGCTAAGTCCTAAGCAGACACTTCATTGTTCCCCGGACCTAACACAATGCTTGGCGCATAGTAAACACTTACAACATTTGATGAATTAGTGAAAATACTGCAGCTGCCCCTGCTGAGTGTTCTTGGAGACCAGACAATGAAGCATCTCAACCAAAGGGTTCATCTGGATGTTTGGTTACCTGAAAGCTAACTGTGCAAGTCTGGGAACCCTAGCAGTAGAACCAATCATCCCACCACGCTCACTACCCCTGGGATGGTACATTCCACCTTGGGGGTTTCTGCAGCATGGTGTGGTAGACAGAGGGCTAGTTCTGGAATATGGAAGATGTGGGTTCCAATTCTGCTTCAGACATTTATTAGCTATGTGACCCTAGTTAAATCACTTAACTTCTCTGGGACTAAGTGACTTCATTTGCAAAATGAGGACGACTGAACTCCAATGTCCCTCTTGGCACTAAGTCTCTGATCCGGGGGTTAGGTTAACAGATGTTAGTGGTACATTCTGCTCGTTCTGATATAACCAGTCTTTGGCTTTTTTTCTTAAATACCTGGAGTCCAACAACATTTTGTGATGATCAACTGTGACAGACTTAACTCTTCTCAGCAATACAATGACTTTAGACAATTCCAAAAGACTCATAATAGAAAACGCTATCCACATCCAGAGGAAGAATATGGAGGCTGAATGCAGAGCGAAGCATATGATTTTCTCTTTCTCTGGTTGTTTTTTGTTTTTTCTTTCTCGTGCTTTTCCCTTTTGTTCTGATTCTTCTTTCACAACATGACTAAAGTGGAAATATGTTTAATATGACTATACATGTATAACCTATATCATTGTTTGACATCTTAGGGAGGGAGAAAAAATGTGGAACTCAAAATCTTATAAAAATGATTGTTGAAAACTCTTTCTACATGTAACTGAAAAAAATAAAATACTATTAAAAACTGAAAAAAAATACAAGGGGTCTAAAAACCTTGGAAATACTGATTACCAACTACTTTAAAAAAATTTTACACTTCAGACCTATAAAACAACAAAAGAAGTCACCCACCTCGTGGTCTCTGTGAGACAGAAAGCTGCGATATATTCCCCAGTTGCCAATTTAGGCAAATATTTTGCTTTCTGCTCCTCAGTGCCAGCCAAAAGGATGCCCTAGAACACACACACACAATGACATATTCAGTTAATGCCAAACCAAAAAATGAAACAAAAAAGTTAAATTGTGTTCGTGAAAGACCTTCTTTAGCAAAAAGTTACTTCAAAGGAGAAAAAAAATAATCATAAAAGAAAGTAGGCTTGCACTCAAAGCTTGTATTTCAGAAAGTTAAAAAACAAATGAAATAATGAAAATATATACGTAAGACTGTGAAAGCCTCTGTCTCAAGTCGGTTTCTGAAAAATAAAACCTGTTGTAACTCCACAAAGACTGAAAACACAGAGTGTAGCTCGGTGGGAAAGTCGAGGGTTGAATGATTTACTGACAGGGTCACTTTGGCTTCTGCTCTCTATTCCCAAACTCCTCAGTCTATGGGGTCAAATGTTCTTTATCAGTTCTGAATCAGACACAAAACAGGACCAAAGGGGAATTCTGTTGGTTCACATGTCTATGGAGCAAAACTCAACCGCTCCTTCTTACATACTGTTCTTCTCCTTCATATATGACAATGACACAGCATTGTTGTATGTGGGAGCATGGCCAGTCCAAGAGCCCTTCCCCCTCTGTGCACCTGAGAAAACTAAGCTTTTGTTTCTAGACTTAGATCCAACCCAGAAGACTAGATTCCACTGGGGCCTGCCCCAGAATAGGGCCACTACCATGTCTGGAGGGCCTTCCTCATGATGGGGGTGAACAGTCAGACAGACCCCAGTGGCCCAGGGGGATGGCTTCATAGACTTCGTGGATGAAGTCATCTCCCTCTCAACAAACAGAACACACTACGGATTAAAATAGCCCTAAAACTTGTGACACACCCTGTGTTTGGAAAGGAAGGTTATGTAAAAAGAAAAAAAATGTCACTAAGACTAGATATTTTTTAAAAAAATTTTTTTAATAAATTGTTTAAAAAAAGACTTTTAAAAAACTTCCTAAGCATACAGAATGAAAGAGCAAAATATTTAAGATAGATTTATCACCTAGTTACTAGTCAGAGAAATTAACCTAATATTCACAATGCCTCGTGTTGAAGAAATAATATGAAATAAACTAAAGAGAGAAAAAAACATAGAGTAGCGGCATCTTCATACATCACACACCTGGTTAGAATGAAGTCAATGATAGGTAGATACGGTACAGAACAAATGTTACCACACACAGCCTTGACCTAAAGTCAGAGAGTTGACTGTTTTCAATTTGATCGGAGCAGGGGGGTTACCTATTTCCTACTTCACAAGTTGTTAAATATAATTATCTTAGCCTAAAAAAGAATTGGGCAAGTTTTGTTCTCTGGACCTACCCTCTACCTGTCCGACACCCTGAGGATGAATGCTCAATCGTGGACTGAGACAATTAAAATGTCCCCTGAACTCCTACACACACTTATTTAGAAAGAACTGCCCCTTCACCTATTCATTTTTTTAAGTGTATATACACGTGTATATGTGTACATATATGTGATATATGCCATACATATATGTGCATGTATGTGTACATGAATGTATATCCTCACCTAATACCCACAGATTAAGAACAGGAACATAAGAAGTCTTGTCATTTCACTCACAGAATGGAGCAGTATATGACAATAAAGATGACAAAATGAAGTGGACTTAAGATCCAAGAGAGAGTAAGTTAACCACTTAGAGAACTTTCCTGAGACTATGCGGCAGTGGGCATGTTACCCCTGAGATAGCAATGTCTCCTACTTTAGGAGCTTTTGAAAAAGGAGATACATAGCTAACATGATACAAAAAGTAGACACAGTGCCAGATTTGAAGTCAGAAGTCCTGGGTTTGAATCTGAGCTCTTCCATTTCCTATCTGTGTAACTCTGAGCAAGTCAGTAAATAATAACTCACATATATATACTAAGTTTTTAAAATTCTGCCAAGTGCTTTTCTAAAAAAACCAATCTAGAAAGTAGAATTATCCTGATTTTACTGATGAAGGAACTGAGTTTCTGAAGGGCAAAGTAATTTATCAGTTTACATAAGTTTTAAGTGTCCTGGGCAGTGAGCTGGTATAGGAGATTGGTTGGGAGACTGGGATTCAGGAAGACCTAAGTGCGAATCCTGCCTCAGACACTTACTAGCTGTGCAATCCTAGGCAAGTCACTTAATTTTCAGTCTCAGTTTCTTTATATGTAAAATGAGATTAATAATAGTACCCAGCCATCCAAAGGGTTGCTGTGAGGAGCCAACGAGCTAACGTAACAAAGCTGTTGTCGATGTCTCAGGTGGAATCTGAACCCAGTTGGTTTGTGAACTCCAAAGTTGGTACTCTCTCCACTACACCATGCTATCTCTTGCTTAACCTCTCTGGGGCTCAGTCTCCTTTCCACAATGAGGGGACAGGCCTTCATGAGCTCTCAGATTCTTTCTAGTTCTGAGTTCTAGAATCAGAGGTCAGTGCAATCTTGTCTAGAGGCAGGGTGATGAACTAGATCCCTGTTACCCCAGCCTTCTGCCTCTAGCATTTCTATTTTTTGAGAGACTCCAAGGTTCCATTAATTTGAATAGTTTCTATATCCATAAGCTTCTCATCCTGTACAAATTTTGTTCATGTGTTCCCATAAGTTCTCTATAGAGTATCCACCTAACCATTAGAGTCTTTCTCCTTGACTTTCTTCATGTTTCATGGATCCCAGAACAGTATTTAGACCATCTGTGTGTTATCTATCATGTCCACCATCTTTTCCAGACATACTCATCTGGAAATACTCTTGTTCAGTTATAGTTTTTAATATTTTGTGTTCATATTATCATGGGCACTCTACTACAACCTACTTAGATTTGTCATTCATCTTTCCACTGCCCTTGGGGTCATTTGTAATTTTGGTACCACGGCAGCTAGGTGGTGCAGTGGATAGAGCACCAGTGCGGGAGTCAGGAGGACCTGAGTTTAAATCTCTCCTTAGACACTTGACCCTCACTAGCTGTGTGATCTTGGGCAAGTCACTTAATCCCAACTGCCTCATCCTGGGTCATCTTCAGTCATCCTAATGAATATCCGGTCATTGGATTCAGATGGCTCTGGGGAAGTGAGGCTGGTGACCTGCATGCACAGCCCTCCCTCCCTCATTCAAAACAAAATCAAGGGCAAGTCATGTCATCATTTCTCTGATGGCATGGTCTTTTTCAGCAATGAAAGATGAACATACACACACACACAATTTTTTTAAGTGTATAATATGGTATCTTTTTCTACAAGGTGCAGTTGCACATTCTCAGCAGGTGAGGCATGAAAATCCAATCTCTCCTACTCTACTATCTCTTTCACTTTGTGTTTATGTAAGCACAACATTCCTCACTTTCTGGCTGGGGCTCACACCTCTCTCTGATCCAACTGGATCCTACCTATTTACCTCTATTCAAAAAATGATACAACATGGAGTAGGTTTCTGTTAAAACAGGTCACATCTTCAAGAAGCTCTGGCAGAAACAATTTCCCTACTCCTAAAAAAAATTCAGTCTTGCTGTTGTGAGAGAGCCTGAGTTACAGCAGAAGGAATCACAGCATTAAAATCTGTCGCTGGAAAATACAGGGAGACTTGTATTGGTTACATTACAACCATATGGAACATGTTACTGCCTCCCATGGGACAATGTGAATTCAGAAGGGGTGGGGGTGGTATGGGGGGGGGGAGGGGCAGTAGAGGGGATGCTTGGCAGCACACTGGGAACAAAACCACAGCTGAGCAGTAAGTACCTTTAGTCCTATTGACTGATGTGCAGCCAAAGTGACCGCAATGGCTCCATCCTGAGAAAAGATTTCTCCTAAACGTGCATACATTATATGTGATAAACCAAGGCCACCTGTTAAAGATGAATACACTTTTATTAGTGCCAAAGCCTTGATAATGAGGCAGAGGAAAGAGCAAGAGTAAACATCAGATGTGGCTTTCTCTTGATTTCACAGACAAGCTGTATAACCTCAGATCTCTGTAAGCCTCAGTTTTCTGCTTCGTAAGATGGAAACGGTAACATTTTAACTATCTCATGAGACTGTGAGGACCAAGTGATGTCTGTGAAAACATTTATAAGACACCAGATACATGAAAGTTGTTACTAGTACAACATACTATGAATAATAATTAGAATTGTAAAAATATCCACCTATCTAGACCCTGTGCAAAACAACGTATAATAGAAAAATGTTTTTATTACAATGCACCTACTACTCCAAATCTTACTACTAGCTTGGATAAAGAAACAGAGGCATTATTAAAAGAATATTCACTGGAGAAAAACAGATCAAGAACTAGAGCAGTCAAACGACAACTATTTATTAACTGCTTACTATGTACCAAGCACTGTGCTAAGTTCTGAGGATAAAAATGAAGGAAAAGCACAGAAGCAGCCCCTGTCCTCAGGAAGTTTACTTTCTAATGGAAAAGATAGGTCTAAACACACAGCCAGATGGGAAGGAAGATGTAACTAACCTCAGAGCTTCAGTGGCTGGGAGGGGGGTGGAGTCAGGAGGTGGAGGTGAGGAGGGAACATCTTCCAGGCATGGGAAACAAGTGTACAGGAGTATGAAGGGGGGAGATGGAACAGCACAGGAGAGAAAAAAAGCAGGGTCACACCACTGAACTGGGGAGAGAAATAAAACCCAAGCAGATGGGCAAGGCAGGAAGGGGACAGGCTAGAAAGAGCTGTAAATGCCAAACAAAAGACAATCCTATTTGTAATAGGGAAGTAATAGAGAGACACTGGAGCTTCCTGGGTAGCAAGGTGACGTGGTTAGATCTGTGGTTTAGAAACATCACTTCATCAGCTGTGTGGAGGATAAACTGGAGGGTAGAGAGATCTGAGAAGGAAAACCAATGAGAAGACATATAGTTCAGGAGACAGGCAATGAGAGCCTGAATCAGGGTGGCAGCCGGTGACTTTAGAAACGAGGTCTCTAAGGGAAGTGATGAAGGTGCAGATAACAGTATTCGGCAAACAGCAGGCTATAGGACAACAGAGTCAGGAGTCAAGGGTGATGCCAAGGCTGCAAACTCTGGTGACTACGAGGATGGGGGTACCCTCAGAAGTAATAGGGAAGTTCAGAAAAAGGGTGGGGTGGGAGGAGAGAGAAGATAACAAGCTCTATTTTGGACATTTTGAGTGTGCAATGTCTCTAGCACATTCCATTCACAATATCCAATAGACAATTGTTCATGTGGAAGTGGAGCTCTGGAGAGAGGCCAGGCCCAGGTATACAGACCAGGGCACCATCTGCATACAGATAACTGAACCTGTGGGAGAGACAGAATAGAGAGAAAAGAAAAGAGGACCATGGACAGACTCTTGGAGGTGTGATAAGGATGAAGATCCCACCAAAAAGGCAGAAGGAAAAGTCAGACCGTTAGGAGGGAAACCAAGACAAAGTACAGTCGCAAAAGCCCAGAGACAAGAGTCCCAAGATGCAGAAAGGGTCAATAAGGAGAAGAAGGGAGAAAGGGTATTAGATACGGCAATTAAGAGATCACTGCGATACTTGATACTATGTGACCCTGGGAGTCACTTAACCCCAACTGCCCCCCCCCCCAAAAAAAATAGAGAGAACAGTTTGATAAGATCAGAAGCCAAACTGTAGGTTTAAAGGAGAGTGAAAGAAGACATGAAGGCAACAAGCATAGACGACTTTTTCAAGAAACTGAACCAAGAAGGGGAGGAGAAGTAGGATGACAGCTAGTGGGTATGGCCAGGTGCAACGAGAGGTTTTTGAAGATAGAGGAGACTTGAAGTCTACAGGCATCAGGGAAGAAGTTAACAGACAGAGATGATCAGAGAGAATGCAGATGTGAACAGGACTGCTCACCCACCAGCCAAGACAGGCTGCCGCAAGTAACAGTCTGTCCTGACTACACACTTCTCAACTTCAACAGGTCAAAGTTTCTGTTTGCAAGGAGAAGCCCCACTGTGTTTTGATAAGCAGGTAAAAATTTTTAATGAGGGGGGGGAGGAGCCAAGACAGTGGAATAGAAAGACTCACGTATGCTAGCTCCAAACCTACAGCCCATACATTTCCTGCAAAAAGAACTCCCCACAAATTCTGGAGCACTGCAAGGCACGCAGAAAGACAGTGGAAAAGATCTCCGTTACAGAGAGCCCTAGAAAGCTGTCCCCAAAGGTCTGTCGCACTCCAGACAGCGGAGTCCACCCCTGTGCTGCCCTGGCTGCGCGGCCCCAGAGGAGCAGATCCGAGCAGGCTTCAGGGACAGAACCTCTGGCAGCCGGGAAGGTCCCTCTGCCCATAGATGCTCTAGGTCAGTGAGAGAGACTTCTAGGCTGGCCAAGAGGGGAGCAGGGTTGTCTCCGTGACTTGGGCCCCCTCGAGAGGCAGAGGCAGCGGCAGAGGCGGCAGCCCGAGACTCCCCTAGCAGCAGGCAGAAGTTCAGGGCCATTACCGAAGGTCTCTGCATAAACCCCCTGAGGGGACTGAGCCTGGGAGACACCCCTGCCCCCACCCGCTCCATTACTGAAGGTCTCTGCATAAAGCCCCTGAGGGAACTGAGCCTGGGAGGCGGCGCTGCCCCGACCCCAGCACCAGAACTTAAGCTCACATTGAATAGCAGCTGTGCCCACGGAGGAAAGCCCATTTGAATCTCAGACCCCAAGTACTAGCTGGGTGATCGAGGCGGGGGTGGACAGGAATTTCAGAAGTCAAGTAACTGGCTGGGAAAATGCCCAGAAAAAGGAAGCAAAATAAGACCATAGAGAGCTACTTTCTGGGGGAAGAGATGTTACTTCTTCCTTTCATTTCTGATGAGGAAGTACAATGCTTGCCATCAGGGAAAGACGTGGAGGTCGGGGCCTCTGTATCCCAGACATCCCAGGTGGATGTCTGGTGGGCTCAGGCCATGGAAGAGCTCAAAAAGGATTTTGAAAATCAAGTTAGACAGGTGGAGGAAAAACTGGGAAGAGAAATGAGAGAGATACAAGAAAAGCATGAAAAACGGGTCAATACCTTGCTAAAGGAGATCCAAAAAAATGCTGAAGAAAATAACACCTTGAAAAATAGGCTCACTCAATTGGCAAAAGAGGTTCAAAAAGCCAATGAGGAGAAGAATGCTTTCAAAAGCAGAATTAGCCAAATGGAAAAAGAGGTTCAAAAGCTCACTGAAGAGAATAGTTCTCTCAAAATTAGAATGGAACAGATGGAGTCTAATGACTTTCTGAGAAACCAAGAAATCACAAAACAAAACCAAAAGAATGAAAAAATGGAAGAGAATGTGAAATATCTCATTGGAAAAACAACTGACCTGGAAAATAGATCCAGGAGAGACAATTTAAAAATTATGGGACTATCTGAAAGTCATGATCAAAAAAAGAGCCTAGACATCATCTTCCATGAAATTATCAAGGAAAACTGCCCTGACATTCTAGAACCAGAGGGCAAAATAAGTAGTGAAGGAATCCATCGATCACCACCTGAAAGAGATCCAAAAAGAGAAACTCCTAGGAATATTGTGGCCAAATTCCAGAATTCCCAGGTCAAGGAGAAAATATTGCAAGCAGCTAGAAAGAAACAATTCCAGTATTGTGGAAATACAATCAGGATAACTCAAGATCTAGCAGCTTCTACATTAAGGGATCGAAGGGCGTGGAATAGGATATTCCAGAAGTCCAAGGAACTAGGACTCAAACCAAGAATCACCTACCCAGCAAAACTGAGTATAATACTTCAGGGGAAAATATGGTCTTTCAATGAAACAGAGGACTTTCAAGCATTCTTGAGGAAAAGACCAGAGCTGAAAAGAAAATTTGACTTTCAAACACAAGAATGAGAAGAAGCATGAAAAAGTAAACAGCAAAGAGAAGTCATAAGGGACTTACCAAAAGTGAACTGTTTACATTCCTACATGGAAAGACGATATTTGTAACTCTTAAAACTTTTCAGTATCTGGGTAGTTGGTGGGACCACACACACACATACACGCGTGGATGCACACACATACACACATGACTGTACATACAAAGACAGAGAGCACAGAGTGAACTGAATAGGATGGGACCATATCTTAAAAGAAATTAAGGTAAATGGTGAGACAGAAATGTAGTGAGAGGAAAGAGGGTGAAATGGAATGGTGTAAATTGTATCTCATTCAAGAGGCAAGCAGGAAACTTTTTAGTGGAGGGAAAAAGAGGAGAGCTGAGAAAAAAACAAGAAGTTTACCCTCATCACATTTGACTAAAGGAAGGAATAAAATGCACACTCATTTTGGTATGAAAACCTAGCTTACAATACAGGAAAGTGGGGGAGAAGGAGATAAGCAAGGTGGGGGGGGATGATGGAAGGGAGGGCAATGGGAGGAGGGAGCAATTTGAAGTCAACACTCTTGGGGAGGGACAGGACCAAAAGACAGAATAGAAACAATGGGGGGCAGGATAGGATGGAGGGAAATACAGTTAGTGTTACACAGCACAACTATTATCGAAGTCATTTGCAAAGCTACACAGATAGGGCCTATATTGAATTGCCTGCCTTCCCAAAGGGAATGGGTGGGGAGGGAGGGATAGAGAGAATTTGGAACTCAAAGTTTTAGGAACAACTGTTGAGTATTGTTCTTGCTACTAGGAAACAAGAAATACAGTTAATGGGGAAGAGAAAGTCATCTGGCCCTACAGGACAAAAGAGAAGATGGGGACAAGAGAAGGGAGGGAGGATAGAAGAGAGGGCAGATTGGTGATAGGGAAAATTAGAATGCTTGGTGTATTGGGACGGGGGGAGGGAATAAATGGGGAGAAAATTTGGAACCCAAAATTTTGTGAAAATGAATGTAAAAAGTTAAATAAATAAATAAATAAAATTTTTAGTGAGGAAACTCCATGTGCATATATAAATGCATATGTAAAAAGCTGTTCAAGTTTGTTCTCTTAGGTTAGAGCCTCCCTAAAAACTTATCTATGATATTAATTTAATGCATTCTTTTACTTCATTAAGTTATTTAACAGTCTCTATTTCTAGACAGTTCCAAGTTCAATTTCAGCCCAGTGACAATTAGTGACATCTGAATGAACGAGATTTCCTCCATATGCCTTACGGATGATTTTGGAGATTTCAAAATTAAATTTGAAAATCACTATAAATGACCAAGAGGAAAAGAAGGAGAAGCTAAGAGTTGGTAATTCTTTCCCAGTGCTATAAATGACTTACGATGTAATCCTGTGTCATCATTTTGATACTTTATAATCTGCAAAATGGAGCTGAAAATCCTGCTATTAAGGAGTGATGGAGCCTTTATTTGCAAATCCTCCCCCTAACCTTAAAGGATTACATGTAGAATGCTTCCGTCCTTTCAAATAATCACAAAGTAGGATGAAATAATTTTCAAAATGACAGAACTGTTATATACTGTTACAAATTTTCTACACCCTGGAGCTTATTAAAATTCTCTGCAAACAAGAAGAATCCAGTTTCCTTACACTCCGGGAAACAAATGCAGAGCTATTGGTAAAATGTTAATTTTCCAAATACAGAAAGAAGCCCAAAATATGCTTTTTCATGAGAAATATGGCTGTGCAGTTACGGTTACCTACCGTACTCCTCTGGAATCAGCATGCCAAAGAGCCCCAGTTGCTTTAATTCGTCTAAAGTTTCTTGAGGAATTACACCATCTTGATCAATTTTTCGAGAGTCCACTGACAACAGAAAACATTAGAAATATGTAAAATTGAATATATTTAATTAATTTAAACTATTTAGTTTAAGAATACCTATACATGAGCCTAAAAATGAAATAATGCTAAAAATATTTAGCAGAGTACTGGGTGGCCCAGCAAAAATTTCCAAGTTTATAGCCTCTAATGCAATATTATACAATATAGCCTCCAATACAATACTAAATGAGATACAAGCTTTAAATCAGTGTCAATCTGGTCAGAAATTTTTCCAAGGGTTTATAGGAGAAAGGGGACTCAAGTAAATGGAAACATGGAAAACAGAGCAGCTGAGTTATCTATGGGAAACCAGAGGTCCATCAAGTGTGGCTAAAATGGCAGTCGGAGTGATAAAGAAAAACAAAGACCTGAGGGTAGCAAACTGCGTGGAACTAGCTGTTGGAGACCTGCATGTGCTAAGATAAATAAGAGCAGCAAGGCCTGGCTTCTAAGCAGGATGATAAGCATCAGAAAATGAATGGTACGGCCAGAGGGATATGAGAGAGGCAAAAACCCAAGGAGGAGGAAGGGGAGACAGTGTTGTAGAGCAGAGCACTAACCACACCTCTGATGTTTAACCTCTCCAAGCCTCAGCTTCCCCATCTGGTAAAAAAAAGAGGGGCTTGGGTTGGATGGTCTCGAGGATCCCGTCTAGCTCTCAGTCAATGATCCTATGAATTAAAGGTCCCAAATAAAAGTAATTATTCTCCGGATTTGAAAAGTGACCTAAGTGGGAGAGATAAATAGCTAATCTAGTTTGAAAACAGAACCATCTTTTAAGAAATAGGGTTAAGAGATACCTAATGCTTAAATACCCTCAGCTGCCAAAACACATAATGGGCAAAACAGGGAACTAAAAGGTTTACAAACACCCACTGCATAAACATAATGAGGGAGTGAAGATTCCAGTATTTTTTTTTTAATTCCTGAAACTCAGAGAAGGAAAATATGATTACTCAAACCTTTGCCATGGCAGAGGCCTAAATATGTAGTTTTTTTTTGAGTGATATGCTTTAAGAAATGTTTTAAACCTACTCATCAAACAATCTCCAAGATAATAAAAACCTGAAAATAAGAGCTTTTCATCTAGCTTTTTAGCTACAAGGTAACAAGGAAATACTTAATATCTCCTCAAATATTTGTCATGTGGAAGACTTTGGAACGTAAACATTTTCTGGATTGAAGGTTTGAGAAGTTAGTTTGCAGAATAAAGTTAATTAGTTTCCCACTAATTCATCTACATAATCATCTGTTTTACATGAAACCTGGAAGAGATATGACTGAAATCTGGCTATAAAATGTCATAAATCATTTCTTTATTGACATGTTCCTTTAGGAAAAACAAGCAACATGGAAGAGTCGATTAAGGGAAGCAATGTCAGGGAGAGGAAGAGACCAGAATACCAGACAGTGCAGAAATTAACTGCTGCTGTTAACTTGCTACTCTAAGAATGACAGAATCTCAAAACTAAAGAGGCCTTTAGTCAATCTTCTCCAACTCATTTATTTTAGACAGGAAATAAGACCCAGAGAGATGGCCCGGCTTGCCCAAGAACACACACTCAGCCAGTGCCAGAGTCGAGCCTAGAATTCAGATCTCGTGGGCTCTAGCCCAGGGTGCTTTCCTCTAAACCAGCGGTGGGGAACCTGCAGCATTCCCCACCCCTGCTCTAAATTATGCTGCCTTAGTGGAAAACGGTAGGGAGACCAATGTTTTATATTACCCTTTCCCTCATCTAATACATAATAAAGTTTGTTTTAGTAGGATTTTAAATTTTTTGACACAAATGAAAAATTGTCTTACAATGCAATTCTTCTTTTTGCATTGTAATATAACAAATGTGTGTTCCTCCCACACGCCCCAACTGGTGAGGGATTTGGAGGACATGAATGATGTGGACTGATGACAGTCTGTTAAGACTCTAAGCAGCTTTGCATATTGTTGTATGGTTTGTTTGTTTTTTAAATCTTGGATACTTTCATTTAAAATATGAACCTCAAAAATTCCACACCAGTTGGGTTGGGTTTTCAATGCTTGTCTTTCAGGTAGGAAGTGACAGATTTGAGGCGTGTATTTTTAAAATCACCATCACTAATCTAGTTCTGACTCTATCTGCTAAACCTGGTCACCAGCAATGCCAATTTCGAGTCTACTAAAGAACACTCACACATGATTAAGTAATTTCTAACAACAGTAAGGGAAGTAAGTCTTAATTATTTTTTTTAATTCATTACAAAAATACAAAATTAATCTTGTGATCTGTCACCACTCTAAGTATTCCAATAAGTGGATGTTTGATTACCTGTCCAGAATGCTAAAGATTGGATTATTTCTTGAGTTTGGACCAGGGAACATCTACACTCTAAGCTTCTATGATTCTTGTATTTTAAAACATCAATCAGAGCAATTTTTAAAATACCAGCCTTTAATGTTTTCATATAAATAGCTTATTTTCAAAAACCCACATCTTTTTTATGAATATTATTTCTGTTAAGATCATATAAATCACTAAAGATTTTTCAAGTCAGACTGATAACCACAGAAAATAGGAATTTATTAGTTAAGATTTCTGATAAAAAAGGAAAAGGACACGCACCTTCATTGAAGAATTTTTCTACTGGTAGCACGAACTGCTTCATATCATTTAATTCATCTAGGGTGACTTCTGGATATGGAAAAACTTCTTTCTAAAAAAAAATGGCAGTATTTAATAAAATTATCATTTTCATAGTCAAATGCTATCCAATTCCTTCCAAAGGAAATTATACTTTTGGAAGATGGTTCGAGCACTAGACTACATGATGATGCTTATTTCCTGAACCACATCCCTTTGACAGGGATCTTTCTCTATAGGACATGGACTACCTTAAGATATAGGAAAAGGGAACTTTAGTTGAGTTGTGAGAGAATGAAAATATTTAGGCATTATTCTATACACTAACTACACTGGGAGAAAAATATAAGAACTAGGAGTGTCAAACAAAGTACCATTTTTTTTTTTGCCATTTGAGTTAAAAAAACTTAAAAAATAACTTTGATATCTTTTAATAATTTTATTGATAACTTCTCAAAAAGCTATCCCACATAACAAAGATATTTTCTAAAGAAAAAAGAAAAAAGTTAATAAAACAGAATATGTTGAATAAGTATGAAAACAATCTACAATATTCCACACCTGCGTCCTTCCAACCTCTAAAAAGGAATCGCTGGACATGTCTTCCTCCAATCTCATGATCTCCTCTTTGGAGCTGTGCTTGATCATGCAAACACTCACTCCGGTTGTTTTTTTGGTGGTGATTCTTTCCATTGATGTTGTAGTCACTGTGAGGATTGTTTTCTTAGCTCTGCTGAATTCACTCCTCATCAGTTTATGGAAACCTTTCCATGCTTCTCTGCATTCACAAGGCCAACTTTTTCAAACATGATCACTGTGTTGTTGATTTGTTTTGCTTGATGATACTTATTACAAAGGAGACATTCTATGGGAAGATGGGGAGGGAAGAAGTGACAGTGATGTTTTAAAAAAATGAGCTTCACAAAAGCTTTTTTAAAGAGGAGTCTGGATTTGGGGAAGGACCAAAAAGTATTACCATACTCTGATTACAAGGAAGTGAACTGCTTCCATGTAGCTCTCCATGTTGGGCTCCTTTCAAAGGGCTTCATTTTGAAGGTTCCCAAGTTTAACAAAGAGAAGGCCTCATGTTAACTTTGGTATTCAAAAAAGTTGCTATTGTGAGTATTTTTATGCAGGCTTTCCAGCAAGCTGAAGTAACTAATGTAAGGGTAGTTATCCTCAACATCATCTCTAAATTACAAAGCATTTTCATACTCATGATGAAAAATGCTATCCTCATCCAGAGAAAGAACAGATGGAGTCTGAATGCAAATCAAAACGAGACTATTTTCACTTTCTTCATTTTTTGGGTTTTTTTTCCCATTTGCAAATGGTTTCTTCTTTTTACAACACAACTAACACGGAAATGAAGTGTGTTCATCCTTCGTTGCTGAAGAAGACCATGCCATCAGAGAAATAATGACATGACTTGCACTTGACTTTGTTTTAGTGAGGGAGGGCTGTGCAGGTCACCAGCCTCACTTCTCCAGAGCCATCTGAATCCAATGACCAGATAGATATTCATCAGGACGACTGGAGATGACCCAGGATGAGGCAATTGGGGTTAAGTGACTTGCCCAAGATCACACAGGTAGTGAGTGTCAAGTGTCTGAGGTGAGATCTGAACTCAGGTCCTCCTGACTGGTGCTCTGTCCACTGCACCATCTAGCTGCCTTCGAACATGGAAATAGGTTTACATGATTACACACATGTAACCTATATCAAAGTGCTCTGCAACCTTTTCAGTACAGTAAATGCTTCGTTGTTGAGTTGTTGTGTCTGACTCTTCATAGCCTGTGGGCCAAAGCACACCAGGACCTTCTATCTTCCGTTATCTCTTGAAGTCTGTTCAAGCTGATGTTCATTGTTTCTATGACACTCTCCATATTACCCTCTGTGGTCCTCTTTTCCTTTTGCCTTCAGTCTTTTCTAACATCAGGTTAGTCCTGTCTTTTCATCATGGAAAGACCTTAGTTAGCTTTGACTACATGGACCCTGAACTACAAAAACATAAACCCCAAAATAAAGGTGGAAATGGCTCTGGAACTTGTTACCTGTGCGACCACAGGCAAGTCATTTAACTTTTCTAGGCCTCAGTTCTTTTGTTTGTAAAATGGGGGGGAGGAGGAAGAGCATAATCCTAGATGATCCTAAGGTTTCTTTCCAGTTCTAAATCTCTATGAAAGTCACAAGTGTAATTCACAATCCGTAATAGATAAAAGGTCAGAGTACATAAATTTATTGTCTGATGAGACAGAAACTGTTGATAATTACTTAAAATACCCACCCATAGTCAAAAGGATACAAACTAAAACCACTTTGAGCTATCATTTCCTACATGTCAAATAAGCAATAAAAATTAAAAGCAATGAGAAAATCAAGGCTGACAAGGCTGTAGAAGAAAAGCAATACTCATTCATTACTGGTGGAATTGTAGGCTTATTCCTCTTCAACGTTTATAAAAATAGCCATACCTTTTGACTCAATTTCTATTTGTAATAAATGCTTAAAGTGTCATTTTTTTTTAAAAAAGAGCTAAGTATTCAAAGATTTTCATAGTGTTATATACAACCCAAAACAAAAACAAAAGCCCCAACCTGTAAAAGTCTGTAAATAACCTGGGGAAGGGCTAAATAAATTGTGCGTCATTAATTTAACAGAATGCTATAATGCAATTAAGAATGACAAGCATCAAGTATAAAAAGAAAACAAAAAAGAGCTACATGAAATAAAGCAAAGTGAAAAAAACCCCAGCACTTCAAAAGAATGAAATACATGGAAGAGGCAAAGTGAAAGAAAAGGAAGAATACCGATGACAATTTAGGAGAAAGGGAAGTGTTGAGACTTAATGCACCTAAAACTTAAAATGAACTCAAAATACTTTACAAAACAAGGTTAGTTTAAGCAAAAGTCTGGGATACTGTTGTCTCAGCACCTTGACTTCAGGTCTTTTTGTACTGAGCCCAAAACTGAATCCTGAGATGTAGTCATTTTGACCCAGAGGCTTACAATGAAAAGTTGACAAGCCCTAACAAACAGCATGAGAGAGCAAGGAATCGGGATGTTTGTGTGCCTTGGTGACTGAAAAGTATGGTGGCATCCCAAAAGAAATAAGGACACCAGGAAGACAGATTGGCGTGGAGGGGAACAGAACCAATTATTTTGGATATATCGAGTTTAAGTTGTCTCAGCTTGAAATGTCCAAAAGGCAATGGCAATGTAAGACTATACTCAGAAAAGATGGGACAATAACAAATTAAAAATGATCCAACAAAACCTGGGTGACAGTGAAAATTAAGAACAGTGTAAGAAAAGCTCCTAACTGTAGGTATAAGCCCAACCACAAACATTGGTGCAAGTCACATTGTATTGCTAGGGCAACAAGACACATAGTTGGGGCAGTAACTAAGGACCAAACAACAATCCTACTACTGGCTCTCTAAGGTCCTTCCCAGCTCCACATCCAAGGATCTGGAAGCTGGTGTCAGACACATGGTCTTCTGGGAAATGTTTCCAACAGGTGCACAGCCTGGACTTATCATCAAAAGCACTTATAAAAAACAGGAACATTAGACTGTTCTTTGGCCCTGACGCCTGCATGAAAGAATCTGTGCAAAAGGGTATGACCCACTTGGCTGAACTGTTACAGTGATATGGAAAAGGAAGATGGCTGAGTGCTGATCATAGACAGCCCCAGGAAAACCTCACTTACAGACTAAGACTTTTACCCAGCTAATAACTTTCCCTCAATTCCGGTAATGGTAAATCACAAAATAAGACAACTGGATCCTAAGATCATAGGCCTTCAGAACTGAGGAACCTTGCAGATCCATTGGTCCAACATCCTCATTTTACAGATGAGGAAACAAGGTTAGGGAGGTGGGTGTACCCAAGGTCACAGGCAAAAAGCACAGGTGGAAATGGAAGCTAACGCTACCGACACAAAGTCTTTTGGTTTTTTTTTCCCATTCCTATATCCACGAGGAGACTAACTTATGATGCTACATGGCATTAAGAACAAGGACAGTGTAGATCTCCAGCCAGTTACACATACAACCAATGATTTTTGTATGATTAATGTTCAAAGACTCTAAAAGATAACACAAACTCAAGTCAGGAGGGAACCAGTTTTCCTGTACTCACCAACCACATATTGGATTGTATAGCTACAGGCCAGGTCAAAAACTTACTAGTGAAGTATTACTCTGGCTGAGTATAGCTTTTAAAAAAAAAAAAAGAGCAGAGTAGAATAGTAAGCAGTAGGGAGTATCTGAATGAGGATCAAGGGACAGAGAAACAGAAGTCATATTGTTTGGGGATATGCTCCAGACTGTCTAGGCAGAAAGGAGAAATCAGATGAGGCACCTGGAAAAGAGATCACAGACCTGGCACAAATAAGGGGATACCATAGCGACAGGAACCCAGACATCCCGCAGGACATTCCTCTGTGCCAAAGGCAAAGCACCTAAGAAACGTGTAACTTGTCTCAATGAGAATTTCATCCTTCAAAGGGTGGAGGAAGTGAAAAGGGGCTTGGCTATTCTTTGCCTGGCTGACTAAAAAGGAGGTACTGGTTGCTAAAGGAGAAAACTATGGCAAACTTGGGAGCAAGATAGCATAGAACAAACTGGCATTCTAAGCCCAGAGTTTGATTGAGGGCCAGCAGCTCTGGACCAACTGCTGTTCTCCCCCTGACACCTGAGTCATCAGGCCACTTCTGAATGCCTTTCTCCCAGCAGCTATTATTGTTAATAACACTCTGCCAAATGGATCAAAGCTGTACTTCAACATGACCTGTCCTGTCTTGTTTAAGGTTGCCCCACTTAAATTCGATGACTTTTGCTGAAATTCGATGACTTTTGCTGCTACTCTTAGAATCATAGGACATTAGATGAGTCCATATATAGGATTACAATCTATGTTCTATATAGCTACATGTCTTTTTTGTCAAAGATGATACTTACATATCATTAAGGTACAATATGTTGCTGAATAAAGATGAGACCACAAAAATGATTAACAGAGAGCAGAAAATGCAAGATAAATGAAGATACAGCCAGATAGCTTCTACGTGCTCTTAGAAAGTTCAAGTCACCAGGTTCAGTCCAGGTAATGGTATAATGGGTAGATATAATGGTTGATCAAAGAAGTACAGGTGGAATAAAACTGGAGAAGGGAAAATGCTGAATGAGAGAAAAGAGAGGAGAGTGAGAGAAGGGAGAGAGAGGGAGATAGGAGAGATGAAAGAGAAGTAGGGACAGGAGAAGGGGGAAAAGGAGGAGAGAAGGAAGGAAGAGGGGGGAGAGAGGAAAGGGGGGAGAGAGGAAGGGAGAGAAAGGGAGGGAAAAAGAAGAGAGAGACCTGTCAATTATATATGAGGGAGCTTGACTTTGGCTATTGGAAGAATCCTATAATGCCATTACAAGTGTTGCTTTGTGAGCATTTAGGAAAGATGCAGTTAGCTAGGCTTCATCAGAACAGATTGTACCAGACTAATCTTGTCCTATTTCTGACAAGGCAGCTAAAATGATAAACCAAAGGAATGCCATGGATGTAATATTTGTTGCTGCTGTTGAGGCATTTAAGTCATGTCCAACTCTTTGTGACCTGATTTGGGATTTTCTTGGCAAAGATACTGGACTGGTTTGCCAGTTCATTTTACAAAAGAGAAAACTGATGCAAACAGGTAAGTGACTTACCCAGTGTCCCAGAGCCAATAAGTATCTGAGGTCAAATTTGAACAGTTCTTCCTGACTCCAGGCTGCATTTTCTATCTGGTTCATCACCTAGCTGGTTTAGTAAACTCAGGGAATTTTAAAGTATGTAACAAAAGCCTCTTGTGGACAAGATGGAATAGCACAGGCTGGATCAGTGGTGTCAAACTCAAACAGAAATGGAACCCTATAGCCACATACTGAATTGGAAAATCACAAATTAATAGTATCCATATTTCATTTTTATTTAACATTTTTCAATTACATTTAATGTGGTTTGCAGTATTCAGACTGAGTTAGACACTTCTGGATCAGATTAAACATTTTAGGTGATTTATTCAGATTTAGAACCAGTTTAATGACTAGAACCAGAGAGTAGTCCTTAATAAGCTGATTGTCAATTTAGGAAGGTTTCATGTCAAATTGCCTTGTCCTAACACTATGTTAGCAGTGACTCTAGACCTGGGCTCAAATTCACCTCTGATGATGACTAACATTCCTGGGTCCCAGTTTCCCCATCTTTAAAAGGAGGAGGTTGACCTAGATGATCTCTAAGATTTCTTCTAAGTCTAGCTCTGTGATTTTACACAGTAAGAGTCAAGGACAGCCCAAGCTGCTGCAATGGGCACCTATATGTTAAAAATCCTGGTAAGACATAGACAAGATTCATGGGGGTGGACAGATTACACCCTGATTGGAAGGAGGTAATACTCACATACATTTATAGTCTCATCTAAGCAGGAACTATATAATCAATTGGCTGTAGAGAACCACTAAAGGTTTTGTCAGTAAGGCAAGGATGAATTTAAAGTCCTACTTAAGATTTATCTGGCACTATACTTAGAATGGATTAAGAAAAAGTACATAACAGCTTAAAGCTGTTCTTAGGGAACTTTTATCTGGCAGCATCCTCGGGATGGTTTAAGAAGTAGGGGGTA
This sequence comes from Bettongia penicillata ogilbyi, assembly GCA_023548195.1. Lineage (NCBI taxonomy): Eukaryota > Metazoa > Chordata > Mammalia > Diprotodontia > Potoroidae > Bettongia > Bettongia penicillata. The sequence continues at coordinate 5,427,664 of JAJHZJ010000258.1, forward strand.
GAGACTTCTCCAACAGTGACAGGCTTGAACTCAGTTTGCTGCTGGGCGGTTGTCAGGGGAGAGAAGTGGGATAAGAAAAGAACATTAGGGGAAAAAATTTTAAGCAAAAAAAATTTTTTTTTAAAGATATCGGACTGAAAGTCAGGTCTGTGCTCGTCTCGCGGTCCCGCCACTACTTTACCAGGTGAAGGAGGGCAAATCCCTTCCCCTCTCCCCAGCCTGGCTTTTTCGTCCGTGCTGGCTGTCTCGTGAAGCCTATGGGCCCCCTCTCCGAACGTCTTCAGATCTTACAAGAAAACGCTACCTCTCGGCTGATAAAGCGGTGTGTGTTTGTTTCTGTCCAAGGTCTCTAAAAGGTCCCAGAGCGGCGGTCCGTGCTGGGGGAGGGGCAAGGGCTGGCGCGGAGGCTTAGGAGGTGGCACCGACCTCGGGGATCGCTCGGACTACGGGGCCCCGGGCTGCCCGAGGGGGGAGGGGACGCCCGTCCCCGAGGCGCGGGTTCGAGCCCGGACGGCCGCCTGCATCCCGCCCATTTCACAGATGAGGGGAGCGAGGCTCGCGGAGGCCAAGGGACCGGCTCGGCCTCCCATAGCCGGCCAACAGCAGCGCCAGACGGGAGGCCCGGGAGGCCGAGGGCCCTCCCCACCCGCCGGGGCCGGGCCGGCCGTTACCTTCTGGATCCTCCCCAGGAACAGATCCTTGGCGTAGGACTGGCGCCGCGGGCCGGTGCGCAGGTGCCGCCGCAGGCTGCCCGCCGTCCGCGGCCGCCGGAGGAGGGCGCCCAGGGCCCGGCCGCAGCCCACCCCGGCCGCCCGCAGGAGGGGGAAGGCAGCGCAGCTCATGATGTTCCGCGCGCCGGGGCCGAGCAGCCGCACGGGAGCCCCGGGCTCCGGGAAAAGCGCGGGCGCCTCCCGATCGCGTCACAAGCGGACGCCTCCCGGTGACGTCACGACCGGCGCCGGCTCCCGGCAGCCCAGTCCCTCCCCTCCGGCCTCCCTTCTGTGGTGCGCACTGCGGCTGCGCAGCCTCAACGGCGGCGCGGAAGCGAGGGCTCCTCCCCCCTCCTTCTGCCCGTTTATTCCCTAGTAAAGCCGGATGGTTCGGAAGTGACGGAGCCGGAGGCGCTGCTCCTGCGTTAGTTAAGCGCCTTCTTGGTGTTGGGCCGCATCCGCACGGTCGGGCCGTGGAGGAGGCCACACCTTAGGGTGCCTGTCAGTGACTGCGTCCTTATGAGGCGCCTATGGTATAAAAGGAGGGCAGGCTGAGCGGGGAAGGCACTCGCGGCCGGGGCACGGCCAGTGCAAAGGCACCAGGTCGGGAGATGGAGAATTGTGGATCTCTATTGATTGTCTCCAGTTTATCCTATCTGTATCTCCCTAGATGGGTGGGTTTTTGTGAGTGCTTCCCTGGTTAGATCGTGAGCTCCCGAGGGCCAGGAGCGGCCAGTCTACCAGTGCAAGCCAACTCTTTTTGGGAAGCTCTTATTCTTAGCCTAGAGCCTGGAGAAGTGAAGAGGTAGGCTAGCCTCCCAACCACGTCACGGTCTTTCTGGCTTTGAATTAGGCTCCCTAGTCACCACACCATGTTGCCTCAACAAGCAATTTAAACTTAAAACTCAAAGCAAACTATTCCTTAACTGATTTAGCATACATTTGTTTCTCTATCAATTAATAATTTTATAAAGAACACTGAAGTAGGAGCTGGAAAGCCTGAATATAAAGGACTGCTCTGCTGAAGACTTCCCCATCACCCCCAGAAAGTGAGTGAGATTCTTTGGAGCAAAGGTGCTACAGTGTTCCCAAGTGAGGCCAAAACCAGATTACAGTAACCGGAAAATATTTAACATGATAAAAATACAATAGAACAACGATAATATATGATTTTTCTAAGTTAACACAGGTCAGCTGGAATCCTTATGTGATTTAGTGGCCACCTTCTATTTGAGTTTGACCCCAGGGTCAAAAGAGGGGAGATCAGAAGCCAGAACAGTTGAAGGGGAGAGATGAAGCTAGAATAGTTGTGTTACAGACAAACTACTATTGCAGGAGAGAGAAATGATTATTCATAACCCTGGGTCCCGCTGCCATGATTGTCTCTGTTCTAAAAGAAGGTCAAATGACCATCCTTATATTAATAATGCCCTGGTCTTATTAATAAAATGATTAAATTACCCAGAAACTATGTCTCTTTAACCTTTTAAAACATCACACAGAGGCAGTTTTCAGAGGAAGAAATTAAAGCAATCTATAGCCATATGAAAAAATGCTCTAAATCACTATTGATTAGAGAGATGCAAATCAAAACAATTCTGAGGTATTAATTACATCACACTATTACATCACACCTATCAGACTGGCTAACACGACAAAACAGGAAGATGATAAATATTGGAGAAGATGTGGGAGAATTGGAACACTAATTCATTGTTGGTGGAGCTGTGAGTTGATCCAACCGTTTTCTGGAGAGCAATTTGGAACCATGCCCAAAGGACTATAAAAAATTTGCATACCCTTTGACCGAGTAATACTGCTTCTGGGGCTACATCCCAAAGAGATCATAAAAATGGGAAAGGGTTCCACATGTACAAAAATATTAAATCATCTCTCTTTGTGGTGGCCAGAAACTGGAAATCAAGGGATGCCCATCAATTGGGGAATGGCTGAAAAAATTGTGGTATATGAATGTAATGGAATACTATTATACTGTAAGAAATAATGATCAGGAAGACTTCAGAGAGGCCTGGAAGGACTTATATGAAGTGATGCTGAGTGAAAAGAGCAGAACCAGAAGAACTTTGTATACAGCAACAACCACAGTGTGTGAGGCATTTTTCTGGTAGACTTAGTACTTCATGGCAATATAAAGATTTTAACAATTCCCAATGGACTCTTGAGGCAAAATGCCTTCCACATCCAGAGAAAGAACGATGGAATTTGATCACAGAATAAAACAGACCATTTTCTTTTGTATTATGTTTTGTTTTATGATTTCTCCCATTCATTTTAATTCTTCTATTTAACATGACTAAGGTGAAAATGTATTTAATAGGAATGTATGTGTAGAACCTATATAAAATTGTATGCCATCTCAAGAAGGGAGTGGGGAGAGAGGGAAAAAATCTAAGACATAGAACACTGAAAACAAATAAAATAAATTTAATTTAAAAAATTGTCACACAGGAAGCATAGGTACCCACCAAATGATCGATCACACAGCCCTTAGGGTTGGGCCATGACTTCTCAGAGGCACCAGTCCGCACTTTGGAGATAATTTCTAACCCTGACCCCAGGCATAGAGTCCCTGATCTCCATAACTGAGTCAACTTGGCTCCATGAGTCTGTGGCAGGTACAGTCACCAAGTAATAACCAGTGTTTAGAATGAGGAACAAAGGAAGTGAGGGTAGGTTATATAGCACTTCAGATGCCTAATTTTCTGAGCGGCAGCAAAGTATAAAATGTTGAATGTGGTGTCAGAAGACCTAGACTTGAATCCTGCCTCAAATAATAATCTTGTGATCTTCAGCAAGCCACTTATCCTTTCTAGGATTCAGTTTCTCATCGGTAAATTGTGATATACCCACACTATTTATTTCTCAGGGTTGTTGTAGGGAAAACACTTTGAAAATGTCACAGTGCTCTATAGATCTGTGTTGTCTATATTTATCTATAGCTGAAGAGTTTCAATCTCTTCTGAAAAGAGAGAGATAGAATTCCACTTCATCTATTCATTAATTCATCAAATTCAAGTAGGCATTTACAAGAGCTATGCTGAACTTTTGTCTACCACAGCCTAACTTCATACCCCAGAAATAGTTTGTGATGGAAAATTCTGAGGGATAGTGAATCTCTGACACAGCCTCGCTGAAAATTTCTTATTTTGGAAAATCTTAGCCAAAGAATGTAATCTAATGTCTTCCAAGTATACTCCAGCACACCAGTACATGGAAAGTGAAGGGTGTGACCAGGGATCAAAGTGGTACAGCTAATAATTATAATGCCAAATAGCATTAATGACTGGTCCTGACCATGTGTGAACTGGCAAGTCAAGAAAATTCTGAATAGGTAAAGTAGGCTATGAGAGATACTTCTTCAGCAGTGGTTTAAAAAAAAATCTATATGCTGCAGAATAGAATAAACCAGATGGCTGCCATCTCATGTTGCTAGGTAGAGGCTGCCTGTATTAGGTAGATTATCTAAATGGATCTTCTGTATTTTTCCATTATCCTTATTAATTAGTGTTAGTCCTTTCATTGGTGCAGATGACTGAACAATACTGAAAAACAGCATAAAAATTTCCTTTATTGAAAAAATTGGCAAATCCTTTTTGATCCCAGTATGAAGTATTTTTCAAAAGAGATTTCAGGGGGCAGAACCAAGATGGTGGAGTAAAGGCAGGGACTTGTTTGAGCTCCCCCCCAAACTCCTCCAAATACCTTTAAAAATTAAACAAATTCTACAACAGCAGAATCCACAAAATGATCGAGTGATACAAATTTCTAGCACAAGACAACTTGGCAGGTCAGCAGGAAAGGTCTCTTGTGCCAGGGTGAGAGAGAAGCACAGTCGGAACCCCAGCAAATCTGAAGCAGGCCTTGCTTACAAATGACTGGCAGCAGTGGTAGATTCTAGACCTCTCAGCCCATAGATGCCAAAGATGACTTAGAAGGTCAGCAGGAAAGATCTGTTCCACTTGGATGAGAGTGAAACAGAGTCCAGCCCCGACCTCAGCAAACCAGGAGCAGGCCTTGGGAGTGATTGAATCAGCAATGGAAAATAGAATAAATGAGGAGGGAAGGGGTGATGGAATAGGATGGAGGGAAATACAGTGAGCAATAGTAACTAACTGAAATAAATTGAAGCAAGTTTCTCCTATAAAGGTCTGATTTCTCAAACAAATAAAGAACTGAGTCAAATTTATAAAAATAAGAGCCATTCTCCAATTAATAAATGATCAAAAGATATGATCAGTTTTCAGATGAAGTAATCAAAGTTATTTATAGGCATATGAAAAAATACTCTCACTATTAATGGGAAATTCAAATAAAAACAATTCTGAGGTACTCACACCTATTAGATTGACTAATGGGACTGAAAAGGTAAATGACAAATGTTGGAGGGGAAGTGGGAAAATGGGACATTAATGCAATGTTGGTGGAGTTGTGAACTGATTCAACCATTCTATAAAGTAATTTGGAACTATTCCCAAAAGGTTATAAAAGCATACATACCCTTTGACCTAGTAATACTACTACTAGGTCTGCATCCCAAAAGAGATAAAAAACAATAAGGAAAAGGACCTATATGTGTGAAAATATTTATAGCATTCTGGGGGCAAAGAATTAGAAATTGAGGAGATGCACATCAATTAGGGAATGGCTGAACAAACTGCGGTATGTGATTATGATAGAATACTATTATACTGTAAGAAATGCTGAGCAGGATACTCTCAGAAAAACCTGGAAAGACTTGTATGAGCTGATACAAAGTGAAATGTACTGGCTACAAAGTAACAGCAATATTGTAAGATGATCAGCTGTGAATGACTTAACTGTTCTCAGCAGTACAATGATCCAAGATAACTCTGAAGGACTTGTGATGAAAAAAGCTACCCATCCCCAGAGAAAGAATTGATGGTGTCTGAATACAGGTTGAAACATATTTTTTTTTACTTCCTTTATTTTTCTTAAGGTTTTTTTTTGTCTGTGTATTCTTTCATGACTGTCATGGATGTGTTTTGCATGACTACACATGTGTAATCTATGTTAAATTGCTAGGCTTTTTGATGAGGGGAGTGGGGAGGGAGGATAGGAGAGAATTTGAAAGTCAAAGTTTTAAAAACAAATGTTGAAAATTGTTTTTACTTGTAACTGAGGGAAAACAAAATACTAAATAAAAAAAAAATTTTTAAAAAGAGAGATAGCAGTTCTAGAAAATAATGTGGAATTACTAAATGGTTGACTCTGGATTTCCATTAGGGTTCTATCTTAAGGGGATCACTGAGAGCAAGATAAGATCCATATGACAAATGAAGATTTACTGTGAGGTAGATAACACAAGTATTGTCATCCCCATTTTACAGGTTGAGGAATCTGATGCAGAGGCCAAGGGCCTTGTTCAGTCACATACCTACTAAGTGGGAAAGGTTGGAACTCTACTTCTCGTGACCTTTCCTCTGTACTCTGTACTTGCCTTCATGAATTTTGTTTTTCTTTTTCATCAGCACAGGCAACACCAGATGTGAAAATTGTGAAAACTTGCTCATCTGATAGAGATCAGAAACTCCTCTGCACTAGGATTTTAGGGAATTGCTTGAGGCATTGAGTGATTAATTCCTTGCCAATAGTTACATAGGCAGTATGTGTCACAAATAGGTACTACTACTTGTTAATGAAGTCTTGACTCCTTAAGACATGGGTAGAAACTTGGTTTATTAGAGAAAGCCATGTGCATATGGGAACTCCTTCTACCAAGTACCAAGTATGGCCCCTTCATATAGTACTATATATATATATATATATATATATATATATATATATATATATTTTCAAAGCTAACTAGACTCTCACCATACCAACAAAGCTTTTATTGATCTGGAAGAAGGTTAACTGGAAATTGCATGATATATTTCCATTTTTGTTCAGTTGTGTAAGTCATGTCCAACTCTGTGACCCCATTTGGGGTTTTCTTGGCAGAGATATTGGAGCAGTTTGCCATTTCTTTCTCCAGCTTATTTTACAAATGAGGAAACTGAGGCAAACAGGATTAAGTGACTTGCCCAGGGTCACGCAGCTAGTTAGTGTCTGATGCCAGAAGATGAATCTTCCTGACTCCGTGTCCAGTGTCACTGTGCCGATCATTTTACTATAATGCTAATGTAATTCTTGCCACCTGCACTTTGGTGGTTTTCTTGCTAAAATATGTAGGCATAGAGGATTGCTTGTGAATTCTGCTGATGTATGTTTTTTAAAGAAGCAAAACCTCTTGCTAGTTTTGAGGTCTACATTCACTATTTGAGAGTAAGTATGGGCACAATTCACATTCTGCTCATGGGTTATAAGTGCCCTTCACAAAATGAGCAGTGAGGATGTCAGACAACCAGTGAATTCAGTCATGCTGACTTGCCTGCCTTACAGAAGGTGACATCCTATTAAGCTGTAAAAATTGTCAATTGCCAACGGTCAGTGAATTAGCATTAGGTTGCTAAGGGAGGTTTCTAAGGGCCAGCTAAAATGTCGGAAGTGACCTTTCACAACACGGGGTTTAAATTGGTTTGGGTGCACATTATACACAACTGTGACTATATATATATATATATATATATATATATATAGTATTATATATATATATATATATATATACATACATATATATATACATACATCATATGGGATGGGTAATCTCCCATCTCTTGTTTACTCTGCTAGGCCTATACTGTGAAGTCTTTGCTCTTTCCCAAAGTACATTAGTTACTATGGAAACAGTGTTGGAGGAGGGGGAATCACAAGCTCCCAGAAAGCTACAAATGCAATAACTGAGTTATTATTCTCAGCACGTTCTGGAATTTACACCATATTCTGAGGAATGAAAAAGGCCCTGTCGGATAGCTATCATGTCCTTTTATGTTATGTACAATAGCACCCACCTGTCTAGCATTTTCTGCAATACTTACAGATGGTAAATTTTCAGCATGTCTTCTGGGGGATACTGCTGACAACATTAAGAAATGTGAAAGAAAGAGCATAGTAGTATTAACCCCATCACTTCCATCGCAAGTGACAATTATGCTCATAACTGTGCAATAGAGGCATGTGTGTATGTGTACACACATACAGGTGCCTATATTAACATTAATATAATAGATAATATAAGAGCAATACCATATGTTATAAGAAATAATACAATGTATAATTAATATAACAGACTAATATATCGACATACATTAATATATCAATATATATTACATTGGGGCAGGACAGAACCATGACCACAGTAGCCATCTGGGGGCCTTGCCACATACAGGGATGACTGTGCCCCAACTAAATGTCTTTAACCTCATCTTATGGCAGTTACTCAGGAGGTGACAAAGAAATGTAAACCAAAGGTCTGAAGATTTGGAGGCATCTGCAACTCTTGTTATTCTAGTGTATAGCGGATGCATTGCGTTCTCTAATTACCACTTAAGATCTTTCTTTTGTCCTGAATTAGGGAGGGAGTAGAGGAGGAAAACTCATCTAGTTATCCTTAGTTCCTTCAGCTCCTTTTATTGACTAAGATCAGGGTTTCTGTCAACATTTATCAAGCTCCTGCTACATGCCAGACCCTGTGCTTAGTGTTAGGGATACAAAGAGAGACAAAAGACAGTCCTTTGTGTTAAGGAGCTTGCGTCTAATGGCAGAGAGAACAAATAAAGAAACAGTCTACAAAGAAGCTATATACAGAATAAATAGGAACTAATTAAGGGGGGCAGAGGTAGAGTTGTTGATTAGTAATGGCAGCATTGATAGTAACATTGATAGCTTTGCCAGTCAGTGACATTAGTGGAAGGGAGAGGGGTGCAGTTATTTGTATGTATCCTCACAGGTTGGTTTGTTCTTCATTTTCCAAGAGGACCATGACATCAAGGAGATGATGACATGACTTGCAGTTGACTTTGTTTTGAGTGAGGGAGGCTGTGCAAGGTCACCAGCCTCACTTTCTCCTCCAGAACCACCTGGTTCCAGTGGCCAGATATTCATCATGATGACAGAGATGGCCCAGGATGCAATGGGAGACCCTAACCCTTTCAGGCTGAGGTCTTTTCAGGAGCTCACTTTGAGTGAGGTAATTCGTATTCAGTGAATAGGCCACTTTAAGAAGTGAGTCAAGGGAGGGCCCCTTTAATTAAACAAAAAAAATCAAACTGGGAGGCGAAGACCCTCAGGGCTGCTGGCCAAAAGAAAGACAGTTACTATTTACATTCACTCTGAGCCAGGAGGGCCCAAAAATAGCCATTAAGAGATGCTTGGGCAGGAACCTATTGTAGTCCTATACGTCCATAGTGTCTGACACATAATATGTATGAACTCCAGAGTGAAATAGGTTTGGTCTTTGAGAAAGAAAGAAAGAAAGAAAGAAAGAAGAAAGAAAGAAAGAAAGAGAAGAAAGAAAGAAAGAAAGAAAGAAAGAAAGAAAGAAAGAAAGAAAGAAAGAAAGAAAGAAAGGAAGGAAGGAAGGAAGGAAGGAAGGAAGGAAGGAAGGAAAGGAAGGAAGGAAGGAAGGAAGGAAGGAAGGAAAGAAGGAAGAAAGAAAGAAAGAAAGAAAGAAAGGAAGGAAGGAAGGAAGGAAGGAAGGAAGGAAGGAAGGAAGGAAGGAAGGAAAGAAGGAAAGAAAGAAAGAAAGAAAGAGAGAAAGAAAGAAAGAAAGAAAGAAAGAAAGAAAGAAAGAAAAGGAAGGAAGGAAGAGAAAGAAAAGAAATCTAACCTGTAAACCCCAAGTTAACTAGCTAGCTTTTGACCATCAAAATCCTATTAACTTTCTGAGGCCTGGTTAGTGTGTATGTGTTTATGTATGTGTATACTACTTACACATACATACATACATATGTGTATTATGTATGTATATATGTATATAGTAAACACTATGTGTATATGTGTACTATATATGTATGTGTGTAGTATATTTAATATACACTATATAGTATAAAGTATACATGTATATAGAATATATATTAGTATACATAATGTCCATGCATGGCTAGTTGATATATATTAGTATATACAATGTCAATACATGGCTAGTATTTGTATATCTGCATGTATAGCTATACATACATGTATATATATTATATATATATGAAATATTTATGTCAACTGTTGAGAACTAAAAGGGTGTCCAACATGTTGACCTGAAAACTTGGTTAAAGAAAAGGCAACAGGCTAGATGCATACATTTTATGATTTAATTAATTAATTGATCAATTCCCTATTAAAGAAAGCGGTAACATAATGCATTACAGAGCCAGAAATGTTCTGGCTACCCAGTACAGAAATCTTCTTACTTATATACATTTTGCCATGAGAAAGGAACCCTCTTAGTTGAACAAATCATAAATTCAGTAAGACAAGACAATTAATAGAGCAATGTCAGTTGAGCCTTGCAATTTCAGGCTGGGTAAACATATGTCTCAGAGACATACGACAAGAAAGGAAATCCCACCACTAGTGAGTGGCAGGCTTCCTGTCCTAAACAGATATTTGAAATAGCTGATGTAGGAAAGGGTAAACAAAGTTCATATAGAAATTATGACCTAAGATGTTTGTATTTTCTTTACCATTAATATGTCATGACATAGTATATGTCTATAGATATTAGATATGGAAAAAGTCCCATTATTCAAGATAGTATCTTAGGTTAAAGATCTCTTAAGGAATGTTAAGTCAGCCTTGGCTGGCTTTTGTCGACATAGGAAGAGGCATTCTCTGAGTTTGCTTCAGAGAGAGAAAAGAGATTATTCCAAAATTTTATATTCAACATTATCAGACAGTAGGACTACTCAGTTCATTTGCCTCTTTTAGAAATATGTAGAATATAAGTTCCATGAGGGCAGGAACTATCCGTTTATTTGTGCTTACATTTGTGTCCCTAGCCCTTGGCATAGTGTCTGACACATAGTAAATGCTTCTTAAATGGTTATAGACTTAACTTGAGGAAGACCGTGTTTACAGCTAGATTTGCCTTTCAAATTTCGAATTTGGTCATATGGTTTTAGAGTGTGAAGGAGTCTCAGAAGATAGAAATAGTCAATTATTAATGACTATTCCTCAAAGCTCATGCTTGTAAATTATGCCATTCCCTTAATTATTATAGGCACTGTAAACTAGCACTCCCCAAAACCCCCCAAACCAGCATGAGCCCCCTCACCTGAGAAAGGCCTAAAACCTGGATTAACCAATCACGAGAAAGACATTTTTGACTCACTCTGAGCTTAACCTGCCATAATGCTGTGCAGACTCTGGTATAACAGACCGAAGCATAATACTTTGGTCTTTGAGTGAACTCAAGCTCTCCTGAAGGATTTTGCTGACTGGGAACATTCTTCTGCCAAGGACCAGGTGCCTTGAACTGGACATTATCTTGAATACTGTGACTTTTCGTGTTATTTTATGGACACTGTTACGTTATGTCCTGTTAGAACATCCATGTTTTATAAATCTATCCTATCAAGAAATTTCTTTCTCATATTATGGTTAACACATATGGGGACTATAATTTTATCTGACAAAGGCATCCTGAGCCAGAAAGAGAGGGAGAAGGAAACACTTCTTTGTTCTGAATGTGTAGTCCTCTTCAACTGTCTTTTTCTTGATCTAATTCTTATGACTCTTGTGCATGGACGCATACACATCTCCAGAGATGACAGAGAAATAAATATGAACATGCAGCTTAATTTTGTTTGTCTTTCTTAGAACAAACTCTGTAAAGGTTGACAGCAGAATTCAAATGGGTCCTATAATCTAGAATCTATAAAACCTATAATGATTATCTCTTGTCTGTAGGATAAAGGTCAAACACCTTAGTATGACATTTAAGGCCACAACCTACCTGGTGGCAGAGGATTTCCCAAGTCGCCTTACAGGGAATTTCCCGTCTAGTCAAGCTTACCAACTGTTCTCTTTACATACTGTACTCACTTCAGTGACCTGCTTTGGTTTTGTGCTGATTTCCTCTCAACTAAGAGGCCCTTTGTGGGTAGCTGGGTGGCACAGTGGATAGAGCACATGGCATGGAATCAGAATCATGAGTTCAGATCTGGCCCCAGATGCTTATTATCTGTGTGACCCTGGGCAAATTGCTTAACATTGTTTGCCTCAGTTTCTCATCAGTAAAAAAAAACAAACAAAACAAAAAAAAAACTGGAGAAGGACATGGCAAACCAGTGCAGTATCTCTGCCAAGAAAACCTCAAATGGAGTCACCTAAAGTAGGACATGATTGAAATGACTCAACAGGAACCAAGACTCCCTTCCCCTCTTCTCTGCCTAAGGCATGGCATATGACACAGGGATTAGATTTGTTTGTTTGAGGCCAGAAGGTTCACAATGGCTAAAGATTTCAGTCCCCGGGAAAGAAGTGCTTCTTAACAATTAGAATTGCTCAGAGTGGAATGAGTTGACCCAAGGAAATAAACATTAGAAAAGAATCTTTGATCTGGTCTCTTATTTGTGAAGCAAAACCTTTCTAACAAATGAGCCTATTTCAGATAGTGGATTATTCACCAACCAGTTTATTCTGACTAAAAGTTTATTGATGACGCAAACCCTATCTAAAAATCTCTAGAAGTCCCACAGCAACTTCCTTAATGTGGATTTCAGGTAATCACATTAGCTTAATGGCATTTTCATTCAGCAGCTTGCATTAAAGTCAATAAAGAACAACACTTGTAGGTTGTTGGCTACCAGAACTAGGGCTCCAAAATCTCACTCCCTGAGAAATAGCTCATAAAGATGCAAATATGCCAGTTTCTCTTAAGAAGATTTGGCATGGAATATTCTTCTATAAAATCCTTCAACAAATGTCTGTCAGGACTAGGGTTTGGTGAAGTACAATTTATCATGCCCTTGCTCACAGCAGCATAATTCAGACATCCAGTGAAATCAGGCCAAGTAATTGTCGAGAAGTGCAGAATTCAGCCTCTTTGTGAGAGACACTTCAGGCTCTATCAGTGGAGCTCAGCAATTGGCATTAACATTTGTTGGAGAGTAATAACAACATTTTTCGTAATTCTCCAAACCACTGACTATGGGACTGCAAACCAGATAATGAAGTGAGGAGCCATGGAATTCATTTTAATGGTATGCTTACTGAGCACTACTGAAGGTGGAAAACTGCTCATTCTTGAAAACCACTCTACATTTCAAATAGCTTAGCAATGCTCACTCAGCTTGAATTGATGAAGAATAAAATTCACTCTACATCAAAAGTCTTTAATAAAAATATCTATCGGACTGCATCATGAATTTTTGGTACAGAGACTGTGAGTATTACTAATAGAATATATTCACTAGGAATCAGATGGATGACAAAAATTCTATCTCGATTCTTCCTGGGCGATTGTTCTTTACTGTCGGTACCAACTATAGAGATTTAGCATCAAACCAAACAATACTGATAATAACTATGCCCATCCTTTTAAAAGGAAATTACTCTTCTGAATGAAAACCTGGCATTTACCAGGCTAGAGTAATGAAATTTGGCATAAACAGGGAACTACTTAATATTTCCCTCCAACTGTTTCACAAAGAATATACAAATGGAAATTTTATCCCAGGATATTCATTTCAACTCTCCCCCCCCATCATTCATCATGTAACATGCCGGTAAGTTATTCTTTAATCATATAATGCACCTGTCTAAAGTAATATTTCTTTAGGGCCAAGTTGTGGTCATAGAATATGGAAGCACGTTTCAACCCTCCCGTATTTGGTAATGAAGTGGGCCTGGAGTCAGGAAAAACTGAATTCAAAGCTGACCTCAGACAGTAGCTCTGTGACCTTGGCAAGTCACTTAACCCTGTTTGCCTCATCTGTAAAGTTTGGTCATCTGTAAAATGGGGATAGTAGCAGACTAAAAGCAGTTACCTCCTAATATTGTGAGGCTCAAATGAGCTATTTGTAAAGCACTTAGCCCAGTATACATGCTAGCTATCATCATCATCATCACTGTTATGAATAGCTGGCTGATAGCCATCTCATAGATGTGAAACAGATTGATAGATAAAATAGCAGAACAAAAGCCTTGAATTAATATTGACTTGTTTATTGTACCTATATATCATGCTTTAAGGCCTAGAAACTGATTCAGGACAGGCTATGGATCAAATGAAGAACACCTGCGTTTTTACTTTTTGATAACTTTGTATATACCTCACCCACGAGACCTCTTGTCTGAATTCTCAAAAAACCATAGCTATAGTATAGATAATGACCTCCTATAAGGAAGGATGGGTTTCTTTGCTCTGGTAATGTACAGATGAAAATGTTTCATAGATTTCAACTCAAAGCCAATAGATGAGACAGATTTTAACCCCATCCCACCCCTATTTCTGCTTTTCTCCTTCTTTGCCCATTTAATTCTAACGCTCAAAAATCCTGAACATTAGCCATAGGAATTGGAAGCGACCGTTGGTTTTTCCAATTAAAATGTTGGGAAGTCCAAAGCAAGACCAAGTGGGGAATTAATATCACCAATACCCAAAGATAGTCACCCTACCCACCTCATGTAAATGAGGAAAGTCAGATGCCCCTTTTTAATGCTATCATATCCTATGAACTTATATGGCGTGAGACTTGATCTAAAGGCCTTCATGAAGACACATTCTTCCCTCTAGAAGTATCTGGGATAACAAGATATAATACCTGTGCCCTTAACTCTTGATTCTTTACTGGAGAGCCAACTGGCTGGAATACCCATCAATCAATCTTGCTAGGTTACATAAGTTTCATATATAGGTTGTTTTTGGTCTTTTGAAATGCTTGAATACCCAACCATTTACACAGTATTTGTAACTAAATGATCAAAAATGTATGAGACTTAGTCCCCTCAATCTCTTAGACCTAGGACAATATGCACTGCAAGTTATCTGATGCCAGATAATTTGAAAATTCTTTTTTCTCTGTAATAAAAGTTCAGCAGCTGTATCTGGCCATGTACAAATCAAAAGTGCTATGTAGCTAGGCCCAGAATTTAGTTGTCTAAAGAAGTGCTGTTATATGAATAGGATAGGAAATGCTGTTTTCTCCTAATAGGAGGGTTTCCATATATACCTTAAGATATACTTTGGGGCAGCTAGATGGTGCAGTGGATAGAGCACCAGTGCAGGAGTCAGGAGGATCTGAGTTCAAATCTCACTTCAGACACTTGACACTCTCTAGCTGCATGACCTTGGGCAAGTCACTTAACCCCAATTGCCTCCTCCTGGGTCATCTCCAGTCATCCTGATGAATATCTGGTCACTGGATTCAGATGGCTCTGGAGGAAAAGTGAGGCTGGTGACCTGCACAGCCCTCCCTCACTCAAAAAAAAAACAGTCAAGTGCAAGTCATGTCATCATTTCTCTGATGGCATGGTCTTCTTCAGCAATGAAGGACGAACTCCCATGCATTCATTATTCCAATACCTGACACACTTTCTTGCATAGAGTAGGGGCTTAATATTTATTGAATTGGATTGAAATATGAAATTCAGTAACACTGAGGCTTAAGCTTCTGACAATTGTTAATTCATCCATTAGTTCTTGGCTTTTCTTTGGTTTCGAGTGGCATGGTGACAAATATGAACCTGTTAGCTCAGACTTATGGTTGATGTTACGATTCCCAAAACTCTTTTTATTGGCAGAAAGGCACTATCTTTCAAGGGCATAACATCTCATTTTAAAAGTGAAGAGTGGCTTGTAATAAAGTATCTTACCTCAGTGTGGGAAGTAAGAACATGAGTTAGCCTTTCATTTCAGAAAAGTAAAATGTTTTCACCCAAGTAGGGAGGAGAGATTTTAGGCTTTGAGTTAATATATAGTCCTCTTATTTGGCATTTAAAGCTCTTTACAATCTTGGGCCCCTTCCTGTCTTTCCATTCTTCTTACCTTTTATGCACGCCTTCAGAGATCTAGCTGTTCTGGTCTACTTGCTGTTTCTCCATGAGATGCTGTCTCTTGAATCCATCCCTTTGCCCTGGCTCTCCCTCAGGGCTGAAAGGATCTCCCTCCTCAGTTTTGCCCAAAGTCAGACACAGTGGGCAACCAGATGGCGCAGTGCACATGACTAAACAGCAACACCTAGTTTTTAAAATATTGTCTCCACTAGAATGTAAACTCCTTGAAGACAAGAACTGTTTTTGCTTTTCTCTGTATCCTTAGCACATGGCCGGTCAAAGAATAAGCAATTAAGAAATGGCTTCTTGATATACATGGTATTTCTTAGAAAAAATTTTACTTTTCTAAGGACTGTGTATGGCTGTGAGTCTATGAAGGGGTCCCCTGAACTTGTTTTCTTGAGTTGCCTTATTTTTGGTTAACAAACCCAATCAAGACTGAATGAATCAAGCAAATCTTACAAATGAACAAGACAACGAATGGCACTTGTTACATTATAAGTTTGAATAGCATGTAAAATCTACTTTCTCCACTTCTTACCACTCATGGCAACATTTGTAGCCCAAGTTAAACTCTATTTTCCACTCTCAAGAGTAGTTGGTTCTCTGAGATGTCCGAATAAAGTTTAGAGAAGCATTGTCCATCAGGAGTCAGAATTCACGCATATTAGTACTGGTTCCACTGTTTACCAGCTTTGACAAGTCATTGTGTCTCAGTTTTTTCATCTGTAAAATGCAGCTAGGGATATTTGGATTACCTTGCTCATGGGACTGTTTTGAGATTAAAATGAGTTAACACGGGAAGTATTTTGTAGCCTTAAATCACTATACACACAATAGTTGTTGATATGACAGATTTTTGTAGAAAACATATTCCAAGACATCTCTTGGTTTTATTAACTTTATCTTCTATGCCAGAGATTCTTAACCCAAGGGATCTGTGGATAGATTTCAGGAGGTGTATGAAATATATCCCAATTTAAAAAATCTGTTGTGTTTAAATCTTATTGGTTTCCTTGGTAATTCTATCCATTTCATTTTATGCATTTAAATACTGTTCTATTGACTCCATGGGCTTCAACAGACTTTCAAAGGAGTACATGACATAAAAATGGTTAAGAAACTCTGTGGTCTATACTAGAGCTTTAAAAAAGGGTAACAATTTGGATATCAATCCAGGGTGACACAATATTACACAGCAAAATTATTTTTCTACCAATGAAATGTTTACATTGGCCAGGAGAGATTACTATATAGCTCTCTCAAAAGGGATCCTAGAGGAAAGAATCAAAATACGTTTGATTGTTTTAGCTTTGTCCAAATACTTCAGCTTAAATACATTAAATCTTTCTCCATACTGGTTTACTATGATATTCTTCTGGGGAACAGGAGTGGGCCACCTCTGAAATTGTTGAATATTTGCTAAATAGCGAATGATTAGTGCACAATTCTATCAGTCAGGAAGTAGTCCTAGATAACTGCCGAAGTCCAGCACCTCCCAACAGCTTTTTGGTTGTTCAGTCATTTCAGTTATGTCTGACTCTTCGTGACCCCATTGGAGGTTTTCTTGGCAAAGATACTTGAGGGCTTTGCCATTTCCTTCTCCTGCTGATTTTACAGATGAGGAAACTGAGGCACAGGGTTAAGTGACTTGCCCAGGGTTACACAGTTACTATGAACTCAGCAAGAGTGGTTTTCTTAATTTCAAGCCCAGTGCCCTATCCACTGCACCACCCAGCTGCTTCTATGTGCTACCTAGATGCCAATTGTGAAGGTCCATTAATGTGATTTTGGAGATGGATAACTTCAGATGTAGAGTCAAATTTGCCCATTCCTCTGAAGTATAATTTTCCTATGCTTTTTCCCTCCGTTTGGAAGGTGTGATTCAAGGGAAGAAGGCCAGGCTCTTGAATTGGAGGATTGCTGGAGGGTTGGATCCACATCTTGCCCGTGTGACCCAGAAGCGGTCTCTTGAGCTGCCTGTGCCTCAGTTTCCTTGTCTGTGGGATGAAGAGGCTACATTAGATGGTCTGTGCAGCACCTTCTAGCACTGTATCTTTGAGCCTATGATTTCATTCATCCTCATTTCATAGATGCAAGTTGGAACCCCTCCACATTTTGTGTAATTCGAATCTGTTCGTTCTCATAAATCCTCCACAGAAGACCTATGTAATGCGTTGGAGAGCTGATTATTTTAATATTTTAAGGTTACTAATCTAGCCCTGAGGCTGTCATCTATTGTCATCTACCATCTATCATTACAGCTGCCCCATCTTCTTTTCCAGGAATAACATATATATATATAATATATATATAATATAAATATTATACTGCTTCTCTTGTACAAATTATCTCTGGTAATATGATGCAGTGAATCAACAAACATTTATTAAACTCCTTGAAAAACACATTTTGGTAAAGGACAAATAGATTCTATACCACAAAGGATACTGAACAGAATAGAAAGAGGAGCCAAGAGTATCTCATAGCCAATAAGTAACAAAAAAAAATAGCAGGCACTTGGTAGAAATATTTTTCATCTGCAATATCAGATACTGTGGGTGTTTCATCATGGGATTTCTCCCATTTTCCTGATGTCTTTTTTTTTTAGCTCACACTTACATTTCCCCCATCCCTAACTATTGAATCCTCACTTATGCAAACCAACAAACTCAGAAACTGGGCTTGATACACACACACACACACACACATATATTTTCCATCTATCAAGAAAGATGCATTTCATCCTTTGTTCTCTAGAAACAATATAGAAGTGTTTCAGCTGCCTTTTAATGTTTTCTTTTCCATTACTATATGCTTTAGGTATTTTATTTTTCTGGTTCTGCCTTCTTTGCAATACTTCATTCAAGTATTCCTATATGAAACGTTTTATAGTTGAGTAAAAATAATTTTTCTGAACTATTGACTTTTGCCTAACATAGGAACAGGAGGTCAATGGGAAGACTTTTTCATAGATCAGAATTCATCACCCTACAGTGAGCAAGCTTCATGTATGATTTACCATTAAAGTCATTTTAGTTCTCAAGGACTACATATATGTATCTTCTGTAACCATCATTAATTTTTTTTTCAAAATTGATATGGACTAAACCTTTAGGGAAATATTCAATAAGACTAAATTTGGTCAGGAACATTTATTTAGAAAGCAATTTTATCTTTCTGCTAAGCCCTACTTCATTAAAAAACAACACAACCCCAAACCTGTACATTCATAGACACTTCTCAGTTCAATTACATAAAATGACATAGTACTTCAACTTGTGAAAATCAGTTTTATCTGTGAATGACATTTTAATCTCTAATGGAAGACTGAGCGTTTTCTACCAGAAATTTCCTTCTAATGCTTCTCTGCAGGTTAACAAGGTTGAAAGATATTTACAATCAAATATTGGCCCATCTGTATTCTCCTATTGCCTGTCACATAGCCAACGTAATTCAGCCATGATTGACTCACAAATTTAGTTTGTCATGAATCTCAACCACTTTTAGTAGTATCCCCAAAGTGACCAAAATCAATTCAATGTTTTCAATGAGTAGTCAGCTAAAGAGAATATAGATATCTTTCTTTCTCTAGTTAATAACTGAATTCCTAGATGTTTCAGAAAAATTAAGAAACAAAGAATTTTAAATGATTTATTTGATTTCTTCACATGATCACAGTTACAGTTTTACACTGATAGGGTCTGTTACTACTTACAGACAGAATGCATATTAAAACGAAAGCACTCCTTTCCTCTCCAGAGTTACACAGTCAATGAATGGGTACTGGGCCTCAATAAAGCAGAAGCTTCTTCTGAGCAGGATGGTCTTGGAAGTCTTTAAACAGTCTGCACTCAAGATCTAACTCTAACAATTTTTAATATGGTTCAAAGCTGAATTATGGTTCTTAAGAGGAGATAGGTACTGTATATAACCTCAAAGTGAAAGAATGCAGACTTAAGAGTAATACTAATTTACACACTATATACAAGTTGAGAGAATTATCTATTCCTCCTACTTGGTCCCATTTTCACCACCCCATTTCACTCAAAGTAATCTTACAATTGGTTCCTTTGTTACTGTTGTTAATATATATACAATTACTCATTTTTCAGGCAGGAAGGGCGATGGTATCTTACAACGAAAACAGCATGCTTAACTGTAGAAAACGCAGCTTCATATGGAACGGCAAGTCAACAGGTAGAGAGTCATTGTTTAAATATTTGCCAACTGTCTTTTTAGCTCATTTTAATGAGAAATAAGAGGCTTCTGTTGCATGCAGTTGATGATGGAAAAAACTCTACACTGGAAATCTGATTACTTTTTAGCAAGACGTACATTATATTAGGACGAACTTTATTTTTTACACTGATGTACATTTCATTCATAAACTTAAAAAAATACAAATACATGATTTGATTGTTGTCCCAGAAAAGATTTTGTTGCTGTTGTTACCAGCTGTTTTTCTTAAGGGTCTTGCCATGATGTCATTGATTATATGATCGCACCAATTTGTGGGGTTTGAAAAATGTTACTAGTGTGTCCTGACTCGACCTCTTCAACAAGCATGACTAGAACCATCCCAACGGTCATCTCAGCCTCAAGGAGAACATTTAATTCTCTTTTGCAGTCCAACTCATCAATGTCCTTCTAGCTTCCCATTCAAGGCAAAGACAGATGATGTTTCCATATGGCTATTAATCTGTGATTTATTCTGACATGTTGGATTGCAACTTTATAAAAAGCAATGATGTCCCAAAGACCTCTTATGTGACTTTTGGGAAACTACTTTGTAGGTATTCATTACTTCCCAAAGTAAAAATGGGAGGCATAACTCTGATCTTTTCAGTCTATGATGATACCTATGAAAATGTTTCCAGTCTTGGGCTTAGAAAAACACAGATAGCACAAAGTTTGTCTACCTTGTTGATCCAAGCCTTGGGTAAAATCGGAAACAGGAAAAAGTTCATTGTGAAAGCTTCAGGGAAAGGATAACTGTTTAACCCATATTCGTGGTAATTCTTCTCTTAAGGCTTTCAATGGATCATCTTCTGGCCAGGTATCTATCTCCCTAGCACAAAGTCTAGACTCAGTACCTTGTAGGTAAAACTTCAGAACACATATGACAGTTTAGGGATACAAACGACCACAAAAAAAACTCAGAACAACAAAGACAGCCCCAGCACCATGATGCAGAAGTATCTTTTGGTTAAGGGGAGTGGACAGTGGTGGAGGATAGAATTTATTTATTTATTTTTCACTAATGCCACTTGAGAAAGAACAATGTTGTACCCAAAGTTGCATATCTTTTCTGGAACAACCTAGAAGTTACAATTAGACTCTACCACTGGTACAGCGGGATGAAGAAAAGCCTACATATTTTAATATGTTACCACTTTACTTCAACTAATTTTCAACAGTAAACACCAATATATTTTGCAAATATACAATATGTAGAGTGTAGCCTCACACCATTAACATTAGATGACATGCAATACAGTTCTAATTTCCCTTGTCATACCAACATCCCTTCACTTGCAAGAACAGAGAGCCTCAAGGGAATTTGGACAAGTTCAACTTTAAGGTAAATGGGACAATTTTGGAACAGTTAATGGCAACCGAATAGCCTCCCAACTCAGCCCAAACTAAATCTAAAGGACATGTGTACCACTCTTTTCACAAAAGAGCAGTTTGGAGAAGATATCAAAGAAAGAAGTATTACACACATAGAAAAACAAAAGTGGGCAGATTTAATTTTTTTTTAAAGGCTAAGCTCTAGACAGTTAATCTTCCTAGAGGACAAATACAACAAAGTGCTCAGTTTGCAGTTTTGCTGATTTTGTGATAGCAATGGCATGACAAAAGGGATGAGGAATCAAGAAAAAGATGGGAAGTCAACAGATGCCCCCACACTTGATGATGACCCAAGAGACAGGAACCAGGAGCTTTTCAACCCAGGTTTTGTTCTTCTTGTTGGCATTTCCTCCGCACCAGCCCCCGCCACCAACTCTTTCGTGCTTTCCCCACATTTCAACAGAGGGACTTTGTATCCTCCCCCATTTCCTTTTCTTTTTTTAAAGGGGTCTTGCATTTTAGCTGGAACAATGGGGGCAGATCTCTTGTTTCTACTGCTTAGGTGTAAAGAACTTGCAGCTGCAGAGGCTCAAAAGGCTGAAACTACAAAGTAGGTGCCATGTTGGACTCAGTATAAAATCTGGATGTGCAGAATCTTGGACGGGTTAGCAGATGGTGTCATCACAACACAGAAGCAACAAGAGCACAGCTTGATTTCATGTGATGCTTTTGCAACTAACCAGACTATGAGAGAGAGGCAGGGGAGACTCAGCCTGCTGAGTACTGGGTACTTGTCAGCTAAGAAGTCGGATGGGTCACAATGATGAAACAGGTGTTTTGCTAGCACATGGCTACATGGAATTACAATTACTGTTATTATTTTTTAAAATAAAACACCACCCTATAATGCTAAATTCTAAAATAAACATCCTAGAGCAGTTCCTGTTGGAAATGCTCTAGAGGGACTTCTGCCCAATGCAATTGGGAACAAAATGATTAAGTTATGGTGTTAAAGAAGCGAGGATGAGTGTCTGTCATTTTCATGTTGGAGATGAAAATTTTTGCCATGTTTATGTGCACCTCTCATATGACTCTGAATTTTGGGTCCAAAAAATCAAATGTATACAAAAGAAATATGGATCATGTAAATTCACAGTTATTACAGCCTTTAAAGTGTCTAAGAAGTTTTGTAACCAATACTCAAAGACAACCGATGCTTAGCTGGTCATCCCATGTTGCTACTGTAGAGTTTACTGCTTCTTAACTAGTTTGCTTACCTGAAATACCAGAGCAGTTATAATACTGGTTACTTAGGATATTATTGTTAATAAAATAAGGATTTATACAAAGCAATATTGGACTTAAACAGTTAGATGCTATGTTACTTGGCACATTCAGTAATGATTGCTTAGAGATCTTTGCAAGTCCTCAGGGGACTTTTTTTTCTCTCTTTCTCTCTCTCTCTCTCTCTCTATGAAAATACTGAAACATCTGAAATTTGTTTCTAGCATTTAAGTTTTTGGCCTACTCTCTCACATACTACTCAGCTATGGTGCTGTCTATCAAGTAAGTGGAAATTCCTTGTAAAATCTATATTGCTAGTTATGTGGACTGAAAAGTTTGCTTTTCACGCACAAACATTACCTATACAGTGTGTATGTATATTTATATATATATTTATATATATTTATATTATATAAAGTTTACTTACGTACTTTCATCAACCATATCAGGTCTACTTAATTTTTTGCCCATTGTCAATTAGAGCAAGAATGCAACAAGGTGTGTGTGTGTGTGTGTGTGTTTCTTCTTTTCTAGGCTGGGTTTTCATATGCCTGTAAAACCAATGAGGGCAAGGGAGCTGGGGGCGGTTTAACATCTACTTGGAAGGTGGCACCATTTCAAGGCCAATGATGGCAAAGACTGGCCCAAACGCAGGTCCTCCCAAAGGTGGAGGTGAATGAAGCCCAGGCCAACAAGGTTAAATTGAAAGGAATTTCATTTCCTAAAATGCAAGCCTTGTGAGCTTATGGGATTCAATCATATTGTCTGATTCCAGGGCCAAGGGGAAAAAAAAGAAAACCAATCACCCTGGCTTTGATATGTTGCTGGCTGCCTACTGGGTGCGCCTCTGTGTAGGACATCTGGTGCTACAGTCAAGGGGGGGTCTGAGACCCCCTCCCCATCCCCCCCAGGTCTGTCTAGACAATTGTGCTGATGCCACTGTGTTTGGGCTTCGTGCTGGTGGGAGGAGGAGGGGCAGACTGCTGTCCGTGGTGGTGCGCTGTGTGCCCAGAGTGGGTGGAGTGCCCAGCATGGGATGAGGGCAGTGGTGGGTGGGCATGTGGTGTGTGGGCATGTGCCACATAGGGTGGGTGGGTGGGATGACCCCCATGGGGGACATGGTGGTACTGGTGTGCATGCTGAGTGTGCTGAGGTGGGTGGTAGTGGTGGTGGTGGTGGTAGGGGGGTGGATTCTGCTGCATGTGGCAGTACTGGGTATGGTGCGTGTGCACCTGGGCCTGTGTCTGTCCCTCAGAGGGGCCCTGGTGGTGCCCGGTGGAAGAATGCGAAGCATGTTGCTGATGGGAGATGACTGGCGGGTGAGAAGGGGGCTGTGAAGGGCCAGAGAGTGGGTGGGCCTGAGGAGGAGGCTTCCCTCTCTTACTACCAAACAGGGAGCCTAGGATGGAAGAAGAGTTGGGCATAGTCTGGTGTGGGCGAGATGGGCACTCTCGGGTTGATGTAGCTCTTCGGCGCATGTGAGGACTGCTAATGATGGACCCCTAAAAAGGAAATTCATAGAAATAAAAATTAAAAGATCTCAAAGTATTTATGTCAGAATGAAAAAAAAAAACTTATATGAACAAACTGATCATTAAGCCTCAGTTTAGCTGCCTGGCTCTATATTGTAGGTAAGGTTTGGGTGAGGCCAGGCTCTGGCCTATGCCTCCTCTAATACAACTAGGGGTTCCACTGGTAGGAAGGAGTGACTCTGCCAGATAGAACTGCTCTCTGCAGGAGTGTTTTCTGCAACTTTCCAAGTAAAGAGCAGAGAAAATGCTGACTTAGGAAATCCTTTCCTGACAAGCAGGTGTTCAGAAAAATATAAATGGGAAAACTCAAATCTGCTTTGGGCTGACCATTATCAGGACTATCTGGCTGCTGGTGGTTAGTGTGGTAAATAGACTGGCTGGGCTGCCTGCAGCCTGGTCCCCTTCCCTTGACAATCGCTTCTTTTCACTAAGTCTTTTGCGCTCTCCTAACTGGCCCGGTAGCTCCAGTTCGGCTTTCAAGGCTCTACCTCTTCTCAAGTTTTTTAACAGCTACAGTGGGTGGGACACAGGACAAGCTATGCTTGGGGTATTACCTAGGTTTTAAATTTTATCCTACCTAATGCAACCCAAAACAAAACAAATAAAAAAAAAAAAGGGTAAGAAAGGATCTGCAAGCTGAAGTTGACATGAACAGTAAATATAAATGATTTGAAGATGAATGAAATCTCATGAAACCCACATTGAATTCATCTGTCTCATTGGCTTAGCTCCTCCCACAACCTAGCTATGCAATTCCATGGTGTCATGACTGCAGACATTGAGCAGTTTAAACGCCAAAATAAGCGATGGAGATGGTTGAGCATGGAAGTCAAGAAGTCAGCTAAAACATCCAAGTAGCAAGAACAAAGAGGGAGTGGCCAGTGAGCTGGGGCTGTGGCGGGAGAGGAAGAGTGGGGAGGGGAGATGGCAAAGGGGCAGGTGCTCATTAACCATGCTTGTGGGAACAGAGGAGACGGGTTAGCTGAAACCAAAACACAAAAAACAAAACAACCCGGGTTTCATAAAAAACAAGCCAGTATGTGGCGCTTGGTATTTTTAAGTTTTGTACCAGGACGGAGTGAGTAGCCCAGGCATGCACTTTATCTTAGGCAGGCAGGTTGTTAGAGGGCTATGTGTGTATATATTTACATATATATATATATTTATGTATACATAAGAAGAAGAGGAGCAAAAAAAATACATGTATATAAAATAAAGGTTGGAAAACGCACATCGTCACATCCAGCTAGACATCAGGCGCTTCCTACTTACTTCCATATTGCTGTCTAGCGATCCTGCACTGCTGCGACGCCCACGCTTCCCTGCCCAGAACATGCAATACCATAGGTTAGAGACCGGACACAAGACCTGGCTGAGCAATTTCCTCTCTAGGCCTGAGCTGGCGCTGCTACAGGAGCCTCTAAGCGCAACTACGGAGGGGCTGGGCGGGCACCAACAAGCTTAGCTTCAAGGAAGCTCCCAGCTGCAGGCCTCTGTGGCCCACATCTGGGTCCAAGGGGAGGAGGAGGCTCAGTGGAGAAGCAAATAGCCATTCAGGTGCAAAAAGGTATTAAAAAAAACCCACACATATAAAGAAAAACAAAGCACAGCCCCAAATTTAAAGACCATTTCCTACAATCCAATTCCAGTCTCTCCAGGGGGTGGGGCACAGTGGGCAGGAGGGACACCTTCACAACTGGGAGAAGCCAATTCTGCCCAGATTCTAAAAAAGGAAAGACCATCTTCCCCTAGATGTCAGGTACATCTGCTTTTTTCAAGGATTTCTGGGCAGCTGAGGTGTTTCCAAGTACTAGATTAGATGGGAAGAAGGGACCAATAAGATGTGGGGGAAAAGTGAGGCTTTTTAAAACAAAAGCAAAAAAAAATTTCTGTGAAGCTACTGAATCTCAGTGGATTTCATATATTATTTTAGGCGGTAATGGTTAGTAGGAAACTAAACTTAATTTTATTTTTTTTCTTTTTGAATTCTTCTAGACTAGCCAAAATTGCAAGTGTCCCCTTTTTTTTTGGCTCTGTGGTGTGTGCGTGGTTGTGCAAGACGGGGAGAAGTCACTTTGTGTGGCCTGAGTTGTCCATATGGGAAAATGGAAAGGTTGCTGTTGAAACAGGGATCTGTAGGGGGAATCTCAGGACAAATCCCTCCCTTTGCATAAGGTCATCTGGGCTCTTAGCTTTCCCTTTTCCACCCAGTTTCATGATGCCTATCCCTCTAGGTTAAATAAGCTGGACAGAGCCTGGTACAGGTCTTCAAGAAGCTAAACTGGGATACTGACTCAACTTTACCCAAATCTGAACCCCAGGAAGGCAGAACTGGAAGACTCTAATAGGAAGGCCCTGCTCCTTCTTACCAAGAGAATGGAGTGGGTGAAATGTCCTATTTAGCATCTTCCCCTTTTACAGCTACAAGATAGCTAGGATACAGGAAGGTTGAAACTTGGCACTTTTTTCCTTAGGTTAGAAAAAGCCTAAGGAAAAATCATCCATCTTATCCTATCCTAACCTAACAGAGGAGAGAGGGGATTCTCTCCTTTTACCATCTGAGAAAAAAAACAGCAGGTTTTAAAAACATGCACCCTTTCCCCCTTTTCCCACCCCCAGCTCTAGTGAAGCCCAAAAAGGTGCACCCGAGTCAAGGAAACAGGCAACTCAGGAGGGCTGACTCCTCAAAGAAACATTTCTTTCTATTTGAAAGAAAAGCCAGTTTGACCCACATAAGGTCTGGGAGATGAGAAAGGTTATCTTTCTCTCTACCTTCTTGGTTAAAGGGCCCTTCTAGACCTTGGTCTGTACCCTACATCTGGGTCCCAAAGGGGTTAGGAAAGTACTCTTAATTTTCCTGAAGGAATAAGCTTCACAAGCCTGTTTTTGTAGGGAGAGAAAGGATCCCTGTAGCTCTTCTCATGTGATGACACAAGCAAGAGTAGGTCATCATCCACTATACAAGCAAACCAAGGCCTGCAGTTAGGAGGTTATCATGGAAGCTTTTTTCCTCCTCCAAAGAATCTTCCTTCCCTTCCAATGTCGATGAGGACTTTTTGGGACACAGCAGCTTAGGTGTTTCTTCTTTGTCTCCTTCAACATATTGACTAGATTTTTCCTTTATTTTTCTGAGCCTTGTGCCAGTCTGTGGTTACATAGGTTAATGGGTGAGGTGCTTTTGAGGCAGACTTTACAAAGTCAACTAGTGAAAACATATGCACACATATACACACATTCATGCACACCAATATGTATGCAGAAATTGAGACATGTCTGCACATGCATAAGCAAACATATATACCTCAGTTAGGTAGCCACCTACATGTGTACTCTCTTTCTCTCTCCATCCCCAGATGTCCATATGTGTACACACACCTCAATCTATATAGATGTCCACAACTTGAAGTAAAATGTCCCTGACTCCATACCAGGACCTCATTGATGCATGTCCTATCTTGCTACCTGAATGCAGATGTGACACCACTGTCCAGGTTTTCTAATCATCTGGAAGACCACAGATACTTCTTTATGTTGCTTGGTACACAGTAGGTACTCAATAAATGCTTAACAAAGGCTTGGAGTCAGACAGACATCATACTATTGGCCAGCAGTCCCCCTGGGGAATCTAGTCCTTGACTCACTTTTCAACACTTCTTTGGTCAGCATACTGATTAGACTGTAGAATTCAGCAGTAACCTCTAGGCCCTGTACTTCTTATGGCTCTGTGTAAGCTGATGTGAGTGAGTGGGTAGTGGAAGCCTCCCTTAGCCCAGGCACATGTCTGGAGCCCCAGGTCTTCTTGGATGAATAACCCATGGATTCATACATGTTTCTTGTATGGGCTTTGTTAGCAATACAAGGCAGGTCCGAAAAGTCCTCAAAGACTTTAAATAATGTTCATCATCTATGGAGCGAAGAGAGGTTCCAGGAAGGATGGAAGCCAAGCCTTCAGTTAGCTTCTACTTTTCTTAGCATCTTCAAGGTTGGCAACAGGAAAAAAGGTTTCTGTAACTGGATGGACCTTAGTTATAGCTGGTGGGGTAATCCATGTAGGAGATTGACTGTCCCTTGGCCAAGGGAAGGTTGAAGCTGTGCCCATGTTCACCCCTTAACTGCGCATGCTTTGTAAGCAGAGACGGGAGAACACTTCTCTGGGATGAATAAAAGTCCTCAGAGCAGTGACCCTGCATTTCTTCAGCATTGCCACTAATTTGAAAGGCAGACGCCAACCTACTTTTGCTGGTAATGACTGAGAAGTCAGAGGACCTTTAATTCTGGCTCTGCTACTTCCTACCCTGGGGAGGTCAGTCTCTGTTTCTTGACCTCAGTTTTCTCATCTAGAAAATGAAGGAGGTAAATTAGATGACCTTTAAAGTCTCTTATAGCCCTATATTTAGGAATCTAGGATCCATTTTGTCTAGACAGGGGAGCCTTGAGAAGTAAAGATGTTTGCTTTATTTGCACAAGTGGAACTCTGAGTCATTCTAGTTCCGGGATGCTCTGAAAAAGTCAGTCTTGGTAGCACTGGCTAAGAGTTCTGGGGATGAATAGTCAGTCACCTAGCCAGGAGAGCCTTTTAGAGTTTCTCACCATTTGTTCATACTAGTTCAGTACATTTTTTTTTCTGAGAATTTAACACCCCATGCAAGGTTGTGAGGAAACAGAGGACAAGGAGATGACATGGTCCCTTTCTCTGAGGACCTTCCTTTCCTGCGTGGTCATTTTATAACCTTGGTCTCCTTCCCCAGGACAGCATTCAAACCTGTGCTTCACTTCTTGGAAGACTTAAGATTCCAGGGAAATAGGTATCTTTGAAGTCATCTTCTTGGCAAAATGATAGGACACTTAAAATCCATCTCCACCTGGACACCCTGCTATAATTCTTATGTCCCTTCACCTCCCCACCCCAAGTAAATCTAAATGGCTACGTGTACCTACCCTAGACCTCACCTTTTACCCTTCTCTTATGGTGAATGGAATAGAGAAGTTACTGGAATCAATATCTTAAGAGGTTCCATGTTTTTCCTTCAGGGTTTGGTCGAGGGTTTTGGATCTAGATTAATGTCCCCTTTCAACTCAGGATCTTAAAATAGCATTACTGTTATTATTAATAAAAAATAATAATAAAGTAGTGCCAATATTACTTTCTTCACAAATACTTTAATCCAAGATAGAATGAAAAAGTCATTACCCCAGCCTTAATTCCTCCTATTGGATGGAATCAAGATTCATCCCTTCTGACCCCAAACTCTGGTAGCTAGGAGAAGAAATGACTGATTGCTCTGACTTCTGAACTAACCTGAGTCACTTGCTCACCCTGAACCTCTGTTTGGTTACTAGAAGGGTGAGGGCAGGGGGTACTGACGAGCTGGAGATGCCCCAGACTAAACATCTTTGTATTATTACTCAGTTCTGGAAAGGAACTGTGGTCAGGGTGCAAAGGTCTTATGGTGGGAGGTACTCTCCCAGCACGGAAAAAGAGCTGGGCCTCAGGGGTCCTGAAGCTGACTCTTAGCTTAATGAGTATGACAAGACCTGGGCAGCAGCACAAGCGTCACCAGCCACCAGAAGCCTTGGTGTTTATGCCAAATAACAGGAGAGGGTGGCAGGAGTCAGGGAGGGAGTTGGTTGGTTTTTCACATTGCACAGCACCAAAAGAAGCAACCCATATAGCCTCTGGTGGGCAGAGAGCCTGCAATTAAGTTTAGTTGGGGTTTAACAAATCCATTGCTTAAACCATTTATGTGGTAAATGGA
This sequence comes from Bettongia penicillata ogilbyi, assembly GCA_023548195.1. Lineage (NCBI taxonomy): Eukaryota > Metazoa > Chordata > Mammalia > Diprotodontia > Potoroidae > Bettongia > Bettongia penicillata. Next base: position 5,457,433 of record JAJHZJ010000258.1, read on the forward strand.
TTTCTGCTTTGAACTGTGGAAAAAACCAAAACCCCCCCCCCAAAAAAAAACCAAAACAACTGTTTGGAAATGAGCATGCCAGGAGCAAGATATATGCTGCTGATACATGGAATGATATCATGAGCAGAAGGAATTGTCTTGCAGATGACACATAACCTTCTGCCTGAGCATGGCTATGTGGCAATGCTGGAGAGACTGGGATGGAAAAATTCGACAGGGAAGAAATAGTGAAATCAGGACTCCTTCCCAGTGGTCTACAGGTGGGTGCTATACCACTGTTACCAGCAGGTTGGAGATGGGATAGCTCTTCTCGGCCTAAAATAAGCCTCAAAAATAAACAGTCGATGACTACGAAGTTATCCCTAGTCTAGGGTCAATTCCCATTAGCAGGTGAGAACTTGTGGTGTTTCTGGCTGAGAGGCAGATGGGGATATCAAGGAATAGATGGTCTAGTCATCAGAAAGGTCACAGCAAAGGGATTTTTCATCAACCCTATCCATCCCATTGGACAACTAAATCTCTAAGTGGCCTCCCCACTGGAACCTCCTCCCTGCTGCCTCTACAGAGAAGCCATCTAGCCACTGAACAGACACAGAAAACACAGGCGTTTGAGGATCATGGCTATGCTAAGGTGCAGTGGTTAAAAACAAGCCAGGCATTAGGATTCACTGGCAGCTAACATGGTTTGGTTCTTGGTCTTTCCCCCTCGCTGCTTCATCTCTACCGCCATGGCTCTAGTATCCCTCTCCCACTGGGGCTAGCATTCCACTAAAGATTTGGGAGTGGGCATCACTGGGTATTAATGGCTGGCAGCAAAAAACAAAAAAACAAAAAATAAAAATGGAAAACAAAGCAATGAGGAGGCACAGATTGCTCTTTTCACTGAGGGCTTTTTTTTTTTTTTAAACACCTTTCTATTAGCTACTAATGCTGAGTTTGGTGGCATCTGGATTTCAGTCACCTCAGGAGCAATGGCATTTTAGGACGTGCGTGCCGAGCAATCAGGACTTTTCCTGATCATCAGGCTAGAGTTCTCTATCAACAACTCAAGCCAAAGGTAAAGGTAACCAAAGGAAAGAAGGAATATCATATTTAGAGAGAGACTACCCCGAGGTGCCTCTGCTGGGGGAGGGAGGGAAAGGAAAGAATGAGGGGATGTCAGGTTCTAGGCAAAATTTAGTAGGGCTTCACTCAATTTCATTCATCAGTGTAAACACAGGTAAAAACTTCAGCACAAAATACACAGGACATAGCTGCTAATGAGGCCTGTTCTCTTGCTATCTCTCTCTCTTCATTTTATAAATTCTTAAAGGGAAAAAAAAACCACTTTAAGTAAAATGGGAGAACTAACTAGTTTATTCTTAGACCAATTTCCTTTCTGTGATGACACTTAAAAATGGGTTCTGTCTTCTTTCTTTTTTAAAAGTACAAACAGCAAAAACTAGAACTGTTTTGTATTTGTCAAGGCTATTTGAATTTTCATGGGGGGAAAAAGTAAAACCAAACAATGTTCTGCTAAGAAAACTTGCCCACCTGCCCTGCCCGGGGCTCTGCCATGTTTCTTTCCATGGGCACAATGCATGCACAAACTGTCGGGCTTTTTCTTTTCCGAGTTTTGCATGCATTGCACTAGGAAGGCAGAATTAAGCCCGGCTCTTACCCGCTTCTGAGAGGTCTCGGAGCGAGCTGCTGAGGGCACTGCGTTTCAGGCCCTCGCCCGTGGCGTAGCTGTCATCGAGGCAAGCTCGGCTCAGAGCCCCATTGCCAGGCTCTTTCTTCAGACTGGAGCACTGGGACATGCTGGGCCGGACGACCCCTTTCTGTTTCTCAAGCTCCGCTGAAACAGACAGAATCGAGGCATGTTCTCAGGGTTACCCATGTAAAGTCTGGGAGCACTAGGGGAAGGGGAGCTCACCAAGACTGGAATGTAGGGGTGTCCTAGTGGGATGAGGCCAACGGAAGGACAGAGAATGACTCAGTCAACCTCTGGGGAAATGCTGGAAACCCTGAGAGGGGGACTGTACCCTCTTGAATAGAAGCAGTTTGACTTAACGGGCAGGTCTGGGCTTCTGAAGACCTGGTGCCCAATCTGTCATGCCATTTCTCTGGCTTAATGGACAATTTATTTAAGACTTTTTTTTTTTGCTTCTCCCTGTCTGTCTCTGATTCCTACCACCCTAGATGGGGAAGGATGGGGCATCTACATTGGTGTAATTCCAGGAGTAATATGCCTCTTGGAGGGAGCTCAAGGTACCACTGGCATTATTTACAAAAATTACAGTGGTAATAATAGCAAGTGACATTTATCTAGCAATTTAAGATTTCAAAGTGCTTTCCTTTAATAGCATTATTGTGATTACTAACCCGACGCTGCTGGAAAGAAGCTGGTGGGGAAAGGCTCTGCTTTCACTCCAGCAGTCAGTTCTCAGCCCCCATGGAAAGGGGGCCAGACCCTGGATTTCCACCGACCCTGCTCCCGTCTTGGGGGGAAAGGTTCCCTCAGATTCCTGCCAGTCGCAGAGCCAGAAAGCTCTGATGATGTGTGGAGTCCACACTAGGATCTAGAGCAGCGGTGGGGAACCTTTGACCTCAAGGCCACATGTGGTCCTCTAGGTTCTCAAGTGTAGCCCTTTGATTGAATCCAAATTTCACAGAACAAATTCCCTTAATAAAAGGATTTATTCTGTAAAACCTAGACGCAGTCAAAAGGCAGCACATGAGGACCTAGAGGGCAACAGGTTCCTCACTGGTCTAGACCCTGAGCCAGATAGTGACTTTGGAGTCAAGACTCAAACTGTATACAATCCTTTGCACTCACACTCTATCCTATGCTTTTCCATTTCCTGAACTTCGGCAATCGATTCCCTCAAGTCATCAGTGAATTTCTTCCTGTCTTGGGGATTGGGTGCGTTGAAATTTATCAACACTTTGATGTCTGCTCCTGGGACAGCAGATGTGAGCCGGATGCCATTAGGATAATCTGGAAAGGGAAAGAAATGTTTTTGGTTTTGCTTGTTTCTGGTCAGTTTTTCTTCCCTGAATTCAGGGCTTGGTTTTCACCCAGTTCAGAACACAAACCTTTACAACTCAAGACTTGGCCAATGTGCTCAGCTAGGTGGTATGGTGGACATAGCCCTGGGCTCTGAGGCAGGGTTTAAACCCAGGGTCTTTCTGGCTCCAACACTTACTACCTATATGAGCTCAGGTAAGTCAGTCATTTCAACTCCTCTTGGCTTCACTTTTCTAAGTTTTCCAGTAAGAAGACTGAACTTGATAGCTTCATCTCCAACATCTTGTTCCAGCTCTAAACCCACAACCTTGTGGTAAGGTTCAGGGATAGAGAGTAGATGATGCCAGAGAGGGATATGAAGTAAGCCGATGTCCATCAGACACAAAATGAACCCTTCCTGTTACTGACAGCATTAAACCAAACTGCTGCAGTGTCTCACCTGTTGGGGCTTCACCTGGGCGATTCTCACAAAACTGCCTTTGCCAAGTGGAACAATAAATAACATCACATGAGGAAAATTAATGAACTTAAGATATTTAACTTGTAAAAGGCAGGGAACATGATAGCAGGAATCATTAGCTAAGTTAAAGGTGAAATTGACATATTCTGTGTTGCTCTAGGGCAGGAATTCTTAATATTTTTTTGTGGACCCCTTCTCAGAACAGAGGAAGGGGGAAGGAAAGGGGAAGAGAATAAACATTTATGTAGTGCCTACTGTGTACCAGGTACTATGCTAAGGTCCCCTCCATCCCACCCCACCCCCCGCCTTTTTTCACTTATGTTATTTGATTCTCACAACAATTCTTTGAGGTAGGTAGCTACTACATATTATCCCCATTTTACAGTTGGGGAAACTGAGGCAAGCAGGGTTTAGTGGCTTGCCCAGGGTTACACAGCTAGAAAGTATCTGAAGCCAGATTTGAACTCAAGATGAGTCTTTCTGACTCTGGTTACAGGGATGAGAGGAAAGTCACTCAAGGACTTTGGTGACATGCAAATTAGGGATTAGGAGTTAGAGGGGGATAGGGGTGGTCCTGGGTTACAGCCATGTCTCTAGCATAGATCTCGTTTCTACTGGAGGGTTCATTGATATTATTACCACAGGAGACATTCCTTGGAGATGGTCCAAGGCCAGATCTTGTCAGGGGAGTGAGCATGGGGTCTGGGCATGAGGGGGTCAGATGAATCAATAGGCCCTCTGAGATGCCAAATGCCCATCTTTACAGGCCCAAGTCCTCTCTATGAACAGATAGCACTGACATACTGCCTCCATGCCCTTGACAAGAGCAAACTGTACCCTGTCTTCTCTCACATGCCTATTTTCCAAAGACAAGTTATACAAGGCTCCAAAGGCCCTCACTCAGGCAGCACAAAAACTCCCCCAGGGTTAAGATAAGGCATAGAAAGGCTAGGCAATCATTGAAAGCCCAAGTCTCCAAGAGAACAGAGAAGGGAGAGTTTCCAGATCTAGGATGAAAGAAGCCAGGGCAAGAGGCCTGAACTCTCCTAAGCCAACTAGTCAGGTAGTACCCAAAAGAGCTGCTCAGGTGCCCCAGAATACCCTAACCCATAAATACAAAAAGTCTTCTAAGAAGACAAAACCAATACCGAATGAATGGTGTTTGTTTTAAAAGCATTACTACCATGCCTCAAATGACCCTTCATCTAGCAACACCATCTGGGATGAGACAATCCTCAGCCCCACCCCAGCTGCAGCCCCAAGGTCAGCGTGTTCCCATCAGCAGTACTTTGGAACACTAGGTCAGCAACACCTAAATCACAGACTCTGTCCCAGCATGGGAGAGCAAAGGAAGCAGAGTCCAGCCTAGGCCAATCCAGTCTATGGGTCTCAGGGGAAAGAGAACCAGCTTAGCAGGCAACCCCAAGACTTCAGAAGAGAGGAGAGCTATACAGTCTAAAGCCTCACAAACAGCGTCTCCTGGCTTATCTCCTAGTCTTTCTGATGCCTTTTGCTTCACCTTCTAGATTCCTAAGAATCTCCATCATTCAACTGTCTTTACAGTTAAGAGTGGAGGTGGGGAAGAGGGACAGGGGAGAGAAGGAAGAAAGAAGAAAGAGGCAGAGACTGTTGGAAGCAGAGGGAGAGTTAATAAGAGAAAGGGAGACTGAGACAGAGATGTGCCTAAAAAACTGGTGTTATTCTCACCTTGTAGTCCCCTATTTCCCCAGGGAATTTAATCCAGGAGACTGCGTTCCGTGGCCTTTCCCCCAGTATACTTCTGGGATTAGGGGTGGGTGACAAAAAGGGCACCACCAGGGGGAAAGGAAGGCATAGCAATCCTAAAGTTTGAAGAGTGACAGTTTCCCAAAAAGAAGCTTCCACAAAATGTGAGTGCTGAGAAGGATCCCATGTGGATAGCAATCTTTTCTATCCAATTCCCAGTAAGATGCTATCTAGCCTCCAAGACAGATACCCGGTGACGGGGAATCATCATCTCCCAAGGCAGGCCACTCCACATGTAGACTCCCCAGTGGCAGGGAGGGCCGCATCTTTGACTGTGTTTCTAATGCCTCACCTGGTACCCAACATGGCGAGGAGTTTAGTTAAAGTTTGTGGATTGAATGGAGCCACTAATTGTTAGTAACTTTTCCTTCCATTAGGCTTAAATTTGCCTTTCTGTGTCTTCCATGCTTTGTTCCTATTGTGCCCTATTGGGCAAAGGGGCTCAAATCTGATCACCCTCCCTCATCAAAATTACTCAGATGTTTTAAGACCATCCCTGATATGTTCTTAGGACATCTGGCTCTTCACGAGGAGATAAAATGGGGGAGGAAGAAACAGACTTACACTGATTCTCGAAAAGTAGGACCTGCATGCCATAAAGAGAAAAGGACTGGCGGAAACTGTATGTCACAGAATTCTTCTTTTTCTGAAAGATCTTGGTGACCTGAGGAGAGCAATGTATTATACTATTAGTTACACTGACATGGGGAAAAATCCGAGGATAATCCATGCCTTCTGTCTTCTCTTCCAGTTAGGAGAAATGTGTGCTCTCTCTCTGTCTCCCATTTGCCTTCTTTCTCCCTGTTTCTCTGCTCACTCCTCTCCCCAATGGACATGCTTCCCATAACAGTCTTTGCCCACCTCTTCCACCTGGATGCCCTTTAAATCCCTGTATGTCACACTGAGAAGTCTTTGCTGACACTGGAGAGGATTCTGAACACCTGCTCGTGAGATTGATCTCATCTGTACAAACACTCCTTTTGTGCTCCAATTCACTGGATGGCTTTTGTTCACTGCAAAGCTTACAGCTTTGTGGACCTGAGACAGTCTCCTGAGAGTCACTGCAGGCTTCATTACAATTCTGTAGTTCAGGGTGGATGCAGGAAGCACTATTATATTTACATGCTTGATAAAGCCTATTCAGAAAGTAACGCAATGAAGTACACTCCCCTGGACTTAGTATCAAAGGGGAAGGGGTGCAAATCAGTAAGTGAAATATAGAAATAATGCAAAGAAGTAAAATTTTACTGCCATTTCTTCCATAACCAAAACCTAGATGTAAGGTAAGCACTATTCTAAGCTCATGATCCATGATGCCTGAATCCATACAGAATAGGAAACTTCCATTCTGTAACTGGCCTCACAGTCAACTACATACAAAACGTTGTCTGCTCTGTTCTGAGTAGGGTCTAATTCTGGGGAATAGTCCTTTCTAGAAGCTAAAAGCTGGTCCCCAAAGCAAATCCCAAAACTAACTATCGCAGGTGCAATCAACAGGAAGGCTATTATTGTGTTCTCATAAGAAGGGGACCTTGGGATCAGGGAGAAATGTCTTCTGTAGCAAAATCAGACACTACCCCATCAGCTGGAAATGCCAAAGACTAAAATTTAATTCTCTGTCCACTCAGATGTGTACATATAGAAACACTCTTCCTCAACCCTCACACTGCTTGCTAATCTAGCTGGAACAGATCAGGGGTTGACCTTTTTTTGGTACTGTGCACCATTTTGTCCATGAATACGGTGCTTACAATTTGCCAATCTACAGGCACACTTCTAAGAATAATGTTATTAGGTGTATTAAAACAAAACACAGAACACTGTAAATGAAACTAATTCTATTGAAATACAGTCTGTAAACAGGAAGACTAGAATCCCCTGTGACCTAGTTACAGTTCTATTAATTATAGTAATTTTGAGGTAATGATAAGTATAAACTATATTTCAAGGTAACTAATGTGATATGAAAACATCTGTGATTTCTATTGGTGACAAAGACACAGGTATTACTGATACCACTGTGACTTCCTGCCTACATTCAAATAATGGAAGAAAATGCTAAACTCCAGTTAGAGGTTAGTGAAATAGTGATGTGAGTTTTTTCCTATCCAAGTATACAGACCCCACCTCCCCTAAATTCTATTTGTGGACCCTCAGAAGGATTGTGGACTTCAGGTTAAGAATCCTCAGATGTGCTGATCTCTAAGGAGGAGAGTCATCTGCGGCCCTGAGATCTATGACCTATGAGCCTGTGCTAGGAAAACTCCAGAAGAGGTTCTTGGTGTATGTGAAGATACACCGCAATTCAATTACATACCACAAGGAGGTCATTAAATAAGAAGATTTCTCGCTGGTGTAATCCAAGCTTCTGGGGTTTATTCGGGTCGGGCACTTCAAAGAGCCGGCAATAGCAAACAAGCCTCCGATGGGGAAGGGAAAGCACCTGTGGGAAAGGAAGAGGTACTGATGTCAGCTGTAAACTAGCAACTGCCTTACGAGCAGGTGAAGGTGCATGCCCCTAACTGATCTCAATATGCTGCTGACTGGCACAGAGCTGGCCTCACCCTCGCCTCCCTCTGCCAACTAACCAGGCACCAGTGACCTTCTGCTCGCTCCTTCAGAACTCCTGAATCTAGTTCATTCAGATGGGACTCCTGCTCTAATCCATGCCATGCCAGAGGAGAAGAGTTGTGACCCTGCCTCTGTTCCCAGACAGAGCAGTTATTATTGGGCTAACAGAGAATTCTCCCCACCTATATTTGATTTATTTAGTCTCTTTATCCCCCTTTATTGACTCTTAAGTCACTGCAATATTCTCTCACCAACATCTTTGCCTTGGGCCTCTCTCTCCACTCCCCATTCCTCCTATATGCCCCTGAAAGATTAATTTTCCTTAAACACCAACCTGATAAGCTCACTCTCCTGATCCAAAAGCCTCAATGGCCCTCCATAAAGTTTGTTTCTTAGGCTCTGGTTCCTACTTCCTCTTCCAGTCTTACCTGCCCTCCCGTTCCTACCACACCAGGCTAGCTTCCTTTTCTTATTCATTTCCAACTTGCTAGCCTTGAGCACTTCAGGACCTCACCTGGGATGTCCTCTCCTCCCTAATCAGTCCAATGTTAACCTTCAAGACTGAGCTCAGATATTTCCTACTTATGTGGAGTCAGTCCATGGTCATTTCTGACCCCTTTGAGTTTAATACTGTATGCTGACATTCATGTGATATATCATGTATTTCCATGTATATTTCTACTAATTTTTAACATGTGTTTGTTTTCCCAATTAGATTGTAAGATCCTTAAGAATAGGATTCATATTTTATGCGATTTCTCTAACAAAGCACCTAGCACGCAGTAAGCTGGCTCTCAGTAAATAGCCAAGGGGTGACTGATGCTCAGTATCTCTTTATAGCCCCCTAGATCAGCCTGAAAATGCTCTTCTTGATGAGATTCGGGGGAAAGAGGAGGCGAGGCTGGTCAGGATGGGGCCTGTTTCCTTCCATGAACAGAGAGAGGTCCCCCTCCTGGCATCTCATTCAACTTGCTCCAGAAGCCTTACCTCAACACTGGCTTAGAGAAATGGACAAATAAAGGAGAAGCTAGACCTGGAATGTGACAGAGAAGGGAAGAAGGAGCATTCCTCTTCCTTTCCTAGAATTCATTTTTAATGGTCAAGAATAGAGGGGATTTTGTGTATGGGGGAGAATCGGAGGATGAAATCCATAGTGCTATTGCGGCTTGATTTTTCTCTATGCCTGGCTCCTGCTTCCATTCCTAAGCTAACGTTGGAGGAGACTGGTGAACATCTGGGTAATGGCAAGTCACCTCTGACCTCTTAGCATGTTATGAGTGAAAAGGATAATGGAGTTCTAGTTCTAGTCCTAAGACTTAAATCTGATTCCCACCTAATGTTTGCACCACTGTGTTTATCTGTAAAAGGGGAGGGCTAGACCAGTTGCTTTTCCACGTTGAAATATAAGATTTCAAGATTTTAGGAGTAGCAAGTTGACTCAGTGAATAAAGCACTGGAGGAATTAAAATCTGACCTTAGATGCTCACTAGCTTCATGACCCTAGGAAAGTCATTTTACTTTTTTGCCTCAGTTTCCTCATTTGTAAAATGGGGATAATGATATCATCTACCTCCCAGGGCTATGGTGTGATGATCACGTGGGATAATAATTGTAAAACTGCTTAGTACAGGACCTGACACACAGTAGGTGCTATGTAAGTGTTAGCAACGATGATGACAAAAAAATAAAAAAATGATTCTATCTCCTAATCTCCTAAGGTGATAACAACTGTATGCTGAGCTGATAGCGTATGCAGATCAAGACTGGTAATACCGTCACTCTGCGCTAGTCAGACCACGTCAACTCCAAGACACTGCATGTTTAAAAGTACAACGACAAACTTGATCTTGTTTGTCCAACACTGATGTCCTATTCTTTCATTTCTCATCATGCCTCACTTTTCCCGAACTTGTCCTTTACCCTCACCAGGATTCAGTTCCCTCCATCCTTCCCAATATCAGCTTAGTAGTTAACTGCTTTAATATTACAGTATCTTGCTTTCTTACGCTCTCATCCTATTGACATTCATGTCTAGTCCAACCCCGGTCCGGATGATTCGCCACCATCTTCCTCCTCCACCACTCACATACAGTTAAACCATGCTTAATCTCAATGGGGACCTCACCACCTCAAGGCAATCCATTAACTCTTCCCTAAATGACTTTCAATCACACTCCCCATAGTGGCTGTCCAAACCTTTTCCTTTCTTCTCAGACCTTCCATAGCATTCCCCTCTCCTTCCACTTGCAAGAATAGAGATTTACCTTGTACTTAACTGAGAAAATCAAGGCTGTTCACCATAAGCTCCCTCTTCTCCCTTTTTCTATACCTCAAGACCCTTTGCCATTATCCCTTATTTTCTCTTCCTTCATTATAGTATTTGATGAAGTGCTGGCCTTCCTCCTCACCAAGATCAACCTTCTATAAGTGCCTCCTTGATCTGGTAGACTCCCCTCCCCTCACTACCTCCCATTTCTAATCTTTAACCTCTTCCTTTTTGTTGTCTACAAACAGACCCAAGTCTCCTCTGATCTTAAAAAAACGACCTCAAGCTACTGTACTATGGCTTTCCTAATTTCAGACTGGTCTCATTATTTACACTTTATCTCCTCTCAAACCTTAACCTTTGGTAACATAACTTCTAACCTAAATACTCAACTTAAACGACTCTCTCCAAGGTTAGTAATGTTCTTTTAACGGCCAAATCGGATGGCCCTTTCTTAGTCTCATTCTTGATCTCTCTGCAACATTTAAAACAGGGAATTACACTTTCCTCTTTGGGTTTTCATGTTATCCCTGTAACCCCTGATCCCCACAGCTGGTAGAGCTGCTCCCTACCCCACATTAACATGGATTTCTTTTATATCTGCTGCCGTTCTGATAAAACATAAACCTCTCCAGGACAGGGACTGTATTTTTGTTTTAATATTACCAAGGCCTAGTACAATTCCTGTTACATAGTAAATGCAAAATGAACACTTGCCGATTGATCATACTCAGGGAAGGGTTGACACATGCAATGATTTAGCAAATGCTGGAAGGGGGATGATACAAGGGTTTCTTCAGAGTGTTCAAATCCAAGGCTTAAAATGAATGGGAAACTGGTTGGAGAAGCAGAGATTCAGGCTGAGAGTTTAGTGCTAGAATATTAGCATTGGCTTGCACTGCCATCTCATATACTGCAAATTGGCAAATATGATAAAAATGACAATAGTTTAAATTGGAATGGCTAAGGAAAGATGGGCACACAGTTACACCATTGGTAAGACTGTGAATGGGTTCATATAGTCTGTAAAGCCATTTAGAATTATGCTAAAAAAAGTGATTAAAATGTGTGACATATACTTTAGGGAAATTAAAGATAGAAAGAAAGACTCCCTCTCTTCCAGAAAATTCACAGCAGTACCTTTTGTGGTAATGAAGAAATGGAAACAAAATAACATGACCATTGATTGAAGAAACATGAATACAGCAGAATATCATTGTATTATAGGAAATGAACTTCAGAGAACCATGGGAAGACATCTATGGAATTACGCAAAGTAAAGTAAGCAGAACCAAGAGAATTGTAAACACAATTGCTGAAACAATGTAAAGGAAATAAGCGAAGACAAATGAATCCTCAACCTACCCCCAAACTCAGGAATAAGTAATTCTAATGATCAAGCTTGGTCCCAGAGAAGAGATAAGAAAGGGAACTTCCCTCCCTTTATTGCAGAGCTGGGGAAGTTGGCTTACACTATCATACTGGACTGATGTGTTGATGAGTTTTGCTTGACTCCTTTTCCCCTCCCTTTTTTCATTTTTATTCTTTCTTATTAAGATTAGTTTGCTGGGAAGGAGTTGGGGTAAGAATATATAATAAAAAGTAAATAGAAGAAATAAAAGATATCAATGCAAATAAAATCATATTGGGCATTACTATATTAATATATTAACATATTATCTAAAAGCACCTTAAAGATTGTAAAGTGCAATTAAAGCTATATTCTAAAAGGGAGAGATGTAAAGACAGAAGATATCAATATAATAAAATAATATCTAACATTTATCTACTAATATTCCATGTATATGTTAATATAGATATATGATATATAATATATACACATGATATCTATAATATACATATATAAACATTATTTACAACATTTCTTAAGTATTGAGAAATGCTTTGCATGTTATCTCATTTGAGGCAGCTAGATGGCGCAGTGGTGCTAGGCCTGGAGTCAGGAAGACCTTGGACAGTTACTAGCTGCATGACCCTGGACAAGTCATTTCACTTGTTTGTCTCAGTTTCCTTAACTGTAAAATGGGGATAACAACAGCACTTTCTTCATAGGGGCTCAAATGAGGTATCTGTAAAGTGCTTAGCCTAGTGCCTGGCACATGGCAGGTACTTGATAAACATTTAGTCCCTTGATTCCCCCCACCCCCAATATTCAGAACAACTTTGTGTAGCAAGTGCTATTATTATTTCCATTTTAGAGATGAGGAAACTGGGGTCAAGGGAAGTTAAATGACTTACCCAGAATTACACACCAATAAATGTCTGAGGCTGGATCTGAACCAGGCATTTCCAGACTCTAAGTCCATCTTGCCATGTACTACACCATGCTACCTTTCACAGACTCTGCTGGACGAGTTTGTCCCCCAGGTTTCCATCTTTTACAGCAGCTGCTTGCAATCTCCATTCCCGCCCTGCTCTGTGATTGTTACTGGGATCACCCTGTGTGTCCCTTCATGACTCAATCATGCTGCAAAAGTCATGGCAACAGACAATGATGATCGCCTTAGAAATGACTTCACATGATGAAGAGCTGAAAGAACTGGGAATGCTTCTCCTGGAGAAGCATTAAGGCTGCCTTCTTCAACACTCAGAAGGACATGGCAGTAGATTTAGTTGTGGTGTTTGAGAGGGAGAATCAAGGGCTGACGTATGGAAGTTACAATCCACCAGACTTCAGCTCAGAATAGGAAAGAACCTTCTAACTTTGAGGACTGTCCGGTAGTAAACTGGGCAACCCTCATATGGCTTGAGCACTGCTGGACGGATTCAGGCACAGGCTGGGAGGTTATCTCCTCCGGGCCATAGTGGAGGCACTGCAGTCCCCATCAATGCTTCTGAGTTGGGGTGGATGACCTCTCGGGCCCTTCAACTCCTGACATTCTTTGATTTAAGGATCTACAAGGTCAAATCCTTGCAAATTCCATTCCCTAAAAAGTTGCTAGTATGATGTTTCACCTCTTGTACATCATATTAATGGCAGTGACCCACAGCCCAAAGGACAGACTACGATTTGGTATGGCACTTTATAGTTTTCAAATTTCAAAACTTTCCAAAATATTTCCAATTTCATTTTCATGAAGTCCCGAGGAAGGCACAGTAATCAAAGTCACTGATGGGACCTTTGGCTACTTGAACAGAATTGTCTAGAATGATGTTCCAGTGTACTATACTATAGCTGAACATCTGGATGCCCTAACATCCAGAGTACTGTGTTCAGCTCTGGGCCCCTCCATTTTAGGAAAATCATTGACAAGGTAGAGTATGTTGAGAGAAGAGTGATGAGGATGGTGAGGAGACTCAAAATCGTATCTTGTGGGCACTGGAATGCCCAGAGCTATTTAGCATAGAGAAAAGAGGGCTTAGGGGGCGCATGACAACTCTCTTGGAATATTCAAAGGGCTGCTGTGCACAACACATTGTGTTATTCTGCTCAGAATCGGAACAAAGAACTAGTACCAAGAGTTAAAAGAGACAAGGAGGCAGATTTTGATTCATACTAAGGTAAGAACGACTTTCTAAGAATTAAGGTGATTCAGAAATAGCATGGAGCACTTTGCGAGAGAGCGACTTTCCTGTCCCTAGAACTGCTGCATGACTACTGGTCGGGTACGCTGGAGGAGGATTTCATGCTGCAGGCCCGAGCTGGAGGGGGTTAGTTATGAGGTTCATTCCAATGAAAAGATTCTGGGATTAATGTCTACATTTGTCAAGTGAGCAATCTAAGGCTCTTCAAGGTCTGGTCACTTACTCAAGGTTATATGATGGAGCAGTGAGAACTAGAAAAGCAAAGTCTAGCACCCAGGTCTCCTGACTGCTAATCAAATGTCCTTTTTAACTTTCTGCCTGTAGCGGTGGGGAAAGGTTGCAGAGAGTCACCTCCTATGGGATGGTGTGATCAGCCATCTGGGCTTTCTTCCCATGTGACCAAGGGCACACATGCATGTCCAAGATGGCAGAATGGGGGGTTTGCAACGTTTGACAAAACAGCGAGTGAAATACCTGCATGCGCTATATGCTAAGTTCTGACCTAACCAACCGCAGGCTAGCAAATAAAAGCTGTCATCCCTTTTGAGTGTTGCCAGGTGCTCAGGTTAGAGTGGGAAATAATAGTAGCTGATATTTACTCGGTGCTTTTTGGTTCACAAAATACTACGTCATATGATCTATCTTCCTTGTATAAAGCAGACATCCTTGACAACCCCTCATTCCCAAACCAGAGAAAGCTTAAGAATAATAGCAAGGAGGTATAAAAAACACTTATGATAACCCTATTCTCTTTGCCAGGAGAGCAAGTACAGCAAAACAGTCAAGGAGAAAAGTCAGAGAATGTTTATGAGAAAAAAGACCAACTTAACAATTAGCCTCTGAAGTCAACCAATTTCTATACGTTGTTTACAGGGATACTTATTTCCCAGTCCCCAGTTAAGCACCATATGAAGTGATGCCTATCTGGGTGGTTGTTTCAGCTGACTGGGGTGCATCTGTGTACTGAAATTGGATAAAAGGGGGCTTCTCAACTCTCAAGAAATCTTTGTTGGGCAGCATGGCCCATGTGATTTTGTAAAGAGTCTTAAGATAGGAAAATTAAGAAAATTCATTGGTTGTAATACAATTAACTGAAGCTGCCAGCACTTCGGATAAACCCATATTCTGGAAGAAAGTGCTAGAGTAAATAAGCAAATGGGCAAATGACATGATTGTCCTGTCTCATGTAGGGTATAAGTCATGAATCAATAAGAGGAGAGATACCTACACAGCCAAGTCCATGATGCAGAGATCCAATCTATAGGAGAAAATAACAGATGCATTAAACTCCCGAAAGATACACCACAGCAAATACTTAGTTCTGTTTCAATCTACTCTTCTTAAAATAATTAAGGGTTCCACTTGGTCGAATGAGAGACCCTGGGAAAGTCACTTCCTCCTTCTGAATCTCAAGTTTCCCCATTTATAAAAATGATGGGATTTCTTTTGATGAGAGCTAAACTTCCTTCCAACTTGAAAATGCTATGCTATGTTTTCCTGGAATAGCATAAGGAATGTGTCTTACAAACCTAATTCAGTGTATAAATGAGTTTTCATCACACCAATGTAACTATAGGTCCTAAATGCCACATGTGCCTGTGCTACTTTATTAAGGAATGCAGCAGGACACAGGGGAAAGAGGCCGAAGGATGCTGTGTTCAAATCCTGCTTACTACCTGTGTGACTCTGGACAAACCACTTAGCCTCCTTTGGCTTCAGTTTCATCATCTGTAACATGGAAGAACTGGACTAGACGGTCTCACAGATGTAACCCTATGGCCCCGAGTCCTACCGCCATAGTTAATGGCCAAATCCCTTAATTTCTCTGAAGTAATCTCACTTATGAAACAAATGAAGGGATTAGGTATAAAGCAGAAAAGTTAAGGGAAATAGCATGGTGAATCTCTGAATCTCAGCTCTGCCACCGGTGTGATCTTGAGCAAAGCCTTTAATGTCTCTGAGCCTCGGTCTTCCCATCTGTAAAATGAGAGGCTTAAATCTGATGATCTCTAAGGCCCTTTCCAGTTCTAATAACCCTTGATTTTACCATTCAACATCCTTGTGATTCTCAGAAAGGGCTAGCAGGACTCTCAGCAACCAATCAAAGGGAGGGCAGAGAAATTATTTCAAATGGAGATTGCACTGCTCCATCAGTCTTTTTGTACATCAAGTTTTCTAGGTTCTTAAACCACAGGCATGGGTTGTTTTTCTAATGCTTGGAATCATCTCAGAACATTAGGGCACCTTTTGAATAAACTTGTAATAATCAACGTAGAACAACATGCAGTGTTCCACAGGTATTATCAGACATCCCTGGTGGGTAACAGGTCTAGGGCAAAGGTACCAAACCCTCCTGCAAAACTCCAGAATGCTGCCCCAAACCAGAAATGTTTAACAAAATATGAAAATTCAATATAACATGGATAACATTTGAGTTTTCTTAAGTTAATATAATAATTAATAAGCCAGGAATCCATTTCTGTTTGAGTTTGATACCCCTGGAACAGGGGACTTGTGAATGGCTGCTGAGTCACTGGCTAAGTCCTTAAATTCTATTTGGAAGGAAAATGGACCTTGTCCAAGCTCTGCTGTGTGTTTGGGGGAATGGAAGAATTTGCTGCTGTTGGGGTTTCTTTTCCTCCCCAGAAAGCATTCTCTATTAAGTTTTTCTGGGCCTCACCATAAGAACATTCTTGATGGTCAAAGAAACAAAAATCCTTCCATCATTGGAGGATCCTTCCATCAAACCTCCTCATTTTACAGATGAAGAGACTAAGGATCCTAGGTAAAATAATTTGTCCAAGAGTTAGTGGTGAGGCACACAATTCCAGTGGAAACTAAAATTCCCACCTCCAGTTCAGTGCTTTCTCTTGCATTACCCCTTCAGTAGCCAAAGTGAAATGATTTGTTAGCCAAGGAAACTGAAATGATGTGTTATTGGCTTCCTCCTTCCCAGAACAAACCTGTACACATCCTGTTCAGCTCTGAGTCAGAATCAAGATAGACAGATTGTGACAGATATCAATAGGAGGGACTCAGAATGGGGTGTGTCATGCCTAGGGAGGGGAGGGGAAAAGAAAAACCTCAAACCAAAACACAATTCCTTGGTGAAGGTAGAATTTTACACGTACTGGACTCTGTTGGAAAAGTGAGACCATTAGTCAATTATAAGAAGAGTGAATTTGGGGAGGGGAGGGTCATAGAAATTGGCCATCTTTCCCCCTTAGAAATCTCCCTTCCTTAGAAGCTACTTCAAGAGTCAGTATAGATGGCCATACAGTTGGCACTGTCATCAAGGCCTCAACAGAATACACCCAAGTCCCCACTGCTTGCCCGGAGATACCCCTGTCCTCCCACCTTCAGATGATACTTTACCAATGCATGCCTCTGCCCTCAGGGGAGCTGGTCATCAAAGCTGCTTAAAATGCAGACATTTCACCCTAAACTTAGCACTGAAACAGAGACAGGCTGCATTTGCATGCATGATGAATGGAATCTTATAAATACTTATTTGAAAACGAGGAGGAAAAATTGAAAAAAAATCTCAACACCTCACATTACAACATTTAATATTCATAACCTTGCCTCTCTTGAGGCTCTGCTATATTAGGATTGCCTAAGTCGGGGACCAATTTTTTCTTGGAGATGGAATAGCTCTTGGGAAATGAGAGCTCTCCTGAAGAGTGGATAACTTCCCTTGCAATGCATGTTTGGCTCCAACTCAACTCTCCTGCCCTTATTCTCTAGCCTGACTGGTACCTGGGCAGGGAGCAACCCACATGCCACTTACCGGCTTCTTTCCCACAATGAGCTTCTCAACTTTTTGGACCTGGGAGACATGGTCCTCATTGGTCTTCAATTCTCGTTTGCGGATCCGTTCATAAATGCCAATCAGCATCTCCCTCGGGATGTCCTCTCCATCATCTACACCTGCAAGGACAGACAGACAGCGAATGGTACAGCAGGGTGTACAAGGTGAGTATGACTGAGAACCTCCATTGTGGTTGTATCGCTGCTCACCTCCAGGCACAGACTCCATCACCTCACTCAATCCTATGCCAATTCCAAATACAGTTTTACTGGATCCCAAGTTCCTTTAGAGAAACACCCAGTGAAGCATTTCAAATAAGAACCAAATCTGTGTATTTTCTACAATTACTGAACCAGAAGAAGGTCAGGAGACCCATCCATTCTCCTAAACTGGATCATTTAATCTGAATCTGTGGACAAAGAAGATTATAGGTAGAGCTGTCTCGCTTGATCTTCCTTCTAGAAGATTTTCCTTTTCCCTTTTAAGTCCTGGATGCCTATCATGAGGAAGCCTCATCTCTAAGAGGGAACCATGACCTTTGTTTGACTTGCCTGTGTTGGGAGATGGGGCTGGCTAATAACCATTTTAGGAACACTCAGTGGCATGAATCCTACCAAATGGAAGGGATGTGGCACTTTAATTAAAAGTACAAATGGTAGCCACAATCTCAGAGAACTCACAATGAAACATGCTGCTGACTTTTTGACAGAGAAGGGATGAACTCAGTGTGCAGATAGAGCCCAATTTGTTAGACATGGCCAACACAGAAATTTGTTTTGCTTGACCATATATATGTAAATACATGCACAAACATGTATATGTATATGTATAGGTATATGTATATATATATATATATATACATGTATGTATATATACCATATGTAACAGAGGTTTTGTTTCATTTTCTTTCTCAATAGTTAGGAGAGAGACAGGAGGGGGAAAAAGTAGATTTTTATTGATTGAAAAAATAAAAAAAGGTTTAAACAGTTAAAAGTGATGAAATCTTAGGAAGGGTGGCATCAGAAGGAAAGAACACAGAACTGGGAGCTATAGTTCTAGACCTGAGTTATCATTCTGATCCTACCACTTATTAGCCACATGACCTTGAGCAAGTCACTTGACTTTTCTTCAGTCTTCTCCTTTGCAGTATGGAGGCACTGTGAATGAACCGATCTCTAAAATGCTTTCCAGGTTTGCCATTCTGCAGCCATAAATGTCTCTGGCACCTGTTCCCTTCTCTCCACTCACACCAGCCAAGTTCAGTTCCTTGTTACCTCTCATCTGGACTATTACAATAGCCTCCTAATTGACCTCCCTGCCTTAAGTCTCTTCCCACCACACAGCTGCCAAAGGGATTTTCCTAAAGAGCAGACCTTCCCATGTCACCCCCTACTTAAATTCCAGTGATCCTCAGAAGATGAACTTCTGGCAAAGGATTATTTTGTACTTGTTCTCCTAGCACAGGGCCTGGCATATAACAGGTACTTAACAAAAACTTGATTAGTTTATCATTTGGCATTTAAAGCTCTCCATCACCTGACCCCAACCCACATTCTAGTCTCATTACACTTTATTCCCCTCCATGAATACTACAGTAAAGCCGAATTGGCCTTCTGTTTCTTTTAACGGGTACTTCAATTCCCATTTCTCTGATTTGGCATTGACTGCCTTCCATGCCTGGCATGCCTCTCCTCCTCACCTTTGATTTTAGAATCCTAGACTTATTTCAAGTCTCTTTGTACATGAGGACTTTCTTGATCCCCTCCCACCTGCTCTTGCCTTCCCTCCAAATTATCCTGCATTGTGTATGTACATAAATATGTGTGTATGTACACAGATATGTATGTATGTGTGTATGTATACTATTTTGTATATCTATGTATCTAGCTAGCTAGATATTTGTGAATAGACACACGTTTAGACACATCCATGTTTTCTCTCCCATCTAGAGAAGGGAAGGGGAAACTTCTTTAAGGTAGGGACTGCTTTACTGTTCTCTTCGTATTTTCAGCACCTGTCACAGTGCATGGACACACAGTAGGCACTTAATACAAGCTGGTTCTAAAGTTCCCTAATTTTCAGTGGCAGTCCAACTTGCAGGAGGCATGGGCTAGCTACACAGGTGTACAGCAAGGGGTCATCTGCTCAGGAGGGTGGGAGTGAAATAGCGGAGGCCAGAGGTTCTCCTGGAGGTTCAGAGCCATCCTGGATGACTGGTCCTCCTCCCACCAAAGTCCTCTTTCCTCCAGTGGTTCCTGGCACCAATCCCTGCCACTCTGCTCTGCTGCAATCTTCCTGGCTTACACTTAGCCAACAGAGGCCCTGTACTTGGTGCTCTCATATTTCTCTCACTCCAAATCTCTCTCCCATCCCATGGGGTGAGCACCATGAATTTCAGCAGATCTGTAGCATTTACTCAGCCAATAAAGTCACATAAAAGACACTGAACAAACATAAACACTTCTGACGACACAGAGGAGCATTTGGACTCTTCCCAGAAATAGTTTCCTAAGATTCAGGCTTTTAAAAATTGCTTAATAATGCCTTAAGAAACCCTTGAGTCCAGCTCCTTGCCTCCAGGGTTGTTCTATCACCTGAAATAATTCTAGGCTTGTTTTCTAGAGATGAAGCTGTGAAAATATAAAGCCCTGTGGGATTTTATCTGTGGGCAGAAGAAATAGCACTGGCTGTGGTCTCTTGATTTAGGAGCAGGTGATTATTTGAGTCACTATAAATACTGTAAGACATGGGAAATACAAGCATTTCCATGTCTATTTTTCCATTCTTTCAGGCTTCTTTGCAGTATTTTTGCTCTTGGAATGACTAGATAGATTGCTGATAGAACATTTATTAAGTGACTATATAACAAGTGTAAAACATTTTAGCCTAGTCTAATGAGTTTCAAACAGTAGCCTTCCCCATCACACAAACATTGGAGAAAGCCACTGGAGGAAATTAAAAATCTCTCATCATCTCCAAATTTCAGGTTGCTAGATCAATCTCTTCTCATTTCACACACAATTTCACTATGTGTGACAAGGGACAGAATTGTTTAGGCAAGTAGGAAAGTCCTGGCTCCACCGGTGACAAGCTCATGATGTCACCTGAAAAAGGTGGCTTTTGACTCACTGTGCCTAGAACTGGGCCTCTACATCGTACCCTTTCTTGATTCCCTCCTCCTCTTTATATATTGTCCTCCTCCATTAGAATGTACACTCTTTGAAGGGAAAGACTGTTTAACTTCCTTATACTTGTATCCCCCTAAGAATATCTGAAATATGGTAAATGTTCAGTAAATGCCTTTTCTGTCCATTTATCAAGCTATTGCTTTGTGCTTTTAGTTTCTAGATCCATCCAAAGGAAATTTCTTCATGATAAATGGGTGACGCACTGCTGTCTTGCTTTTCCTGAGTCTAACATCATAGCAGAAGGGTACACAAGAAAAGACTTAGTGCTCAAAGGCAGCATGGAGGTCACCTGGTTTAACCTTCACTCTCATTTTACAGATGAAGAAAATGAGACTCGTGGAGCTAAAGTACCCAAGGTCACATGGTAAGCAGCAGAGATGGAGATCAAACCCTGGTCCTTTGACCCCCAAACCCAGTGTTTATGCCACTAGAACTAAAGTGCTGGGCAAAAACCTTAGTAATGTCCTTAGAAGAAGACATATGGACGAAAAAGGCACCTAAGTTAGGACACCAGACCATATGAGGTTCTTTTCCAACCATTATTTTGGAATAGCTACTAAAAGTCTAAAACATCAAACTCTCTAATAGAAAAAGGTTATAAATAATGTTATAATAAATAAATTATATATAAATAAATAAATAAACATTTTTTAATTGGGTAAGGAAACAGATTAGAGAGAAGGCTGCAAGTACATTTTAAAGTGAAGGTTGTAATATAAAAAATGTAATCATGGTCAAATAGAGGATTTAAAATTTTATCTTGGGGGCAATAGGAAGCCACTATTTTTAAAATAAGGGTGACATGGTCATACTTGCACTTTAGGAAAATCACTTTGATAAAACAATGGAGAAGGGACTGGAGTAGTTCAAAGACATGAGTCAGGGAGACGAACCAGAAAGCTACTGCAGTGGTCCAGGTAATGACGGTCTGCACCAGAGTGGCAGTGGTATCAGAGGAGATGAGGGGCCTTATACAAGAGATGTTGCAAAAGCATGATGTGACTTTGGACAACTCACATACCTCTCTCTCCCAACCCCCGTCCCCCTGGGCCTCAGTTTTCCTCATCTGTAAAATAGGAGTGGGATTGGAGGGTTGATCTCTTCCATCTTTAAATCTTATGATGTGCTTTACAATCTGCTAGTATCTTCTCCTACTCAACAACAAAAATCTCCCTGTACTTAATTGTGTATGTGTGTATTTACATAAAGTTTTCTCCCAACAGAATGTAAGTGCTCTGAGAACAAACTGTTTCACATTATCTATTCATTCCCAGTGCAGAGCACAACGCAGGCATTTGATAAATATTTGCTGAGTAGTTGATCGGTTACTCCTTGATTCTTACAACAGTCCGAGTCAATCGTGCAAATATCACTCATTGTCCCCTGATTCCTTACGGCTGCATGGGGGATATATTCCACAGCCAATAAGTGATGGGAAAATGGGATAATGGATATTCTGGTAGTCATTGCTACAGATGATAAGGCAGCCCAGTTTCACGTAGGGAGGACATCCCCAACTCGAGAGAAGATCTCTTCCCACTGAGAAGAAAAGATTCATTTCCCTCTAGAAGTTCTGGCCCCAGACTTCTAGAACTAAATACTGCACTCCTCTTTGCTGGACCATAGGGCACTGGAAACTTCCTCTCTAATGGCTCAGGCGTATAATTTAGACTAATTCCCTTCTTCTACAAATAAAAGCCAGCAAGTCAGAAGAGGTCAACTCTTTTGCTTAAAAGAGCACATGATGAGTCACTGGCAACATAGGTCTCCTATCTCCCAGTCTGGGGCTCTTTCTTAAGGCACTAATTTATGGCTACCCTGTAGGGAAGAAAAACAGTCCTTGATGTTGTGGGCAGCTATCAGGTCTCTTACTTTCACCCTTCCAGTTGGTTTGGAGTCATCCCATCATTCCCCAAGTGGCTACTTGTCTGCTTCCAGTTAGATCCAGTCCATAGGGAAACTCAATTTCAGTTCAATTCTCAGTTATGAAAAATGAGGGGCCTGCCTCATGAAGGAAGTTCTTGGTCTAAGAAAATGGCTGTCATGCCTTCCTGTGGCCCTACTTCTGCTCCAAGAAGCTGTCCTGTTATAGGTATACCCACCACAAGGGAGGGAGCTAGAACAGAACGAAAGATGCACCAGCATTTTTTACTTTCTTGTTGAAAAGAAAACACTTGTCATGAAATCACTTTCAATACTCCCAGGTGTAATGAGATTAAAAAGACTAATTTTTAAAAGCACAATACAGGGGGAAATGACTTTTAAAAGATTAATGTTAATTAATCTCATTAATTTTGGTTTCACAAGGATTTCACAAATTTTGATACTTTGGACACAGGCTTGAAGTTTATCTTTCTTTGTATGAAAGTGCTATGTCTATATCTGTCTACCAAGTTGAGTTAACATGTGTAAAGCATTTT
The DNA here is from genome assembly GCA_023548195.1 of Bettongia penicillata ogilbyi. NCBI lineage: Eukaryota > Metazoa > Chordata > Mammalia > Diprotodontia > Potoroidae > Bettongia > Bettongia penicillata. The sequence goes on from JAJHZJ010000258.1 coordinate 5,480,490, forward strand.
GCAAACTTTAAAGCACTGTATGAATGCTATCTCTAATTATCACATAAGCTGAGCAGCAACAAGCTGTAAGCAGGATGGCAGGAGGAGAAGGTCTACCCTACTAGAGGACGAAGTTTCTGCAGGACTTTTCACAGGACTGAAGTTTTATACAGCCCACAGGCTAATTAAAATTTTTCTTTTTGCTACCACTTCTTAGTCATTAAAGTATGGGTTGTAGGGATTACCTCTCATAACAGATAGTTCTAGTTATTAAATGTTTCTGAAAGTAACAAAACTATGTATCAGTCAGCTAGGTGGCGCCATAGTGTGCAGAGCACCTTGGGCCTGCAGTCAGGAAGACCTGAGTTCAAATATGGCCTCAGAAATACTCTAGCTATGTGACCCTGGGCAAGTCATTTCCCCTCTGTTTGCCTCAGTTTGCTCATCTATAAAGTGGGGATAATAATAGCATCCACCTTCCAGGGTTGCTGTGAGGGCATCAAAGGAGGTAATGTTTGTAAAGCACTTAGCACAGTGCCTGGCACAGGATAAGAGCTATATAAATGTCATCATCGTCATCATCACCCTTATAGTAGCAGCAGGAATTCTCTCTGGCAACAATGTCACACTAGTTTTAGATATTGTGTATTCTTGAAAATGACAAAGTCATGCACCATGAAGCTGGTGTTGAAATGACTTCAAATCTAACCTCAGAAACTTATTAGCTGTGCAACTTTGGGCAAATCTCTTAATCTTTGTTTGCCTCAGTTTCCTCGATTGTAAAAAGGGGATCATAACAGTATAAGATATCTTATAAGATGCTGTGAGGATCAAATCTGATAATATTTGTAAAGTGCTTGGCAGAGTACTTGGCACATAGGGGCATTATATTAATGCTTATTCCCTTTCCCCCTATAACAAATTTTTGCAGCAAGTTTTTCACTCTCTGGGACCCATGTTTTCCCTTGAAGGCAGCTCCTCCTCAGTGTCTGGTCCTTGTATTGTGCCCCTTCCTTGGGCTGTGCACATAATAAGTATCTAACAAACACTAATTGAAATGGACTGAATTTCCAAAGAGACCTAGAAAGAATTTTTTCTCTTTAAGTATGTTTTGATTTGTATTTAGAATCCATCAGTTCTTTCTCTGGAGATGGACAGCATTTTTTTTTGGGTGGGGGCGGGGTGGGAGGAGCAAGGCAATTGGGGTGAAGTAATTTGCCCAGGGTCAACAGCTAGTAAGTGTCAAATGTTTTGAGTTTAAATTTGAACTCAGGTCCTCCTGACTCTAAGGCCTGGGCTCTATTCACTGTGCTACTGTGTATGGAAACTAGTAACCTGGTGAAGACCCACCCTCCCAACCAGGATAGGGTGTACCTGCAGCCCCTCAGCCCTCCACCTGGCTGTGGTGTTGGTATTTTGGGGAAAGCCTAACTGTGAAGGACTACATCCTCAAGCTCTAGCACAGTAGCTCACCTCTCAAGTTCTTCACAAAATCCTCGAGTTTCATTTTGCGCTCAGGCTTCACGTTGGGGCTGTACATGTCTGTGTTGAGCAGGATGATGGCGAAGGCCAGGATGAAGATGGTGTCTGGGTTCCGGAACTGCCTTACTACCCCAGGATTACAAATGCAGTACCGCTGGCTGCAGGAGGAAAGAGCAGGTCAGAGCTTGGGGGGTAGGTAGGGGAACAGTACGAATCAGCACCTTTGAGACCAGGATAGGGGGCAGAGCTCTAGGGCTGGGAGCTCTTTGGACAGTCAATGTCCTGCTTTTGTCCTTCCAGAAGCTCACCTGAGACCCCCTCAAAACATGGACAAATTCTGCATAAATTCACCTACTGATTAATAGTAAAAGGTCACGTTTATCATTCCTGGGGGGCAGCCAGTCGCTCGGCACACAACCCACGACATGTAATTAAGAAAAGAACTGCTTACATTTTGGTGGGCCAAGGTACCACAGAATCACAAAGTCACTGAAGTTAATCCCAGAAGGGACTTTAAATATCTTCTACTCTAGTCTCCTCTCCTCTCCATTTTATAGACAGAAAAAAATGAAGCCTGGCAAAGTTAAATATAAATAATTCACCCAAGGTGGTAGAGGAGCCAAGGTCTTCTGACCTTTAAGTGTTTAGCACTTTAGTGTGACACATAATAGATGCTTAATCAACGTCGACTGATTGATGCAGTTGAATCCCAGGTCACTATTCTTTTCAAAATATCATGCAATCTCCCTTACATTGCTCTAGTCCCATGCTAGTGTATGTAGAGCTCTGACAACCCCAAATTTCAGCTTAAAAAAGAAAGGATGGTTTGAAAGAATGAGACGTAAAAGTACGATGCCTAAAATGTGGTCTTCTCTGTACAGATGCATGGTGGGGTAGCCTTTCCTGACTCCCTAACTCACCAGTTAGTAAAAACGCTCCTTCTCAGATCTCCTACCCAGTACTGTGTTTTACAACTCAGGGACCCTATGTAATACTTAGTATTACAGGTATCTGTGTTTGTGTCTTACGCCTTTAGGAGACTGGAAGCTCCATGTGCTTTGTCTAAATTGTTTATCTGCTTTAGTATCTGGCGAAGCGCTTCTCACCCACTCTCATAATTCTTCCACATCATTATCCATTCATTATCCTTTTTTCCCACCTCCTACCTTCTCTATTTGGCACTTAGTAAATGCTTGTTAAAAGACCATTCAGCAATGATAAAGCACCTAATGTAAAGAAAAGTAACAGAATGCATAGGGTGTGGAGAAAAAAGGAAAAGGAGAAAGGAAAATAATAATGAAGTGGAAGATAATTAGATTTTTTCAAAAATGAGAGTAGTTAAGGGGACTACGAGGTGTTGGTTAATGCACTCTGATTTACTGTAGGTTAAGAATGCTTCATGTGATTGGCAGAAATGAAAACCTAACATATCCAGACTGAAAGGATGAACTTGGTTTATTTCACTTGTCTCTGAGCTTGGGACCAAGGAACCTGAGCCCCCAAACCTGAATGCTTCAATGAGCCGCTCCACTTTCTGCGCTTCTCCCTGGACTCGGATGTGAGCCTGAAATTTCCTGAGTGCTTCATCCAGTTCCATGGCCGAGAAGTCCATCTCATCCACCACGCAACTGGAACAAGGGAGATGGACACTGTCAATTAGCCCCGTCCCACACTTCAGCTGCACCTCGTCCACCAGAACAGGAACAACTCACATTTATACTGTGCTTTATGTTTTAAAAAAAACAAGTGTTATCTTCCCCTCAAAAAATATACCTCATATTTATTCATGTGTTGCCTCCTCCCATTGAATGTAAGTTCCTTGAGGACAAGAAGTGTTTCATTTTTGTCCTATCACTAGTGGCAGTAAGATGGTATAGAGGATAGGGTCGGAATTGGAATGAGGAAGGGGTGAGTTCAAATCCTGCCTCAGACACACACTAGCTGTGTATTTCTCGGCAAGTCACTTAGCCTCTCTCAGTCTCAGTTTCCTCATCCATAAAATAGCAATTATCCAGTGTGTGTATGTGTGTGTGTGTGTGTGTGTGTGTGTGTGTGTGTGTGTGTAGTTTGTAAGGACATGCACAGTATCTTTATTTGTGTAGTATAGTGCTAGACTTAAAATGGGAGCCTGAAATACTAAGTGATGACAAAGTCTGCAGATTTCCTCATTTAGTGATAAATCCACCCTTACCTCCTTCACAGCTCTTATCTTTTCCTTTCCCTTCCTTCTTTTCATGACTATCTGCTAACACCAACAGGAAGGGGGAGACAACTGTCCTCAGAGGACAGAATTTAAGACATCAGTTCAAATGATCTCCTTCCATTAGCTCACTCAAAGATAATTCCAAATTATAAGACTTCTTTCTTTCTCCAAACTTAAGTTTTATCTTTTAATAATGGAACATTAATCACTGAAACTTTGGGCTGATGACTAGAAACCTTCATCAGAGAAATCTAATGTTGCTTATGAGGTACTTAATTAAATAGCAGGTAATGGTTGGTAGAGATAAGCCTGTTCTGCACCCATTTCTGAGAGAGGATGAAGCAAGAGGGACTACGAGGGTTTCATTTAGTATCTTTGTTCACTGGTCAATTTGAGCCAAAAATAGAGTCCTTGATGTTTTCTGCAGAATGGAAGAATACAGAGGGCTTCCCCCAGCCCCGCATCTGTGATTCCATTTGTTGAACTTCTCCCTGACCCACAACTACCCTGAACAGTCTAGGATGTGGCAGTAGGTGAGCTTGCTTCCTGAGGCCATGACTATTTCTGATTTAAGGACACAACAATGGAAGGATTTCCTATCAACAAAAAAACAAGTGGGAGACTAGGGGCAGTAGCCACCCTGGGGGTGCAATCTATCTAGAAAAGAATGGGCCAGGAGCTGGAGTGGTGGGGGGGAAGGAGGGGAGAGGGATAGCCAAGGACAAACAAACACAAAGACCATATATATGGGGCCAGTGATTCACCAGGGCACTAATCTACTTTCCCCCTATACTACTTCCTCATACAATGAAAAACAATACAAATCCACAGAGCAGCAGCTATTTGCAGATTAGATGGAAAAGGGAGAGAAATGCTGAGCAGTTAAAAAAAACAAACAAACCATGAAGCTAAAAAGATCAGATTGGGGTGAGAAGGGAGAGGAGTGGGCTTCTGTCTTGTCCAAGGAAGGTCAGGTCAGATAGAAAATCAGGAAAATTTCCTACTTATATCTGAGGAAGACTCTGAAATCCATTATTTGCATTCTTCCGACTCTCCCACACGCTCCAATCTATTTACCTTCTATTGCCAGAACTCAGGCAGGTTTTATATATTCATTCAGAGCTTAGAATCCGTAGCAAAGACCATGGGCTAAATGTGGGGGGTTGTAAGGGAGGGTGATTAGCTTTTGGATGAGACTAGAGGCTTTTAAAAGGTGAGTCTGGATTTGTTCTGAGCTCAGAATAGGGTTAAATGCCAGGAATCCGATCCTGAAGTGGGGAAGGGGTTGGCTGAGACATGCTTGGAAAAATGGAACAAAACAAAAACACAAGAATTCAGTTTTGCTCTGGACCAAGAATTCATCCCTATTCATGTCTACACTAGAGATGATCCATGCATTTTGTAGGCAAACTTCCATATCATGTGAATGGATTGCTCTTCATTCTGATTTAGAAATGTTTGAGTAGGATTTTTTTTCCTACTGCTGTCTCATGGCTAAGTCTGTCTGAGTAGATGTTATGTGTTTCAGGAGGAAAAATCCTTGAGGACAGCAACTCTATGAATTTAACATAATCTATTACCTAAGACACCGGGCCAAATACTTTGGGGGACATTTCTATAGAGTATTAATTCCACAGAATAAAGGAGAATGAAATTTGGCCACAATCGAAAATTTAAATTAAACATTTGTACCCTTCTCTGAAAAGTTTCAGACAATTGGCTCTCTGCAGCAAGATGAGGACAGAGGTGAGCGTTGATGTAGAGAAGGCTAGATCATCAACTGAAGAGCCTCTTCAGGGCCTGGGATTCCCTCAGCCAATACACAGAAGAAGGATCATGTACAGTGTATATAACAATAATGGGTCAATGTCTTTCGTTGACTCTGAGAAGCTGGCTGAGCAATGGAAGGGCTGAAATGCCTGCCAAGTAGGCCCTGGACAGTTCCACATAGAAGGCCTGAGATATTTAGATGCTCTCATTCAACTTCCCCATCAAAAAGAAGCCTGTTGTTCAAGGCTTCTCCAGAATACCTGAGCTCCCACAGGGGACAACCTGTCTTTTCGGTGGGAAATAGCTGGGACTCATGGTACCATAGAGGGTAACCTCCCCTCTCTCTCTCCTTACACCATCATCCACAGCCTTCATGGCTCACTCATCAATATTTTCTATGGGGGTGATCAGTCAGGGGAATTCTCTGGTCATCTGATGAGCTTACAGGGTAATACTTAAAGAAAATAAAATACTTGAGCTATTAAGGGTCCACTGAAAATCAACTGGTAGGCCTATAAAAGGAGATCAGTTTCTGAGGCAGACTTTTTTTCTTTTTGATCCTTTGTGGAGAACTAGAGAGAGCAAAGTATTAATCTGAGAAGAGGTGTAAGAGTAGTAGGCTTTGGTCTCTGTGTAGTCCAACAAACTCCAGCCCTTCACTGTCATGCTCTCAGGAAGCATCTAAACAAAGGAACTCAGTGGAATGAGAGATTCTATCTTTAAATATGGTCAAAGGCTGATATCAGAAAATTGGTTCCTTGGCCAAGGTAGGTGTATGTGCTTGAGTCCAGGATGGAGACAGATCCAAAGCCTCAAATTTCTGTGCTAGTAAGAACTGTCTGTGAATTGTCTGCTCGATCCTAGAGGATAAAAAAGCATTAATTAAGGGCTCATTATCTGCTAGGCATTGAGGTATGATAAATATAAGGGGATGGAGGGAAGACCACTAATAGCTGAGGAGGTGAAGGAGCGGGGAGGATCAGGAAAGGCTTCACAGAGAACGTGGCACTTGAGCTGAGTTTTAAAAGAGAGATTCTAAGAACAACGATGGAGGCTATATTTAGATACTGGGCTCCCCATTCCTAAAGGAGGTGAGGAGGTCTTGAAATGATAATAGCATTTCTCCTGTTCTCACTGATGGAGTCATATGTAGAACACAATGTGATTTCATTTCCAGTAATAAATTATTACAAAGCTTCAGAAAGGGGAAAGGCCCCCAAATTAATAGGTTTCCTCCTTCTTAAAGCGATTGTCACATAAATTCAGAGTAAATATCAGTCACTGAGAGGTCTATAAATCCCTATGAGCATTCTGCTGATCAGTTCTGCCATGAAACATTAGCACTGTTATCAAGTAAGAAAGCCTACGTGTATACTCACAAGAGTATAAAGCACACACATGGTGGGAACGATAAGATGTGTTTATGGTCTTCTCCATTATACTGTAAACTTCTTGAGAGCAGGGATTGTCTTTTGCCTCTTTTTGTATCTCTAGCTCTCATTACAGTGCCTGGCCCATGGTAAGCACTTACAAAATGTTTATCGATGGATTGATGAATTGGCAGAGCAAGTGAGGTTTCCCATCTCCTTCCTTTGTTCGTAGTGCTCAGTATTCTTCCTGGGAATAGCAGCACCTACACCATGTACATTTTCAACCTTAGACCCAGTATATATTCCTGTTCTGTGCCCTGGGGACCTCTGCCACAAATGCTACTCACTCAAGCACATCCCGGTTGAACTGTTTCTGCCGGTTCCCCAGGAACTCCCCAATCATTTGCCGGCTGAGACCTTTCCTCTGAAGGAGGAAATGAGCAACACCAACAGGCGTGTCAGGGACGAAGCCTCGCTCAATGAGGTACTGGACTCCCTTTTCAGGTTTCCTGGGGAGAAAACAAAACAAAAACATTCAGTCTGGTGCCACACACCCCCAGCACTGGGATATAGGAATAATCAGACTTTGACCTACCTGTGGACATGAAGCAGCAGCCTTGGAAAAATCTGCCAGCTCATAGTCAATGTAATTCTATTAGCAAGCTTTTATTAAGAACCTACTATGTGCCAGGGACTCCTCAATAAATCCCAAAGCCTCCTATGACCTCTGGGGTCAAAGTTAAACTTCTCTATTGGGCATTTACAGCCCTTCACAAACTGGCTCCATCCTAACTGTCCAGTCCTAGTGTTCACTACTATCTTTCATACTCTATACGGTCCAAAGAGACTGGGTAGACGCTTTTTGGGTCTATGTTACTTGTATCATTTATACATGTCTCTGCAGACAGAATGGATGTTCCAAGGAGGGTAGGGGGCCAGGCTTCCTTTTTTATCTTTATATCCTTCAGGCCTCACATACCTCCTGGCACAAAGTAGCTCCTTAAAAAATAGTTGTGATTGACTGACTGACTGACATTGTTGGTTTCTTGTCTTCCTCCTACATCCCAGGAGAGTGTAATCTCTATGAGATTAGGGGCCTTGTTTTACGTAAACTATGTTTCACCTCCTGATACTCAGGAGAGTATTCTGCACCTATGAATCAAGCTTAACAAATGTTCAATGTCATTTTTGAAATTGGAGTTACCTAATTCTGTTCTGGACTAAACTGACCAAAGGTTGTATCTCTATAGTTAGGGGAAAGGCTGAGGGAAGAAAAATTTACTCCATTTGCTACGTCCTTTACCATGTGGTTTGAGAAAGATTAAGTTGCCTTCTCCTTTTTACTCCAGTACCTGAGGTCCCAGGGCAGCCAGATGAACAAGAGAACTGTTCTGAAGGTCTTAGAATGATAAGCCATGCCTACCTGGCAGGCTCAGGAAACTGTCAGAATTGTTTTACTGAAATGAAGTTTCCCTAGTCCTTCATAACAGACTTTTTGTCAGACCTTTGGATTTCTGTCAGCCTGTCTTGTGCCTATAAGGTGTAACTTAGGAAAAAGAATACCACTACCGAGGAGACCACTTGTTGGTAAATTATGCTGATAGCTCCTCCAGAAAGTCCTTCCATTTTGTCTCTATTGGGAGAACAATCTCTCTTCTGAACAGGGCACTGGGGGAAAGAATCAGCTTGACTGTCAAGAACATCTGTATTTGGCAATCTCGATGGAGAACTGGAGCCATTTCCCACCCTTTCCCTGGGTGGTGCAGGCGGGATAGAGAGCATGCATTCCTTAGAGACCAGTGCCCACTGTCCCCTTGGGAAGTTCTAGGGCCCTCCCCAGCTATTCTGGGAGCTGGGTTAGAGTCACAGGTCAAAAGTGAGCTGTTCCTGACTCTCTAGCAAGATCTCAAGGATATGACATTTTCAAGCACAAGTTAAATTAACGTCCAAAAGCAAGGTGACCTGACTATTTTTATCCAAGAATAATCACACAACCATTACCTATCCCCAGGTGCTTTGTCAAAAGGGTCCACCTTTGGTTCATCTCAGTCACCATCACTTCTAACGACACAGACACCACCCTCTTCCCCAGATTCTCTAACCACCCCCCCCCAATATCAAAATAATCTAATTTCCCCAAACACACAAACACTAATTCAGTTTTCAAAACTATTTCTCTCTTCTATCCTACTGGAGATATCCAAAGGCTTCTGCTGCTTCAGCTTCCATGACTGCCTAACCAGGGGTGGGGAACCTGTGGCCTCAAGGCCACATGTGGCCCTCTAGGTCCTCAAGTGTGGCCCTTTCATTGAAGCCAAACTTCACAAATCAAATCTCCTTCATAAAAAGACTTGCTAATTTATAGCAATTCTCTTTGTGGCAGCCCAAAACTGGAAATCAAGGGGATGCCCATCAATTGGGGAATGGATGAATAAATTGTGGTATATGAATGTGATGGAATACTATTGTGTTATAAGAAATGATAAGCAGGAGGACTTCAGAGAAGCCTGGAAAGCCTTATACGAACTGATACTGAGTGAAAGGAGCAGAACCAGGAGAACTTTGTGCACAGCAACAAGCACAGTATGAGAGGAATTTTTCTGATAGACTTAGTACTTCATTGCAATGCAAGGACTTAAAAAATTCCCAATGGTCTCTTGAAGCAAAATGCCCTCCACATCCAGGGAAAGAACTGTGGAATTCGATCACAGAATGAAGCAGATGATTTTCTTTTGTATTATGTTTTGGTTTGTTTTATGATTTCTCCCATTCATTTTAATTCTTCTATGCAATATGATTAAGGTGAAAATGTATTTAATAGGAATGTACATGTAGAACCTATATAAAACTGTAGGCTATCTAAGGGAGGAGGTGAGGAGGTGGGGGGGAAGGAGGGGGAGGGAGGGGAAAAAGTCTAAGATATATGGAAGTGATTGTAAAATATTAAAAAAAAAGAGCAAAGTAGACCAAAGAATTTTGGGTCTTTCATTTAAATAATCTGAGAATCAAGGGCTAATGTATCAAGACTGTGGAGTCTTGATAATCGGGGAATTTCTTTATATATGGGGTTCTTCCTTAGCACTCCCGCTGTAAAGCTTATGGGTCCCTTCTTAGAAAAATAATTTTAAATGCATAAAAATAAAATACACAGAATTCCAAACGAAAAAAAGAGATTTGTTCTATAAAATTAAGACTCAGTCAAAAGGCCACACCCAAGGATCTAGAAAGTCACAAGTGGCTTTGAGACCATAAGTTTCCTACCCCTGCACCATGTATATTTCCAACTGGCTGTGAATTTCATTCTAGGATTTATTCAGAAAATTCCAGTTTTTTAACAACAAAGTCAAAGGCAGTAAAGGGAAATGCTTTAAAAAAAATTAAAAAGCAAAAGAAAACACCATTTCTTAGCATGTCTTATTGTTCTACTGCCCTGAGAAACAATCCCAACACAATGTAAGCTCCCCTTCCAGTTAGTCCCTACCACTGTCCCCAAGGACATGCAATTTCCAGGGGTGGGATTATCCTGGTAACTTCCTTTAAGTTTACTGAAGTATTGAAGACTCCCTCCAAAACAACCTCTACCCCTCACAACCTGGAGCACTCTGGACCATGCAACCTTGATCATTTGATTATATTCAATTTGGCACCTGATTACATGCCACAATTGCTTTCTAATTATTTCTTGTAGGTAAGTCTCAGTGAACTCTTCAAGGGCAGGAGCTGCTATAGTTTTATATTATATCCTTCATAGGACCTTTCTCATTGAGAAAAGAGTAGGCGTCTAACAAATACTTGCTTTTTGAATGAAATGAATACAGAGACCTGAGCTGAGGAGAATGGGGCACAGAGTTTTGTTTTTTGCACTGGATTCCTGGAAAGTACAGTCTGTCCCCTGTTTCACCTTCGTGCCCATTGCAAGGTATATCGGCTGGGATATAAGCCTTTTCCATACCTCCAGAGGCACTTGCTGAAATTGGAATTTGTTAGACAGATAGTCAACTAGTCTGCAAGCCTGTTTTCCCACTTCATGGCGCTCAGATAGTAGAAAGAAAAAAGAGGAAACACAGTGGGTGCTTGGCACAACGTGACAAGCTCTGTCCTTCTTACTTTGGTAAGGTCCACAATCTCCTCATCTGCTGCCTCAGGGCTGGGACATGACCTAGACTCCTCAGGGGGGCCTCTGACTCTGAGAACAGTGCTGGGGTCACACCTTTCCTCTAGTGAAGACTGGAACTTGGACTCTAATTCTATGGGATTCTAAAACAGTTATATAAACTGCCCCCTATCAATAACAGAAGGAATAAGACCACCAAAGAATAATAAACAGAATTCTCACATCAGCATGTGCTTCATACTTTCCAAAGATTTCCCAATTATCTTATCTGGTTCCCACAACAACTCTGAGATGATTTCATCTCACAAGGTCCAACATTTTACTCAAGGCCATACAAGAAATGAAAGGACAAGGCAGGACTGGAAGATTGTGGTCTCTTCACCACTAGCCTGGTCCTCTTTTCATTATACCAGAGACATCCCAGGGTTAGCTTTTCCTAGAGGACAAGCCCTTTCTCAGCCTCTCTGGACTCTATTCAGATGAGCAGCCTGCTGTGCTGATTAGGAGCAGTCACAGAGTCGAGAAGATGTGGGCTCAGGTCCTAAGCTTGACACACACTGCTTGGGTGACAATGGACAGGCTTTTAGCCTCTCAGTGAATCCCCCAGCCAAAACTCTCTAACACTCTTAAGCTGTAAAGTAGTTGATAGTCTGCAATGAGAGAGAGTTTTCTAACCAGGAATTTTTCACAGGAATGAAATCACAGGTTCTGTTAAAAAATAAAATAAAAACTTTCAATCAGTCTTTATTGCTCCTTAGGTGTGTTCCAGTAACACCCTCTATGTGATTTTCAAAGGTCCTTTCTGGTTCCTATCTTTAGTTATCTAGTAGAAATAGCTACAGGTCCTGAGTGAATTCTCACTGGCTTTCTCAGTCTTGTTCAAGTAAGATCACACATTTATAGCGGCTCCCTGGTCTCATGGACAGAGCTCGAGTCTTGTTTTCCCATGCTGCCTTAGTTTCATTCATCCTAGTTGTGTGACCCTGGACAAGTCACTTTAGTTTCCATTTCCTCAACTTTAAAGTGCGGGTAGAGTGGGTTATATCACAATCAGGCATTAATGTTGCTCTTTAAGGTTTCTGATGTGCTCCACATACACTATACCATTTGATCCTCACATTTATTTAGTACTTTACAGTTTATAAAAGGTTTTATACTCCTCAAAAGGTTTCCTACTGATCTTCTCATATGATAATCATGACAGCCCTGTGAGGAAGCACAGGTTCTATTTAGCCATTTTTACAGATGAGGAAGCTGAGGCAGAGGGAAGTGAAGCAACTTGTTTATTCAGGGTCATACAGGTAGGAAGTAACTGAGCTGAAGTTCAAAACTAGGTTCCCTAACTTTAAATCCAGCCCTCTTTCCTTTATACCATACGGTTTTCTTTATTAGAAAGATGATGATGATAGCTAGCCCAGGAAGGTTTGCAAAGCGCTGTACAAACATTAGCTCATAAGATCCTGACCAATATCCCTGCGAGGTAGGTACGATTATTAGCCTCATATTTACAGATGAGGAAACTGAGGCAAACAGATTTGTTGTTTGTGATACTGCCCAAGGTCACACAGGTATTATGTTCTCAGGCAGGATTTTAACTCAGGTCTTCCTGATTCCTAACCCAATGCTCTATCCTTAGCGACATCTAGATAACAACTTTGCAATTGGCATTTTTGTATTTTAGGGCCTTGGTGTGGCACGTTAAACCTTTGAAGTGTTTCAAGTTTATTGAGCTGGTCTCCTTTTAATCACAGGGTTTAATTGCTGCACTTGTGGGGTTCTAGGAGGCGTGAAACTAAAGCCTCAGGACACACAGTTGGCTATCGTGCCCTTACAGTTCAGCAGGGGAGACAAGACAGGCACAGATGACCTGTTAAAACGGGAAAACGGCAATCACAAGGTAAATTTTTCTTTGGCTGCTTATGGTATCTGCAGCCCTCTGTCTAGTGTGGAGATGAAGATGCTTATGAAAACAATTCTGTTTTATCTTTGGCTGTGACGTCCACAGACTCGTGCTTGCGATGGGATCACAGGATTTAAAGCTGGAAGGAGACCTTAGTTCAAATTCCATTATTTTGTACAGCAGGAGACAAATCCAGGAGATAAAGGCACTTGTCCAAGGGTATATGTGTAAAAAGTAGCAGAAACTGGGTCTTGAACACAGTTCTTCTGAATGCAAATCTGTTTCTCTTTTTCCTCTATCACACTACCTTCCCCATTTAGATTTAGCCAGCCACATTTTTCTCTTGTTTTCTGAAATGAGACACAAACTTCAAGCCTTTTATCCATAACATTTCTCCCTCCTGGCTGGCCTATTGCAGGAGCCTAATTGCCTCCCTCTCTGATCTCTCCTCTACAACTGCTAAGGAGCTAGCCTAGGGCAGCCCACGTCACTTCTCTGCTCTCTAACAATCCCCAGGGGCCCCTTGTTACCTCTGGGATAAAAATGAACCTTCTCTGTTTGGCATCTAAAGCCCTTTCCAATCTGGCTCCAATCTCCCCTTCCAGACTTAGGACATTTATTATTCTCCTTTATGGTCCGTCATGATTCAACTAAACTGACTACTAACTTCCTCCCACATGGCACTGCATCTTGGGGGTGCCCTTGGCAGAGGCCATTCCCCAGGCTTTCAACCGGCTCCTCTCTACCCTCTCAGAGTCTCTAGCTTCCTTTAAAGACTCATGCACCTGAAGTTCCGGTTATTCTCAATCTTTCCTGATTTCCCTTCACACCCTGACAACAACCTCGTATTTGATATATATTTTCTATCTTCTTGGATGTGTACATAGTGTTTCTCAAGTCAACAAGCATTTATTAAACTTCTACTATACACCAGGTTTTGTGCTAAGTAAGCTCTGGGAATATGAAAGAAAGGAAAAAAACAACCCCAGCCCTCAAGGATCTCACAGTCTAACAACGTGGACAAACAATACCCACATAACATATACAGACATACATACATACACACATACAACTTGTTCTGTGAAGTTTGGATTCAGTCAAAGGGCTGCACTTGAGGACCAAGAGGGCACAGAGTCCCACACCTAGATGGTCTGTGAAGTCTGTTTTGATTCTAAGACTGTGTTTTACGATTTCTCTATAAAAAGAATGAAATGCATCTGCCCTAGATCTATATGTTCACTAATACAGAGGTTCTCTGTAATGATTCCCAAGTCACTAAGGATAGAGCACTGCGTTTGGAATCAGGAAGACATGAGTTCAAATCCTACCAATACGTAATAGCGATGTGACCCTGGGCGATGTCATGGATAAGAAGAAAGCGGTGAAGAATACAGGATTTGGAACCAGAGAATACCTTAGATCATGCGGTCAAACCCATTCACTTCACAATGAAGAAAACTAAGGCTAAGGGATGTCATAGGAGCTACCCAAGGTCACACCACTAAGTTTCTCTTCTCTATGTAAATATGAGAGAGAAAACCATGTGGCATCTCTTATTAATAGTTAACATTCATATAGTACTTCAAAGAAAGCAAATCATTTTCCTTCTAGGAACCCCACATGCCCATTTTGCAGATGAAGAAAGTAATACCTAGAGAGCTTCACTGATTTGTTCAAGGTCATGTTACTCATTTTAGTGGCCAAGATGGAATCCAACTTGAATATTCATTCAATAGTCTTTTCTTTTAGTCACACTACATTATCTCTATTGATGCATATTGGAACCGTTCCATGACTTAAGACTTAAAGGATGGTTCATTAGCTATAGTAAGACATCTACCTAAGACAGATACCCTGGACAGGTGTTGGAAGTCTTTCCAGCTGGGCGGATCCTGCTAAAGCTTAAGTGCTGCTGGTGTAGCCTTTGCTCAACCAATGTCACCTTTATAGTGCAAGAAGGCACTGGAACAGAGTTTTTTTTCAAATTATGCAAGTATAGACTAAAAACACAATTATAGGTTGTGCTCAGGTTTTTGGACAAACTAAATCTGGGGAGAAAGAAGTATAACTGATATTAGGTTTAATTCAAACATTAAGAGGGCAGCTAGGTGGTGCAGTGGATGAGCAGGAGTCAGGAGGACCTGAGTTCAAATGTCACCTCAGACACCTGACACTCACTAGCTGTGTGACCTTGGGCAAATCACTTAACCCCAACTGCCTCATCCTGGGTCATTTCCAGTCATCCTGATGAATATCTGGTTACTGGATTCAGATGGCTCTGAAGGAGAAGTGAGGCTGGTGACCTGCACAGCCCTTCCTTACTCAAAACAAAGTCAAGTGCAAATCATGCCATTATTTCTCTGATGGCATGGTCTTCTTCAGCAACAAAGGACAAACACAGACAAATACTTGCTTTGAAAAAACTACTGAGGATATATAGATGAAAACAAAATCATCCGCTCCCTCAAAGGATTTTACGTTATAATGAGGAGATAGAACATGTACACAGATAAGCAAATACAAGATAATTTGAGGAAGGAGACCTCACCAACCACTAGAGGTATTAGGAAAGGCTTTGTACAACTCTGAAAGGCTTAAGAACTCTGAGCAAATGAAATCATAAGCCAAGATTCTAGATGACCAGTGGTAAAGCATACTACACACCTTGAGACAAAGAGGGATGGCCTCAAGTTGCAGAATAAGATAAACATTTTCATACAGATCTAATTTTGTCTTGCTCAGTTATACATATTTATCATAAGGGCTTGTTTGAATTTTTTTTCCAATGGGGGCAGCAGGTAGAAGGAACAGTGGAAAAAAACAGAAAGAAAATAAAAAGAGAGAAAGGAGGTTACTAAAGCATTAAAAAATTCACAGAAAAGAAGAGAGAAGGTCAGAAGGAATAACAGGTTTGAAAATTACATGTTGGATTTATTATAAACTTATAAAACAGGCTGTAAGTAAAGAGATTCGGTTTCATGTTCAACCCTCCTTTCCTGTTTTACTACATGCATAGAAAATGTTCATTGTATTTGGTATTTATAAAAGAACAAAAAAAGTTTTTTTCTCTTAAATGGAAAGGCTTTGTATAGGGGGGGTACCTGGTGGAGCCAGTAAGTGTATTTGTATGTGTGTAAATTCTACACACTGTACGCATACAAAACTACATATACTTACTTTGAATGTATGCTTGATTGAATGTATGCTAGACTATTACCATCTTAGGGAAAGAATCAGCCTACAATGACCTCTCTGTGAAAACCTTGCACAGAACTAAATGACCAGCCTTTATTTCCAGAGAAGCTTCTTCTAATCCCACATGAACAGAGAGGAAGGAAAAAAAGAATCTTTTAACACCAAGAGGAAAATAAGCACGAGTCTGGAGGAAACATTTCAAACTTGCCTTCACAGGTTCCAGAGGACAGCCATCAGACCATAAGAATGGTAAATATGACAAATGCGGTGGGTGCTGTGGCACACTGTGGGGGGAACTGGGAATTGGGACTGCCATCTTGGAAAGTAATCTGGGACTATGTCCCAAGAGATGTTTGTACCCACTATGGGAATACAGCTACTAGGTCTATACCCCAAAGAGATCAAAGAAATGGAAAAGGACCTCCATGTACAAAGATGTTAGTACCAACTTTTTTTTTTTGTGGCAGCCCAAAATTAGAAATTCAAAGGTGATGTCTTCCTGTTGGGAAATGGATAATCAGACTGTGGTATATGGAGGTAAAGGAGTATTATTGTGCCATAAAAAAGGACAAAATGACAATTTCAAGGGAAAATGGAGGACTGGGAATTCATGAAAAGTGACATGGGCAGAAATAAGAGAACAGATACACAATGACAGCATTATCGAGAGAAATGATGTTGAAGGACCTTAGAAATCTGATCAATGCAATGACAAACCATGTGCCCACAAGACGGAAGATACAACAAGCCTCTCACCTCCCACTAGAGAGGTACTTCCCAGAGAGGTGCCTGAACTTAAGATGAAGAGAGAAGCATACATTTTTGGACATAGCTAATGTGGAAATTTGTTTTGCTGGGCTATGCATGTTTATGATGAGGGTTTTATTTGTTATTATTGCTCAAACAATGGTGGTGGTAGTGGACAGTAGAAGGGATAGAGAATAAACGCATGTATAAAACAAATGATTGTATATGAATTGATTAAATAATAAGACTGTGCCCTCCCCCCAAAGCTATCTTCACCAACAAGTATATGTCTTTGGGCACAAAGTAGTTACTCAAGTTGTCTTTATGAACTGACAATGAAACTTATCCTGGAGGGCATGGCCAACTCTTTTCTACTGACATCTCCCCAGCGGGATGGCTCCTAAAGAATCCACCAAAGGGCTCCAACACCTCCAAAAAGGATCGCTTAATTCACAACTGCTGGAGTGCCATGGATGGACCAGCTGGGCTGCTATGAAGTATTTCATGGAGGAAAGTCTTCCATGAAGGGGACAGAAAGATTGTGTTCCTGAGTCTCATTTACTTAGAAGGGACTTCAGAGATCACCTATCCCAGAGGTTCTTAATTTGAGGTCCATGGAACATAAATTTCAGGGGGTTTTGTGAACTTGGATGAGAAAAAAAACTATATATTTATTTTTACTAGCCTTTGGCTTCCCTTGGCAATCCTATGTTTTTTTATTCTACGCCTTTAAAAATATTATTCTAGATTTTACTAGAAAGCCAAAGGGTTCTAGCACACAAAAACGTTAAGAACCCCTAATACAGTCTGACTCTCTGATTTTGTTGATATGAAAGCTAAAAACCCGGGAAGGTCACCCAAGGTCACCAAGTCCACGGCAGAGTCCAGCCCAGAAGCCAGGTACTCTGAATAAGTTCTGCCTTCTCCTCATCTTCGCACTAGACAGGGATTTACCCAAGGGGATCTCCACGGCTAAGCCCTTGAAAAAGACATAGCTACTGGAGTCAGAGGCAGGAAAACAAAGATGTTTTTTAAAAGCTTTCTAGAAAGTGTCCTTGCTGCCTAAGTGCTGAGGCTTCATGGCAGCCTGCATGCGCCTGACTGCTCAGACTTAGATCTGTCCTGTTCACAGTCACCCCTAGGTCTACCCCCACCCTGCCTCCTCCAGGCTTCTTATCACTATGGCTTGTTCTGAGACAAGTGACTAGTCTTAATGTCTGCCCTCAGTTTCCAAGGGAAGGAGAAGTTATACAGAGAATGGGAGAGCCCTGAAACTGGGATTCCTTCAGAGCTGCAAGGCTAGGAAGGCCGAGAAATCCCTACGATCCTGCAGTTTCTGGGACTGATTCTGTACCTGACTCTCCTCCATTCTGGGCTCTCCCCTGCCATACTTGGGCAGGCTGAGGGACTCTGGCAGGGTACCTCTCCCAGTTCCTAGGTTGGGAATGGGGGTGAGGAAGAAGGAAACCGAAGGAAATTGGATAGGCAGCCCAGGATGGAGGCCTGATCTCAGAACATCAGCATTTTCTAGATGAGGGGGCTCCGTGCTTCCCCTTCCTTCTTCAATATCTCTTTGGGACTGCTAACATCCCCATCATGCTACCCAGTGCATGTGTGTAAGCTCTCACTGTTTCTGGAGGCCAGATGTGGCAGCTGGCAGGGAAGAAGCCTTGTGTTTACTGGGGGTCTGAACTGGGCCAGGTACCAAAAAGAACATGCCCACACGTCTTTGCCTTCTGGGAGTTTATAATCTAAGACAGACTGGTACTGGCGTCACACAAAAACAACTTGGGCATGGTGGGGGCACACAAATACACACACACACAGAGGCTCTGGTCGCTTTCTAAGGTTTCTCTTACATCATGTTTTTCCCTTCCATTTTTCTTTTTTGGTTACATTTGTTCAGCTTGAAGTAGCTCCCTTATAGGAAGGACACAGGCAACCTGACGCCTACTCTGGGAAAGTCGTCCATAGGGAGGGAAGAGAGTTAAAGGGACGTCTTAAAGTGAAAGGGCTTGGGGGCTGGGAAGGGGCTGAGGCTGATACCAGAACACCTGTCCTGGTGCACAGGGTAGCCCTTTTTTGCTCCCCTCTGAACTGCCTACCCAAATTTTCTGTGACTCCCGCCTCTCTCTAACTAATGCTAAGGAAGAAATGAGGTTTCCTCTCTCAGACCTCACAAAATACTTTACTTGGAGTGACAGAATAGTATTGTAAAAAACAATGAAATTCGAATGAGAAGACCTCGACTTGAATTCTGACTCCGTGTTAGCTTGGATTGGGTCATCTTCTAGGCTCAGTTTTCTTATGAACAAAAAGAAAGGGTTTGTTGGACTCCTACACCCTTTCAGCTCTAAGTCCTATGATCCAATGACTTAGCTGTCAAATAACTGTCCCATCCTCCCAAACTTCCCTACAACTGTCCATGACAACTCCATCCTCCCAGCCCATCAGGCTCACGAGCTGGGAGGCATCCTGCACTCCTCACTATCTCTCATCCGCCATATTTAAGCTGTCATCAGGACCTGGCTGAGTCTACCTTTGCAGCATTTCTTGAATACATGCCCTTCTCTTCCCTGCCATTGCTACCATGCTAGTTCAGGCCCTTACCCCTGGATTAGTGGAGGAGGAGGAGATTGCCAACCTCAGAGTCTCTCCTCCACTCCCATCCATCTTCCTTTCAGCCACCAGAGTGACCTTCCTAAAGAGTAGGTCCCTACAAGGCCTTGGCATGTCGACTCACAGCTCTACTCACTTCAGTCCCTTCTCCACTTAGCTACCAAAGCCATCTTCCTGGAGTACAAGGCTGACCATGGCATTTCCCTAGTCAATATATTCCAGTGGTTCCTAGTTACTTGCTGGATCCCATATAAAATCCTTTGTTTGGCTTTTAAAGCCAACCATCATCACCCGGCTGTTTTAGCCTGTCCAGTCTTTTTGCATCTCACTCTCCTCAACATGCCAGACAATCCAAAGATTCTGGCCCTTCAGTTGCTCCTGGCACAAGACATTCTGTTTTCTGGCTGTCTCCTGGGCCTGTAATTTCCTCTTTCCTTACTTCTTCCTCTCATCTTTTTTCAAGTTTCAGCTGATATCCCATCATCCATAAGAAGCCTCTCCTGACCTCCCCTAATACTTATGCCTTCCCTCTGCGCTCTGTCTTCAGGTCATTCTGTATATAGCTCATTTATATGTATCTCCCATGTAACTCAGTGACATCCTTAAGAGCAGGGACTATTTTTTGCCTTTCTTTGTATCTCCAGTGCTTAAGAACACCTGGCACACAGTAGGCACTTGTTTATTAAAATGCTTGCTGACTTGACAAGAGGAGTAGCATCACTCTGAAGCTAGAGAAACATCGGAATATAGAGTACCAGACCAGCTCTGCTATAATACCTGTGTAACTTTAGGTAAGGTACTCTTGGGCCTCAGTTTTCCTTCTGTAAAATAAGGGACAACGTCAAAGGTAATTTCCAGACCTAAATCCTATAAAGATAAGAACTAGCTCACAGTGAGAGAATATGGTCAAGTGAGAATGAGATCAAGCAGTATTTATGCAAGTGTGTTAGCTAAAAACATCAGAAGGAAGGAGGTATGAGGGGGTGGTCTATTGGGCAGTTAGTGGCTTTATGATAGAGGCTGCATGAGCAGGCTTTACATTCTGAAAAATCCGAAGTTTGATTCTTCAGAGTGCCCAGAGTAAGCTGTGAACAAGACAGAACATCAACCCTGTCACAGATATTTACTGAATTTTAAAGAATATTTCTGTGTGCTGCATGGCAACAACACACCAGGACCACCCACTCCATTGATCTTTCCCCTTTAACCTCCCATCCAGGGTGATTGTTCTCGTCCTACTGCTGTTTGTAGAACTTGTCTCTGGCCTCGGATGGACACCACCCACATTTCTAAAGGATTTGAACAGATCAGACTCAATAAACCTTTCAATAATTAGCACCTCAGTCTCTACCCTTCCCCATCGGAGTTTATATGAATTTGGGGTTTATATGAATGAAGAGTTTATATTGGGGGTTTTGTCCAAACTTTCTTCCCCACCACATGTGGTCTTCTGGAATGTCCAATGACCTATTGAGATTCCGGATGAAGAACATGCCTACCTAGCCTTGGACTTCTGGAATTACAGACCAAAACAGTCATGGAAAAACCTTCAGTCTGGTGATGGGGTGAGGGGGATGACAGAAGAGCAGGAAGACTCCAAAAGGCAGTGCCTGGGGAAAAATTTTGCAGCTTTGGGAAAAAATTACCTTGTATCAGGAATAAGTGAATGCAAAAATATGGAATAAAATCTTCTTTAGTTCTCACAGATGTCAATACTACTGTGCCTTCCTAGAGTCAATGGCAGTTCACTGATACTCTCTCCCAAGCTAGCTGCTTAAGGAAAAAAGGAAATCATCATCCTATTTACCAGGTTCCTGTTCTTCAAGAGCCTTCGGGGACACAATCTCACTTTCCTGGGATAGTCCTTTTTTTGGTCTACTAAATCAGTTCCCGGAAGAAGCTGCAGAACTTTCCTCAATACAAATCCCACATCCTACACTTCCAGAACTCAACAACTAAGCCACTTTAAGGCAACCTCATGTAAGGATAGGTCTCTAGGAACACATGGAATTTGAGGTGCGATTCCAAGGTATTGCTAACAATAGGGACCCTAGAAACACAGTCTCTGTCTTGTCTGTACTGAAAGTCTTTAAACAGAATTGGCAGGGAGGGTTCCCAAACATCAATCTTGCAACCTCAGCCAGAAAAAAAAATAAACCCAGCACAGGGAAATTATGGTCATCCTGGAAGACATCAGTCTGTAGGCACATAGGTATGTCAAAGAGAAGTAAATATGCAGTTTGACACTGTTGCCCCCATGCCCACTGAAATTTCTGAAGTCAGGGCTTCCAAATAAATAGGGATAAGTTACGGAGGCTTAACTCCTCCTTTCCCCAGATTGAGGAACACAGGTAGAAATTACAGAGAAGCAGATCTAGTATCCATAAAGGAAAAAACTTCCCAATAATTAGTAACTCAGCAAATCAGTAAGCAATTATTAAATGTATACTATATGCCAGGCACAATCAAAAGAACCAAAAATGGACCAGGCAGTCCTGAAAGGATCACAGATATAAAGCTGAAAGGGACTATAGAAGTCATTTAGGCCAATCCCTTCATTTCATGGATAAAGAAAGTGAGCACCAGAGATGATAGATAGTAGAGAATCAGAATTGGAACTCAGGTCCATGACTCCAAGTTCAACACTTTTTTTCCATTCACAGAAGTTCCCAAGCAAAAACCAGATGTGTGTGTGTGTGTGTGTGTGTGTGTGTGTGTGTGTGTGTGTGTGTGTGTTTAGGCACAGAAGGCTCCTGCTTGGGGTCCCTTCAAGTTCTAAAATTCTGTGATTTCCCTTCCTTCTTTTTACTCCCTCCCTTCCCCCAGGCCAACTCTACCCACTAATCGCGACCTGGCACATACAACGACCCTAGCACAGCCATCGACTCTTCTTCAATTTACTGCAGAATAGGGTCCTGAGTCATAACATTGAGGGGTTCTGAGATTCACAATCTAAATCTCTCCAGAGGTAACAAAACAGAAAAGGGAAGAGACCCTGGGAATTGAAGGCAGGGTACAAACAAGCCATTATGCCTAGTCCCACACAAAACAGGCTTAGGAGGAATTTAAGGTCTCTTTTCCTTAGCTGAACCCCCTTTTTCCCACCCTCCAGCACCATATATTTATTCTTTCTGGAGGATGAACCACAGGATGCAGTACAACCTCTCCATGGCCATCCCTCCCTACCCCCACTGTGTTAGTCTCAGCTGATATGGGTGGGGAAGCAACAAAGCTGGCCCTACTCCCTTGGTGTCCATGTCTCCCTAAGAGTCAGCATCAGGCCTCCCGTCTTATGACTTGGAAATAATGTGTGATCTTAGATTCCTGTTTAACAAGATGCTCCCCAGACTCACCAAGCTCCACCAACTTCCCTCCCTCCATGTGCCTGTATTATTTTAGATTGTGCTGAGAATAGAATGTTTAAAATACCTGGCTCTAGTTAATTTCCCAACAGGAGAGAGACCCCTCTAACAGCCAATGAGAACAGCTCCTCAAAGGACCCAATTCATTTTGCCTTAGGAAGGGCTAGTTAGTAGTTACTGACTCCCCACCCTCTCCCTGTCAAACACACACATATGTACACCTGACCTTGGCCTGGACCTCCTGATTAACAGCCACTTAATCTGTATATTATCTCTGCTGAATCGAAGGAGAAAGCAACAGTTTCCCACTCCGGCTCAGAGAGGGCCCACACACAAGAATTCAGAGGGAACACTCTTCCATCAGAGCCAAGATTCTCAAGTCAGGTGTCCCAAATCAACACCCAGGGCTTTCCTCTTCATGCACACTGAAACACAACAGTTGCTTTCAAGGAGTTTGCTACCTACCACTCAATTAGTGTCAGTGTATGAGTGCCAAAAAGTCCCTCATCTGTCTGAGCCTTACTCTTCTGCTTTGCAAAATGCGAGTCATGATACTTGCATTATCTACTTCACAGGTTGTGATAAGGAAAATACTTTGTAAAGCTTATTGTATTACATAAATGGTTCTTTGCATTTTCACTGCCCAGCACATAGCAGGCATTTAATAAATATTTGATGAATTGGATATTCTAAAGCTTTGGAGGATTGGGGGAAGGGTGGAGAGAAAGAAGCCAAGAGATTTTATAAGCTTCTATCTGGGGACCCAGAATGTAAAATCATACTACTATTTCCACCCAGTTAGCAAGCAGACCCTCATCAGAGCCAACACACTGATGTGGGAGTGGCATTCAGCATGGGATTATAGAGGCCTCCCTGTTCGCTGCCCTGTGACCATTTACAGCTCTCAAGCCCCTTCTCCTTCCCCTCCAATCCTACTTTGCCCCCATCTCCGTCCCATGCACTGGTAAATGACAAAAGGAATTAAAGATGAATCTTTGTTCCTCAAGCAATTTGTAAAGCGCTCTGATAAAAGGTAGGAGACACTAGGGAAGCCCGGCAGAAATGGAACGTGTTGGTTAAAGGAAGCTTGGAAGAGGGAGGCTGTGTATTCCCTGGTCTCATCCTCCTATTAATCAAGAGTCATGGCAATTTCTTTTATTTCTGCAATGTCTTACACCTTTCAGAGAGCTTTTACAACCATATCTTACCCAGTTCTCAACATCTCTGTAAGATGATTATCAATCTGTCAAAAAGCATTTGGAAAGCATCTACTAGATGCTGGGCAACGTGCTCAGCACGAGCGATGAGGAAGGTGAGTAGCACAGAGGCCCAAAGTTACCGAAAGAACTTAACGTCCATTCCAGAAGCCAGGTTACTTTACTCTTGGCTGAGGATCTTTTCCTTGTGTCATTCACATAGGAGACACAGTTATAGTCATGCTACTAAGAACTGTGGACCAGGAATCAGGTAAACTGGTCCTTTTCCCACCACTTTGGAATCACGAGACCTCAGGTCTATCCCTTTGACTTCCTCTGGCCTTCGGACTGTCATCTGCAAAGCTAGGATATTATGGCTTGTTTTGCTGACCCATGCTTGGAGACAACATGAGAGACCAGATGAGATAATGGTTTAAAACTTGCAAAGATCTATACAAATGTAAGCCTGCCTTACTGTTATAAGCTCACTACCTAGGTCAGAATGAGAATGCAAGACAAACGGTGAGTTGAGACCTGTGAATTCCCAGCTGGGAAAAGCCTGCTTCTATGCTCCCCAAACCCCTTCCCATGTCCAGATGCCCGGCCTTACCCTGCGACCTTCCCTACCCGCTTCAAACACAACCCCCAACACTGCCTGTTCGGAGAAGAACCAGGCCAGGCTTGGAGCTCAGAGTCAAGTCTCAGCACTTTCCCTTGCCAGGACTGTTGGCCCTCACTGCCTGCAACGCTGGCACAGATGTTTTTCCCAGACGTTCTCACACACTCCACAGAGAGAAGAGAGGCCTTAGAAGACAGAGACAGAAGTCATTGTTCTTCCTTTTGGCAAAGGTGCGGAGACAGTGCGTTTCAGAACTGAGAGTAAACAAATCGAAGTGACATCATTGCAACAACAGCCTATACTGCCAATCCCATGAATGGTCCCTTTCCCTCACCAGAACCTGCATGCATAAAACAAAGAGGCTTTCAGAGCTTCCATAATCCTTATATTAAATACTGGAGTAATAGTGGTTTAATCTGAGCAGAAAGACAAACATGCAACCTGAAAGGAAAGTAAATCCAACCTCAGGCTATTCTCATAATTGCTCTACTGGGCAAACACTTTACTGAGAAAGTCAGGCCTTGGTGCATTTAACCCTTTAGTGGTCACAGGAAATCTCTGCCTGTTTTCAGTTCTTATTAGCTATATTATGTCCCAAACATGATTTTCTAGAGACCTTTACAGGAGGTAATCTCAGGGCTGGACAGGAACTCAGAACCCATCTTGCCACTTGAATGGCAACCTCCTTCTCAAGCATTTCATCAGCAAATGAGCAATTCCTCCATTGATGGGAAGTGTGTGTGTGTGAGATTCCCTACTGTCAGAGGCACCTTTGCACCTCTGAGTACCTCTAATTGTTAGAAGTCTTGACTTCTAACAAAAAACTGCTTCATTGTCATGTCAACCCATTTTTTACTCCAGTTTTCTGAGATGACAAGAAATATATCTAACATCTCATTGTGACATCCTTTTGAATACCTGGAGACAACTACTGCATTCTTCTTAAAAGTCTTCTCCAAATTAAACATCCTTCAGCCAACCCTGGCTAGCACTCAGTGGTACTGTCTTGCTTAATTTCCACTTTTAGTTGTTCCTTCTCCCCTACTCTCACCCCTATTCATACATCGTCCCCACACACACTTTATACATCACCAAAAGAATATCACTAGAGCAACGGAAGCTTGGACATGGCACCATTACAGAGCACTTACTTATTAAAGAGGTTCAATCCAATTCTGTAATGGCGCTTCCGGATGACATCGTTACTGAAGGCTGGTGAGTCCCAACTGTTGCGAGTCTCCTTGTGGTAGGTCTGCTTGCTCAAAGTTTGCTCCCGCAAACTATCCCGGGAGGAGGACTCTGAGCTGCAGTTTATTGTGTCATTGGAATTGGAGGTACTATTGATACTGTCATTGTCACCATCAGAATAATCTGATTCTGACTTACTCTGTCTGTTGGCAGTACCATTGATGGCCAAATGACTATCGATGGGCCGGGGCCGATGCCGAGGTTCTGGCTCCTCCCGGGGGATGATCTTGGCGGGGATCCCATGGGGCACGTGCTTGGGGCTCCCTTGCTGGTTGGTAAGGCTTCGGTCATAGGCATTTTGCCTCTTTAGTGAGCCCCGTTCAGAGCGATCACTGAGGTCTACAGAGCTGTCACTTGGGGGTTCTATGGTGAGCAGGGGCAAATGGTCCATCCTTAGCCTCTGCTCCTGGCGTTCCAGGGAAGGGGTGCTCCGGCAACTAGTATCGGTGTCCATCTTGTCATCCTTGTGAGTCATTGACCAGTACTCCTGAGAAGAGTTCATAGACCGCAATCTTAAGTCCGACTCAGTGCTGGATGGTCTCTCTACAGACTGAGAAAGAGGAAGGGGTGGAGAGAGCTCCTCCTCATCAATGTACAGAGTGACATCACTGTAGGAGGCAGTCATCTCATCCAGCTTCCGATGGTCTACACCATGGAGGGCAGGTTTGAGCTCCCTCCCACAGCTTTCCCGCTCCAGGTCTCGGCTCCTGATAGGCTCAGTGGTTGGATGCTCATCAGCATGCAGACTACGGCAATTCAAGGCATCATCAATTGACTCGGCAAGAGACTTTACTTGCCTGGAAAAGGCATCTTCCAGCTCTGTGATGGCATCAGCAAAGTCGCTGGAGGCAGCTGGAGATTTCATCGTTGCTGGTTCTACGATGTCACCGCACTCCGATTGGACCAGAGACCCAAGTTTGGTGCCATCATTTGTCACAGAGACCTGCTTCCCTTCAAAATAGGAGCTATGGACTTTCTCTGGCCCTTCAAAAGAAAACTGCATTCTCATATTGGACAGCACAATGCGTCGTGACATACGATTTTCTGACATAGAACTCCGGAGTCGCTCAAAATTCTTGTTCATTTGGTATTGGCGAAATGCTGTCTGGATGGTTCGAGCTGCATGGCGGGTTATGAGACGGCCTCCATATTTCCGTTCTAGCATTTCCACCTAGGTGGGAAAAGGAAAAGTTAATAATGAAAATAATCTGGACACCTGTGTAGCATTTTACACATTTCAAAGAACTAAAAACATTCACTGCAATTGATTCTCACAAGATTAAGATGCAAAGGGGACAGAAGAAAAAACTGAGGCATGACACAGACAATTGACTAGTTTTCTTTTTACTTTATATCATAGTTGTCTGGAAGATGGTAAGTAATCTGGCAATTTTCAAGATGCTTGTTGAGTTTATAAGACAATGAAATGCCTGATATCCCTTCGGGAAACGTCCTTCTCTCCCTCCCTCCGTTCCTCCCTCCTCCCTCCCTTCCTTCCTTCCATTTTCCCTCCCTCCTTCCAGTCTTTTTAAGATGTAAGCACTTATCTAATCCAACAAGTATTTATTAAGTCTTAAGTAAGCCTTGGTTACTTTGCAAGGCTCTCTGATGGGTGCAAATCATAGAAACACAAAATGAAAACCAGTTCTGCCCTCAAAAGACTTCTATAGTTACCTTTCTGTTAACTTTCAGATTAGCATATTTGGGCTTGACTGTCAGTAATATTTTTGGAGAGACTGGATAATTGTCATATATGACTGAAAGAGATGGATAAGATGATACTCTTATAATTCTCCTAACCTAAGAACTCGCTGTTATGAATCACAGACTGAAGATTTCATGATGAGCATTAATGCACCCAAAAAATTCAGCACAAGTTCTCTGCACTCTCCTGGAATATAAGAAAGCACAGCATATTTTACCAATCAGAGCCTGCTCCTTAGGCATTAAAGAAAAACCAAGGAAAAGAATGAGTTCTCTTCCCCCAACCTGACTGCTTATTTTGACCTCACTGGCCAAGATACAGGCAGAAAACAGTCTGTGTGGGTGACTGTGGTTGGGCTGGCTCTGTGGGGAGGCAGAAAGAACTTATATATTCCGAAGTAAAGCACAGTTTCTTTAGTAGAAGACAGAGCTCTACTCCAACTTATTTTCTTAGCATGTGATCCAGACATGGGGATGTGATAACTAACAGGTACCTATGGGACCCAATGTCACATGTCTGGAGTCATTTTGGCCAACAGAAACATAGATGAGGGAAAGAAGGGGAAGTTAATGACTCTATGAAACATGAAGAGTAAATCAAACAAATTTTAAAAAATGAAAAACTAGAAGAAAATTTAAAATACCTCATTGGAAAAACAAAGTGACCTGGAAAATAGATCCAGGAGAGACAATATTAGAATCACCGGACTACCTGAAAACCATAATCAAAAGGAGGAACTGGATGGCATCTTTCAAGAAATTATCAAGGAAAACTGCCCTGATGTTCTGGAACCAAATGACAAAATAGGCTCTGAAAAAAAATCTACCAATCACCTCAGGAAAGCTATCCCAAAATAAAAACTCCAAGGAACATTACAGCCAAATTTCAGGACTATCAGGTCAAGGAAGAAATGCTGCAAGTGGCTGGAAAGAAAGAATTCAAATATTGGGGAGCCAAAATCAGGATTATACAGGATTTAGCAGCTGCAACATTAAAGGACTGGAGGTCATGGAACATGATATTCCAGAAGGCAAAGGAGATAGGACTACAACCAAGAATCACCTAGCCAGTGAAATTAAGTACAATGCTTCAAGGGAAAAAATGATCATTCAATGCAATAGAAAAATTTCAAACTTTCATAAGGAGAAGAACAGAAATGAACAAAAGATTTGATCTCCAAAATTAAGACCCAAGAAAAACTTAAAAAGGTATAAAAAGGAAAAGAAAGCATAAGGAATTCAATGGAGCTAAACTGTTTACATCCCTACATGGGAAGAGGATACTTGCAATTCTTAAAAGTTGTATCACTAATAGTATAGCTATTAGTAATTTACATAGACAGAGAGTATGAGTATGAGATGAACTAGAGGGAATGGCAAAGAGGAACACACTGGGTATAGAAGTAAGGGAGAGGTAGAATGGGGCAAATTATTTCACATGAAGAGGCACAAAAACCTATTACAGTAGATGGAAAGATGGGAGAATGGGAGATGGGCATGAACCTTACTCTCATCAGTATTGGCTCAAGGAGGGAATAATATACACAATATCTATATCTTACCCTACAGGAAAGTAGAAGGGGAAAAGATTAAGTAAAGGGGTGGGGAACTGACAGAAGAGAGGGCAGACTGGAAGAAGTGGTAGACAGAATCAAAACACTGTCAAGGAGGGAAAGGGTGAAAAGAGAGGACAAATAAGAGAAAAAATAGGATGGCGGGAAATACACAGTAATCATAACTGTGAATGTGAATGAGATGAAATCTCCCATAAAATGGAAGTAGATTGCAGACTGAATCAAAAACCAGAATCCTACCATATGTTGTTTACAAGAAACACACTTGAAGCAGAGATATACACACAGAGTAAAGGTAAGGGGCTGGAACAGAATCTATTATGCTTCAGCTGAAGTAAAAAAGCAGGAGTAGCAATCCTGATCTCAGGCAAAGCAAAAATAGACCTAATTAAAAGAGATAAGGAAGGAAACTACATCTTGCTAAAAGGTACCACAGACAATGAAATAATAACAATACTAAACATATATGCACTGAGTAGTATAGCATCCATATTCTTAACTGATGGAGAAGGGAAGAATTCATGACCAAACAAGAGATAAAGGGCACTACAAAATGGAAAATAGATAATTTTGATTATATTAAACTAAAAGACTTTTGCATAAACAAAACCAATGCAACCAAGATTAGGAGGAAAGAGGAAAGCTGGGAAACAATCTTTACAGGAATT
The DNA here is from genome assembly GCA_023548195.1 of Bettongia penicillata ogilbyi. Classification (NCBI taxonomy): domain Eukaryota; kingdom Metazoa; phylum Chordata; class Mammalia; order Diprotodontia; family Potoroidae; genus Bettongia; species Bettongia penicillata. The sequence continues at coordinate 5,510,240 of JAJHZJ010000258.1, forward strand.
ATCTCTGTAAAGACTTCATTTCTCAAATATATAGAAAACTGAGTCAAATTTATAAAAATACAAGCTATTTCTCCATTTGATAAGTGGCAAACAGTTTTCAAATGAAGAAATCAAACCTACCTAAAGACTTATGAAGAAGTGTACTATATCACTTTTGATCTGAGAAATGCAAATTAAAACAACTCTGAGATACCACTTCATACCTATCAGATTGGCTAATATGACAAAAAAGGAAAATGATAAATGTTTGAGAGGATGTGGGAAAACTGGGACACTAATGCATTGTTGGTGGCATTGAGAACTGATCCAACCATTCTGGGAGAACTATTATGCCCAAAGGGCAACCAAACTATACATTCTCTTTGATCCCCAGTAATACCACTACTAGATCTGCATCCCAAAGAGACCATAAAAAAAGGGAGAAAGGTCTACATATGCAAAAATATTTATGGCAGCCCTTTCTGTGGTGGCAAAAATTGGAAATTGAGAGCATGTCCATCAGTCTGGCAGTGGCTGGACAAGCTATGATATATGAATGTAATAGAATACTATTATGCAATAAGAAATGATGAGCAGTAAGATTGCAGAAAAAAATTGGAAAGATGTGTACGGACTGATACAAAGTAAAATGAGCAGAACCATGAAAACATTGTACACAGTATAAGCAACATTGTGTAATGATCAACTACGAATGACTCCTCTCTTCTCAGCAACACAATGATCCAAGATAAGTACAAAGGACTCATGAAGGAAAATGCTATCCACATCCAGATAAGAACTGACAGACTCTGAATGTAGATTGAAACATACTTTTTTCTCTTATTTTTTTCTTTGTGTTTTTCCTTTTGATATATTTCTTCTTTTACAACTGTGACTAATATGAAAATGTTTTACAAGCTAGCACATGTATAACCTTTATCAAATTGCCTATCATTTAATGAAGAGGAGAATGAAGGGAGGGAGAAAAATTTGGAACTCAAAATCTTGTAAAAATGAATGCTAAAAATTGTCTTGCCATGTAATTGGGGGAAAATATTACTAAAAAGAAACTTCTACAAATATCATAGATCAGCTAAGCTTCTGTGGGCTACAGACCAGGGGAACTGAATAGTTAACCAGTTTTACTGAATGAATACCAAGGCAATTTCCCTGGGACCATCCCAGTTCCTGGCTCATGGAATGAACTGGGCATTTGGCACTCAAGCATCCTCATAAGGGCTATATTCTTTAGAATATTTAAAGGTCTATAAAGTAATGGGCAGGGCTGAATTCTCTAACATCAGTTAGTTAGGAAAGTACCCTCTTTTTTCTGGGTACTTAGACAATCAACAGCCCAGGAGAAAAAAAGAAAATGGGACAATTAATAGCCTTTGCCTTTTTGGGGGCAGGGTGGTGAGGGACTGGAGGACCTTCTCATGTCTAGGGCCTCTACAATCCCTTGATGCCCTAGTAAGGCCCACAGCTTTCCTTTATCTAGAGGTAGCAGGGTTCTTGCGAAGTATCCACAAGTTGTACCTATGAAACTCACTTTCATTGACCAGACTAAGGTGACCACATATCCCCGCCCTGGGTTTTATGTTCAGGAAATGGAATTGTTTTCATATTTGGAAATGCACTCTTAACCTATCTTCTTCAGACTCCATCATGTGGATGGAGCCAGGTTAAAGACACTAGAAATATTAACTCATTCACTAGCCTAGGAATCATATTCTACATGGCTATATCAGCAACATAGCTAACACTCAATTAAAATTGTTAGCTTGGCATTCAAGGCCCTTCTACCATTCTGCTTTATCCAGTCTTCGACCCTGCACATTCTGTACTTTCTCAGCCTGCGTCCCTGTTCCTGGAATACTTTTTTCCCCAGTTCCCTCACCACCTGTGTGATTCCTATCCATACTGTGGGACCCAGTAAAGGAATACTGTCTCTAAAACCCTTTTCCTACTATTCCTACCGTTGAAAACAATCTCTTTTCTCTGAGCTCTCATAATACTTAATTTATATTTCCATTTAATCATCTGTCTTATGTTATTGTTTTTGGGGGTGATACCTTATCACCCCCACAGTAAGTCTATGAGAGAGAGGATATCTTATTTGACTCAGCTTTGTGTGTCCTCTGATATATCTGCATAGAATTGGATACAAGTTCTGAATTCAAGGAATGACAGGGGGAAGGAAAGCAACCAGGGCTGATCCGCTGTTAATCAGATAGCTGTGCTAATGCAGTGAGTGTCAGAGGCTGAATGCAATAAGATCTGGGGAATTGGGGGAGTCTAGTGGCAGAGAAGAAAGGGTGGGGAGAAGAGAGAGAAATCTACTGAGCCACCATAGACTGTACCCCTAATTTCATTCAATGGTCCTCTCATAAACAGTCACCAGGGAATAGGACAATAAAATATAGATATTTCAACATAAAGCCTCAGGCACACATCCTGCTGATTGGGAGGAGAGGATCAGAGGCATTGTCCAAGTACAAAGGGCAGGCACCACATTACATAAAAATTTTTTTTAAATTAAAAGTTACTCCATAGTAGAGGGAGGGAGTTAATGAGGAAGATGGCTGGTGAAGAGTTAGTATTTGCCAAGACTGGCATAAAGAGAAGAGTAGATAGAGAAAAAAATGAGAATCAAATGACTTTCATAGAACAGCTTTGGCCTCAGAGTAGGTCAGGGTGGTTCTGTTTTCTCTCTCACCCTGAGGTTATTGAACAACATCCAAAGAGATGACTTCACTTCCACATTTATAAGCAGAAAGTTTCTATTTTTTGGATTGTGAGCAAAACTCTCTAAAAAACCCACAGAGCACACAAACTGGCCCCTAAGGCTGTGCTTTCTAAAGCTTGCTTTCTTTCCTTCTTTCTTTTTCCTCCTCCTCCTCCTCCTCCTCTACTTCTCTCTCTCTCTCTTCTGTCTCTGTCTCTGTCTCTCTCTCTCTTTCTCTGTCTCCCAACACTCCTTTCTCCAGTGATCAAGGGCTACCTTCCCTTAACACAAGAAGCTCGCACTCACTGCAACAAACTTCAAGGTTCCAATGCTTATTTCAGGTCTTGTTTTTTATGAAGCTCTTTCTCCTGTCAACAGAGGCAACAATCTTGTTCTCCAATGGTCCTTCCTAGGACTTGACTTCATTCTTCTCTCTGGTCTGCTCTTGACTCTCTGGACTTCTCTACCATAGTCCAAAAGACTTCTCACCCTAGAAAATCCTTTCATATCTGTGGCTGTCTCACCCTGGAAGACCCCTATAGATGCTTCTTTTGATTGGTGAGTTCCTACCCAGAATCTCCATTTGAGGAAATACCCAGGTTAACTATGCTCACTACCTTCTCCTCTGCTCCCAACCACCTTAGATTTTGACTCCATTTAATGAGCTGTCTTCCTCTAGTTGAATGTAAGCTCTTTGAGGGTAGGAACTGTCTTTTTGCTTATATTTGTATTCCCAGAGCACGTACAGTGTCTGACGCATATTAGGTACTGAGTAAATGTTTGTGCTTGCACTCTCTCTCTCTCTCTCTCTCTCTCTCTCTCTCTCTGTTTCTCTATCTCTATCTCTCTTCCTCTCTCTATATATATCAAACCCAAAATCCACTTCACAGGTTCCTGTAATAGCTCCCCAACTCTGGTAATCAGAGGCAGAGTACTGGGGATGAGAGCAGAACATCACATTCCTGCTCCTCCCAGGAGCCTTCATCATAGGTTTTCCCTTGAGTAATGATCAAGTCTCAATTACTCAGGGGCAGAATGACCATGTGGGCCATTAGTGCTTTTTGTCCCTCACCCTCACCCCATCCATACCTTCAACGGAGGCAGCAAAGGAATTGGAAAGTTACATATGAAAGTGCATGCTTAGAGAGGAAATAGCTGTGATCACAGGGGCTGATCCATGCCAGGGAAATCCAAAGAGAGCTGGTAGAGAAAATAATTTCTAACATCTGAACGTATAGAAGAGTCTTGGCCTATCCTAAACTTCATACTGATTTTTAAAGGGAGAAGTGATTAAAAAAAAGAAAGACTGTCTTACTGTCCAGCCATATTAAGGACCCTGAAACCAGAATCCAGGTCTCCTAACTCCTAATCTAATGTTCTTTCCACTGTTACTTATTATTTTTGTTACTGTAGGCCAATCATTTAATCTCTCTGGATCCATTTATTGGCAAATTGTGGGGATTAGAGTAAATGATCTGGAAGGTCCTTTGTGTAGCTCAGCCTTCACTCTATTGATGGTCTGGCCATCAATAGCAGCAGCACCACCGTTAATAACACCTTGGGTTCATCCCATATGCCCTTGAAGGTCAAGGACCACCATTCTTATTTGACTTTCCAGTATTCACAGTATGTAGCACTAGATTTTTGCACAAAGCACATATTCAGTTAATGTTTATTGAATGAATGGAAACCAAGCCATGGTTCTGTCTAATAGTGACTTGGGCAGAAACTCACAGAAGGTTGAGACTTTGGACCATGCACTAGTCACCTCACCCTCTACATCTATATGCCCGTGCAACTCTTCTCTACGGCTTTTAACACCAAAAGGAGATGGAAGAAGGAAACCGAGGACCCTGGTGGAAGCTGGGTTGTTGGCAAGCATGTCAATGGATGCCCTTCACTTTAGTAAGTGCTAATGTGTCCTGTTACAATCTGATACAAACCATTCTGTCCAGGAATAGAGTGTGGACAAAATAGTCTCATGTTGGTTTATGTTAATGAAAACTGATGAATCATCCATGTAATTAAAAAAAGGACCTGTGAAAGTCAGAGAAATCACAAACCTAGATGGCTTGTAACAAAGTTGACTGGTGACTCCCTCTTTCTAGAAAGGCAAATAGTGGCCTCAGGGCCCAATAAATGTAACAAGAGGCATGGAAAGAGTGCTGGACATAAGAGTTTCAAGTTCTGGCTCCAACATTTACTGTGTGACCACAGGCAGGTCAATAACCCCTTTGAGCCTCAGTTCCTTTACCTATGAAATGGGGAAAGATGGTAAAATGGTAAAAATCCTTGCAGTCCCTACTTCCTAGGTTTGTTGTTTTTTTTTTTTTAACAAGGAAAGTGTTTTGTAACCCTGAAAGTGATATAGAAATGTTTTCATTATCTAAACCTTTATGAAGTTATTTATATTTTCTAATGGGTCCCACCCCTTGATTCTGTACCTGTATTCCTGTGTAATGCGAAGCAGCCTTTTATTAGTTTAAAAATTCCTCTGTTAGCCTTCAAGGGTGATTCATGGGTTATCATTGCCAAATAATTTGTTGCCTAGTGGCCAGTCTACCAGCAGCAAGTCTCTTTCTTCTTAGGCTGGGTCTCAGACACAGCCTAATGCTGGGACCTAATGATCAAAATTTTTCCAACATGGGAAGACCTCCCTACAGCTTATGCTCTGCTAGCCTCCAAAAAACTGGTCAAGGTCATCTCTGCTCCAAGATGTAACTCCAACCAAAGGAAGCATCTGGCTTGGCCAAGGTCTAGAGTTGCCTGGGAGTTTTCTCCCAGCAACTGATTATGGTAACAAGTTATGAGGTATAAGGAGTAATCATAAAAACCAGATACCAGACTAGTGCTTTAAAATTTTAAAAAGTGTTTTCATACACATCATCTTAGGTTGGGGGGAAGGGACTATTTTCGTTTTTGAATCTCAGAGAAACTAAATAATGTATTTGAGGTCAAGTTAGGACCAGAATTCAGATCTCTTCACCCCTAACCTCATGCTCCTTCGCTTTGTTATTTATCATGTATTTTCATGGTAGGTCCCTTAACTCCTCTGGGTCTACTTCCTTATTTGTAAAGTATTGGAATGAGAGTAGATCATATACATGGTCATTTTCCCTCTCTAAATCTACGCTCCTATGCTCTGTGTTTACCCTTGCATGATTTCCCAGGCTTTAATCAAAACTCTTCTCACACTATCTTTCCATTCTGAATATTTCTATTAAAAAATATCATGTCATATGGCAGCCTTATGACAAACCCTGATCTTCTCCATACCTTTCCTTCATCTCTTTTACATTTGGCCTGAGGGATGCCATCTAGATCTCAACACACAAGCATTCCAAATGTGGACATTTAGGGAGGAAAATGTATCTGTGTTTCATTTCTAATTCTCTTCCTAAAATTGCCCAATATAGCACTGACCTTTTCTGGACAAAGCTTCACATTGCACCAGGGTCCTGGAAGAACTATACAAGTCAGTGGCAGAGAGATCAGCATGAAAAACTCCTGGGCAACACTAGTCCTTAGCTAAGTTAAACTCTCTTTTTGGTGGGAGAAATCCTTATCTAGGGGGTAGGAAAATAATATAATGGCAAAGAAGCCTCAGCATCAGACTCAGCAGGAAGTTGGACTCTGGTTTGGTGACCAATCCATACAGACCACCATGAGTCATTCCCACCATCACAGAGCAAATGGTCCAGACGTCTCTTGTCCAAGTTTGGGTTTAATTATGAAAATTAAAAGGACACCTTGGCATTGATGACATACTAAGGCTATGGTGCTGTTGTTTTAAAGAAACATGACATTTATAGTTCATACATTGCTCATACAACTTGAGTATTTAGTCTACCTTAAGGCAGGTGTTGCCTTAGGATGAGCTGCAAAATAAGTGGAAGACTTCTTCCCTCCCCCTCCAGTTCCTTTTCAGACATCAGAGTCCATGAGTGTCCACCGCATACAATGTATTTTTCTGAAGTGTCAATTGGTTTTTTGCTGATTTTTCTTCACCTCTTAGTCTTTTTCTTTATTTGTAAAAAAAAAAGGCTTTGTAAGAAGGGAAGGGAAGAGGGAAAGGGAAAAGGTATAGGGGAAATCTAAGAGAGGTAAAAATAAATAAATGCTACCAATTAAAAATATATTTTAAAAAATGAAAAAAAATTAAACAAACAACCCACTACTCACTAAATTCAAATGGTTCCCTGTCACCTCTAGGATCAAATACAAGATCCTCTGGCATTTGGAGCCCTTCATCATGTGCTCTGACCTCCACTTTTCCAGTCTTATACCTTATGCCCACCACTATCCTCCCTGCCAAACACACATACTCTGCCATCCGGCAATACTGATCTCTTTGCTGTGCCTTACAACAAGACATTCCATCTGACTCTTGGCAATCTCCCTGGCTGGCCCCCTTTGCCTAGAATGCTCTGTCTCTCTCTTAGTGAATGCTACTTTATATTCAATTTGTATGTATTTAAATATGTATATTTTCAAATGTAAGTGTAAGCTCATTTAAGGCAAGAAAAATTTAGGAGAAAAAAGAGCAAAGCTTACCAATTAACTTTTCACAGTCACCACTAATGATGCTCCCCATGAAGAGAAATAGCCAGACTAAGGCTCAAAGCTGTGTTCATGTGGGTCCTCAAAACCACCTTCCCCCTGTTGCCTGTGTTACTACAAGGAAGCATGTCATCAACCACTTTTAATTATTTTTGGTTACCATTTCCTCCCATTAGCACAAATGCTTTATATATTCGGCTCCCACAGCCCCCTGCGTGGAGCTCAGAGAAATGAGCTGACTTGTTGAAGGTCACATGCTAGCAATGTTGGAGCTAGCCCTAGAACAGAGGTCTCACCTTGACTTCAGACCAGCTCTTTCGGTTGTGCTGTGTTGCTATCTGTGTTTATCCTCTGCTGAGGAAGGGAGGGGCCCTCACTTGGGAGTTCTGCGGCCAAGGTGCAGTGAGCAGCTGGTCAAAATAATCAACTGCCCTTGCTCGGCTTTCTGCTGAATCAGTTCCCCGACTAGCCTTCCTATCCACATGCTTTATCCCCCATGCCTGGAAATCCTTCCTTTCTCACCCCTGCCTCCCAGCTTCCATCAAGTCTCAGCTAAAATCCTGTCTTCTATGGATCCTATTCCAGCACACTTCAATGCTCATGATTTCCTCTAATATTTTCTCCAATTTATCTTGTACATCTTGTGCGTATGTAGTTGTTTGCATGTTGTTTCTCCTATTAGATTGAAGGATGCTTGAGGGTAGGAACTATTTTGTATCTCAGTGCCAGGCAGATAGTAGGTGCTTAAGAAATGTTTGTTTAAATTGACTTGGTTTTCACCCTTTTCTTATCTTTCAACATCTATAGTTGAGGTCATAAAGTCCAACATCTTTCCTTTTTAGATAAGGAAACTGAGATCCAAAAGACTTGCACCAGGACACAAACTCATCATCAAAGGCAGGACTGGAACCAAGCTCTTCAGAGTCTAGGGTGAGTATATTTCTCCCTTGCACCATATTGCCTCCATGGAAATTTACCAATAAGGAGCTAGGTGGTGCAGTGAATAGAGCACCAGTGCAGGAGTCAGGAGGACCTGAGTTCAAATGTTACCTCAGATACTTGACACTCACTAGCTGTGTGACTTTGGGCAAATCACTCAACCCCAATTGCCTCAACCTGGGTCATCTCCAGTCATCCTGATGAATATCTGGTCATTGGATTCAGATGGCTCTGGAGGAGAAGTGAGGCTGGTGACCTGCACAGCCTTCCCTCACTCAAAACAAAGCCAAGTGCAAGTCATGTCATTATTTCTCTGATGGTATGGTCTTCTTTGGCAACAAAGGATAAACACACACCAATAAGGAGTCAGGAGAAGGAGGACCTCCGTGCTTTGTCTATTCAACTGAACAAATACTTAAGTGTCCACTATGTGGAAGCTGTTGAGCTAGGTGCTATAAATACAAGGACAAAAACGAAACAGATTCTGATCTCAAGGAATTTATATACAGTATGTACAAAAAGAAGTACCATTGAAGGAAAATTCTCCATGATTTCTTTCTCATCACCATCAGATCCACCTTTACCTAGGGGGTGCAGCAGATAGAGTACTGGACCTAGAGTCAGGAAGACTTGAGTTCAAATCCAGTCTCAGATGCCTAACTAGTTATGAGACACTGGGCTTATTTACCTCTGTCTGCCTCATTTTCCTCAACTGTAAAATAAGGATAATAATAACACCTCACAGGCTTGTTGTGAGGATCAAATTTGATAATATCTGTAAAGTACTTAGCATAGTCACAGGCACATAGTAGGTACTCAATAAATACTTATTCCCTTCCTAATCCCACTAAAGCCCCTTCTATTAGAGCTGGGGCCTTTCTCTTCCCACACCTGTCCAGCAGAAGTAGCCTAAAGCTCTCTCTCCAGGGGCAGCCCCAGGGCTCTGAACCCATCAGGAAACAAGAATCACTCAGGGGTCTCTCTATGAAGACACGGCTTACGTGTGTAGAATCAGAGCTCTCTGGGGCAAGGCTTCCCCAAGGAAAAAGAAAGGTTCTTTAACACTAAGCTGGGCTGCAACATTCAGGGAGGCTGATTTCCCAGCAGATAACAAAGTTGTAAATGAAAGCAGATATAATAAGGAACCTCATCTCCCCTAGGTGTGAAGAGGTTTTTTTTTTTTAAAGCTTGTGCTATTTATGCCACAGATTGACCTACCTTGATACTAGTACCATCTTGCACGTTGCTCTTTCGTTTTCTGTTCCCTCCTTTACTTCTGAACCGTGCTGAAGCCCTTGTCACACACCTGCACTTAGGCAGCCCACCAAGGGAGAGTCTTTCTAGTTCACCTGACTAGCTCAGGTGATTGGTCCCTGCCTCAGCCCCATTCCAGCTGCACTTTCTTCTTTTACTTGAAAAAAGCATTTTCTGGAATAAATACCAGGAGCCAACCTCCAATAGGAGGCAGGAAGCATGATGTGTAAAATGATGCTTTAGCACAGTGTTCAGCACATAGCAAGCATTTAATGTTTGTTGGCTGGCGATATGTATGCACACATACATACCATATTCTCCATGAACCTACATTGTAGCCATATATGTAGGAATACATGCAAATACACATATATGCCATATTCTCCATAAAGCTACATTTTCACTATACATGTATGTATATACACAACATATACATATGTCACATTCATGAACCTACATTTTAGCGATGTATGTATACACACATATAATACACATACACGCCATATGCTCCATGAACTTACATTTTAGCTGGATGTGTACATATACACACACATATATATATATACACACACACAGAAATACACATACTTAAAAATATATACACACATATGACATGAATCTGCATTGTAGCTTATGTTTGAATCAGGCAAGGGGACAAAAAAAAATCCAAGACTCGACTGATCTCTCTCCCTCTTTGCCTTCCACTCTACCAGGCTTGAGCCAAATGAGGCTCCAGCAAACAGACATTTGTTTCCCCTTCTCTGGAAGGTGGCTATTCCTCACCAGACCCCAGGCTGTCAGTGAAGCCACATTTTGATTTCCCTCAGCCCATAGAATAAATGAACACAGAGTCCAAGTACCTGCTTGTCCTGTAGGTCTGAGGAGAGCTCATAGCTTTCGGAAAGAGACCTCGACCGCTTGATAGCTTCCTCTTCCGCCTGCTTACGAAGGATGGAGGTGGAATGCTGAAGCTTGGGCCTCCGGGAGCGTTGGGGCTGCCCAGGGGAAACCGAGTACAGCCCATACGCCGAGTGATCGTAGTGGTCAGGGCTCAGAGTGGAGCTGTGCGTTATCGGACCTTGATGGTAGTTTGAGGGGCTGTCCAAAGAGGTGCCAGTCTCACTTCCTGGGGCTTCTCCTTCAACGCTAGACATGAAAGAAAAGAAAAGACATTTCCAGTGAGTGAGAAGCAGATCCCTGAGACCTTAACTCCCTTCACCTGTAGCCTGGCCCAGGGCAATACAAATATTGTGTAAGAGCTGATAATCATCTTTCCAAGAAGGCCAGAAACCAGTCCTTTGTCTTGTTTTAGTCATCGTCCGCCCCAGAGAAAACTAACAATCTTTTTTCCTTTCCTCCAAGTGAAATGATATACAAATCATCCCTCCTTCTTCATTCCGTGCACTAAACTTGATGGTGCACTGAACCCACAGACTTAAGGGCTCTTCATTTTTTTTCTTATACTGAGCTCCACTGCAAATTTCTTTTTAGCCTGAGTAAAAGAAAGAAGTGAGACTTCCTTTGCTGGCTTTACAGAACAACTTTTACTAGCACCCCCAGTAGGCCCTTGTGTTGCCCCCTTTCTTCCCCAAACATCTCAAAATCCCCATCCTTCAGGCTTTCCTTTTGGATGATGGGTAATTTTCAAGACCATGTGGAAAAGCATCATTGTACAAAATGATTCTGTCATCAGTGTGTCTATGCACCTTGCCAACCATGAGCCATGATTGGTGGGCCACCATCTCCAAGGCTTGTAGAGATGATAGACTACTGCTTTAGAGCCAGTTACTCTCCTCATCAGCCCTTCAATTCCAATGCAAACTTAGGGTACTGGGGGTGGGGAAGGCCTAGACCAGAAGATACATGTCAGATTAGAGGAAACTCTACTCTAACCATGTTTCCACTTGCAGCTAACACAGGAGGCAGGCAGGAAATGGTCTGCCCTTTGAGTCACACTTGGCCAGGAATAAGAAAAGTCAGCAGCAAATCTCAGAATACACACACACACACACACACACACACACACACACACACACACACACACTCATACTCATTCCTGTGGTGTATTTTAAAAATAGTCACAAGTCTTCCGCTCCCAACAACACTCCTAAGAAAAGCACTATGGCCCCTTGCCACCAATTTTGATGTATCCCCTTGCTTAACTTAGAGATTCTCTTGTTGACAAAGGCCCTTCCTTCCCCGATCTAAGATAGGGCAAATGGAACTCTTTCAATTTTCCCTTCCTCTAACGAATCTCTTGCCTTTACCCACCAAAAGAATATTCCCATCCCATTACTATTGGGGAGAGCCATAGTATAAGAATGGTTAAATATCCTTCCTTATGGGAGGACCATTGTTGTGTTTGTGTTTCTGTCTGGGTAGGATCAAAGGAGCAGAGATTCAAAAAAAGGGAAATTAAAGGTCATTTAGCACAATTCCTCCAATTTCACAGGAGATAAAGTGACTTGTCCAAAGGCAATTGGCTCTCAGATTTCTCTGTGTCTTCCAGCAAATCATATAAAGATAAATCACTTTCTTTTTTCTTTGCTCCCAATTGTCCCCATCTATCCTGAAGAAGTACTCCCAAGCTGGAAATTGTTTCAGTGAATGGCCAAATGGATTTTTCCAAGTAGGAGTCTGACAGGAAAGAAAACCATTTCCCCTTAAGAGACTCAGCTGGGTCTATACTTAAAAGAACTCTAAAATAGCTGCAGTATCAGAGACACCAAGAAGCAACATCTCTCCCACTTCTCTGGAAGTTCTGGCTTCCCAAAGAAGGCAAAGCTCCCCCCTGGACATTTCTCTGCTCCCCTTTATTCCCTTCCTTCCCAAGTATCTCTGCCATCTATGATTAGTGGCTTAAATCTCACTCTCAAAGTAGAAATTAGAATAGATACTGCACATGGTTCAGGATTTTATATGAAGTCTTTCTTATCAAGGACACTTCCCATAGCAACTCTGCCTTTTAGGTACAGGGGGAATAGTGTTAGAAAAACAGTAACCAGAAGGCCTGAGTTCAAATCCTTGCCTTGTTACTTATTCCTCATTGTGAACTAGAGTAATATACTTCATCTCAGGGCTGCAGTCTCCTCATTCATGATATGGCCAGGTTTGACTAGATGACCTTTAGAATGTCTTCCATTAAATCTATAATCCTATGATTGATCAAGTCTTACTTCTTCATAGGAAAAGTGACAATTTAGAGCATTTAGAAGCATTCCAGTTCCTAAACATTCTATAAATCCTCATTAAAAATGGCTGCTGTATTCCTGTAGCATACCATAGAGAATTATGGACTCCTAGACCTTAAATCCGTGGTTCTAAACATTTTTGTGTGCCATGGTCACCTTTGGCAGCCTGGTGATGCCTAGGGACTCCGCAGAATGTTTTTAAGTGTATAAAATACAATAAATGGAATTTAAAAAACAAAGATTAGTGGAAAAAAGATCATTTCTCTTTTTTTCCTATCTATATTCACAAATCCCCTGACTATTCATGGTACAGTGGAATGGGAAGGTAGGAAGAGAAAAAATAATTTTTTGGTTGAAAAAAATTTAATTTAATTTTTACAAAAGAAAGAAAAGTTCTATGTACACCATAACATTCATCACAGTACCTTTTGCAGTGGCAGAGAACTGGAAACAAAGCAAATGGCCAAACAAATTATGGTACATGAAGACAATGGAATATTACTGTGCTATAAGAAATGACAAATGTGTAGAATATAGAGAAAAATAGGAAGATTTCTGTGAACTGAAACAAAGTGAAAGGAACAGAACCAGGAAATGATATAAACAATAAAAGAAAGAGAAAAAATCAAAATGGAATATGCTGTAATTATAATGACCAAGCTTGGCTCCAGAGACAAAACAGAAGGTACCTCTCTCCTTACCTTGCAGAGGTGGGAAAACATGGGCACGGAACACTGTATAGACTGTCAGGACTTGGTTGATGTGCTACTTAGCATTGCTGGACTGTTTTTTTTCTCTTTCTCTTTTCCTCTTTGTTATAAGGAATGATTCTTTTCGCAGGGGAAGAGGAGGGATATATTGGGAAATTAAGATGACAAAAAAATACATTAAAAATTTTTTAAAGGAGAAAATGCTACTTCTTCCTATGCTCCATCTATACAAGTATTGCCAGATTTCTTTTGGCTTCTGACATCACGTACCTGACCTCTGAATTAACAGAGAAGTAATTATGGTGTTATATATACATACATATGTGTGTGTGTGTGTGTGTGTGTATAAAACCTCTTCCACAGTAGTAAAAGAAGAAATTATAAAGTAAATATCAGAATCTTGAAAGTTAAAGTTTGTTGCCTTCCCCTATCCCACCACAGTCAGTGATTAGGGAAGCATGTGGCTTCTGACATTCATACACTTGGAACTCTGGGATACCAAACTATATTCTTTCTATTCATGATGAATGATGGATAGATAAATAGTAAAGTGGAGAGATTTTTTTTTCAGGGATGATTCTGGGCTACTAAAAATGAGCTACATTTTCTAAGCATTAAAATTGCCCAGAGAAGCAGATATAATCCACAAATTTCTCCACCAACACCAACATAAAGACACAAAAATGCCTTTTCTCCCCCTTTCACAAATGCCCTTTGGCTGCCCTTTTTATGATTCTTTTCTACTTTCCACTGATTTCATAAGCAATAACAGTCCATAACACATTGTACTGGTCAAGCCACAAAGAATCATAGTATTTGATCATGATAAAAATGTATAATAATACAAAATAGAAGTTCCTCTAGAGATTATATAGTCAAACCCTCTCACTATAGAGAAAACTGAGACCAACATTGGGAACACTAATTAACCAGAGTATGTCTGGAGGTAGTCCCACAGCAGGATGTTGAGATGTCTGGAACGGACCTTACCAAAGGGTAGTTAAAAAAACTGAGGATGTTCAACCTGGAGAAGAAAAGATTAAAAGGTAAGATGTGTGTATGTATGTGTGTGTGTGTACACATACACACAACCATAATAACGAGGATGTCTACAAAAATGTGGAAGAATAAATAGACATTCTTTGTTGCTCCAGTGTATAAAATTAAGACCAAATGGGTGGGAGTTATTGGGGGTTGATTTTTGGCTCAATGTAAGACAAAAACTCAAACAGAGAAAGTTCAACTAAAAGTAAAGACTGTCTGAAGAAACAGTGAGCTCTCAATCACTGGACTCATTCAAGCAAAGGCAGTAGGGCCATCTGTTATGGCAAGGGTTGAATATACTGATTCTCACCTTCAGTAGCCCCATTCTCAGCAATTCTCCCCATCACCTCACCCCTCTAACATTTTCATCTATCTTCTACTTTAAGAAGATGGTCCTCTTTGGAGCTAGACTAAGTCATAATGGACTATAATCCTGTCCTGTTCTATTCCCCCCATCAGCTTTGCTGCCTATCTTAGTGGACAGTACCATCTTTCCCCCCTCTATCTTCCCTGCTTCAGAATCTGTGATTTCATCAGTTCATGAAACTTCCACCATGGAAACTCCCTCCACTCACAGACATAGGAAACTTCTCTATAACTTAAGAGTTCTGAAGAATTGTCTGGGACACCAAGAGGACATGGAATGATTTGCCCATGGTCACACAAGCAGTATAGGTCATACGTAGGCCTTGGATCCATATTTTTCTGAGCTCAAGGCTAGTTTTCTATCCTTTATTCCACACTGCCTTCCAGACAATAACAACCCTTCAGTGAAGGAATATCTCCCAGAGAGATAAACTGTTATCTAAAAGACCTGTAAAGGTACCCACAGAGAGAACCGTAAGAGGGCAACAGGAGGAAGCAGTTGAGGCAAAGTTACTAAGCCTTGGTTGTATTCTGGCGCATGTCCTAGCTGGTGTTTCTAAAACAGTCAGGGGTTGTCCACCGACTCCAGACCCAGTCGCTCCTCTCGCCCTAGAATGTTCACTACGATCTCTGACTCATTTCAAAAGTAAAGTCCCAAGTTCCCACCCCTTGCTTTAAAATTTTTTCCAAATAGAGATTATGTGTCAGTTTTTGTTTTTGGTTGTTAATGTAGGAGAATGTTAGGGTGGGGCTTAGCTGGGGGATGAGGAGAGAGAAGAGGATGTCTCCAAACCCCGTCGTTGTGGATGTTCAGGAGAGCAGGGAATATATATCACACTTTCTATGACCTTCCAGGCCCTGGGGGAACAATAGGAAAGAGGAATCTATAGAAGCTGTGAGGGGTCTAGCTGGCTTCTTAGTCAAAAGGGTGAAAAATAGGTACTGTGTCTTGTGAGTTATGTCTCTTGAGCGGGACTCTAAGGGCTAGGAGGACCTGTCCTGGGAAGATCCAGGTCTAGGCTAGAAGATGGGAGGAGGATTCAGGCTAACTGAGATGGTTTTTAGCTCAGTAATCTGGGGACAGTGCCACTCTAAACAGGCCTGGGGTTCATGGGGTGCCCAGGAGGCTGGCAGACAGGGAGAGGAGGAGAGGGAGAGAACTTTCTGATTCCAGAAAGTGAGTCAGGATGTAAGCTGTACATACACAGGCTTTGTCAATGAGTGTTTTTAATTATGGCCTGTGAAGTCATGGATGATTTTTCCCAAGAAAAATGTTAGTCAGGGGAAACATGGGGCAAGGGTAATGGGGGCACAGGTTCCAATCTCTTTTGCCTGGGACAGGTACAAAGAGCAAGACAAGGTCCTAGGCAGTCCCTCTGGGGACCCCTGTGCTTGGCCTGTCTGCCTATAGAGGAGAGAAATGAAAATGGGACATTAGGTTAAGGGGTTAGGGTCAGGATTTTCTTTGGGTCACAGGGACTAAGGGCACATGTGTGTGTGAGCAAGTAAGTGAGAGAGCGAGAGCTTGAACATTATGAATAGGTCCTCAGAAAAAGAAAAACAGACAAGCCTGTGGCCTGGCTGGCCACATCGGATGGTGAAGCCATATTCCAGGCTGGGCCTGCCAGACTCACTCTGCTCTAGAGGAAGCAAGCAGTTTTGAAAGGATGGCTGTGGTTAAATACCACTTGCCAGAAACTTTTAGTCCAGACTCCAGACAGTCTGTACAATCTGAGGCAAAACAAAACCTCCTGAAATATTGATGCCTCCAGCTTCTCACAGTCTTTCCCTTCTTCTCTACCCTAATCCAGCACCAGATTCTGCCTTTTCCTTCCTTCTGAAAGATACTCTAGAACAGCAAGATGGGATGGCCTGATGGTAGTCAGGTACCTTACAACTCAGGAAGCAAACACACACTCCCAGCCTCCCTCCAAAAGGCTTTTATTTGCCTGGAGTGTAGAGAAGTGTAAGAAGACACTGTCAAAATACCCTCCAAGTGACCTTGGTGGGTGAGGGACATGGGGTGGTGATGAGGGTGGGATGTGGAGTTGTCTGGCTTGTCCAACAGTTTTCTGTCTGGACCTTTATCTTCAACAATGAGATGCTATCTGTATGACACTTTTTAGCTTGAACATATACAGTCTTCACATGGATCATCATCCTAGATCCCAGCCATCTCTGTTAGCTTGTTATTATAGTGCCTCTCTCCTGGGAAGGACTTGAGCCTCTGTATCCTTGGGGCAAATCATTCAACTTCTTAATCCAACTCCTTAGCTTTTCATAGGAGGAAAATGATGCTTAGAAAGCAGCTTCACACAGATAGTTAAGTAGAAGGCTGAGAATCTGAAGCCAGGTCTCCTAATTCTACAACCAATACTGCTTCCTCTATGTCCTATGAAAGAGACAATCTAGACCATCTCATATCTGATACATGTGTGCCCTCTAAACTATCTGTCTCCTCCCAACCTCCACTCCAACCAAGTGAACTTTGCTTCCATGGGAAGACCTCTGATAACGGGGAACTCACTACCCATGTTCACTTCTCAACAGGTCTTACTCTAGAGATGCTTTTCTTTTTGGGAGTCAGACTCCACCATCTTGTAACTTTCACCCACTAGTCCTTTGCTGCCTTCTGGGGATAAGGAGAAGTGCCTCATCTCACTTCAAGAGTTCTTGAATCCCCAAAGGAGGCAGCTACCATGCCACACTTGCACCTTAGCTGTTCTTGGCTAAACATTCTCAATGCCTTTAAAATCCTTGTTTTGATGGCAGGGTTTCAGGTTCCCTCCCAATTCTAGTTACCTTCCTCTGGACAAGCTTGTTATTAACTGCCTTTACCAGATGAGGAAGATAAGACAAGGAGAAGTTGAGCAGCGTACCCAAAGTCACAGGATTAATTAATGAAGGGAGAAAGAAAGAACTAGAATGTAGGGGGTCCTGGCCCCTAATCCCTATCTATACCACACTGCCTCCTCTTATGCAAGGATGCTATCACTCCAGAAATGGGCAAGGAGCTGGTCTCTTCTGTGGCAATGGGAAGGCTCCTAACTTTCCTGTAGGGACCAGGACAGGAAGAGGCCCTATTCTGTTGGGAAATCTGATTTTTCCCCCCTTGCAATTTAAAAAGGAAGGGGGGCCCCTTCTGGAAATGTTGGTTTGAGGCCCAGAATTTACATTTGTGCCTCTGATTAGGTTTATTCTTGGCTCTGGAACATTGGGGTAGGGGGAGACACTGCCCTCAAGTCCCCCGCAGGGAGGTAGATTCTGAATAGTGCCAAGGGGAGGAGAGTGAAAAACAGAAACAAATAGTCAAGAGTAGGTCTGGCAGTGGACAGGGAAGGGAATTCTGAGAGTGATTTCAAATAAAGCTACCTGGTCCTTAGAGAGACCGAGAGACAGAATAGAGAGAAAACTGGCCTTGGGAGTCAAGAGACCTACCCAGTGCCCATCAATGTGACATCTGACAAATTACTAAATCTCTGATCTTAGTTTTTTCATCTATAAAAACCTGGAAGCTGGACTAGATTACCTCTACTGTCCCATTCTGGTCTAACATTCTATGATTTACCTTTCTCCTATATGCATCTTATACTTTTCATAAGTGCTTTTTGATTTATTTTATCATTTAATAAAGAAGCTACAAGGCCCTGAAGGTCTTCAAGCCTAAAGACCTAGGTCCTATTCCTGGCTTGCCGAATTTGTTGCTAACCTTCCTGAGACTCAGTTCCCTGAACTACAATATGGGGGGGAGGGCGGTGGGAATAATAACTATACCACAAAAGGTTGTCAGGATCAGATGTTTGCATTTGTTGAGGAAATGAATGATAGGAAAAGATGATGGTCTGGTTACATGGCAGGGCCGAGCGGTAACAGAGATAGCTTCACTAACACTGTCAAGATGTCAAGAGAATGTAAGGAACGTCATCAGCATGCTGAAACTCTGTTGAATTTATGCCATGACATGGATAAAAGTCACATTGATGGATCATGATTTACAACACTGGAAGAAACTTCTAAATCAATGAGATCACAAATCCATTTGAGTCCTTCATACATTAAGTGGTTAGATCCTTGAATGAAAAGTTTTATCTACAGTGTCTCTGTATTCCCAGGGTCCAATATAGTGCCTTGAAATTGGAGGCACTTTACACATATTTATTGAATTTTGTCCAGTAGACCCAGATTTCAGTGAGATAAGGGGAAAACTGGAGAAGAAGGGAGAAGAAGGGATTTGAGATGAGAAGTCCCCATATATCCCTTGAAAGAGTTTAGAAAACCAACTAAATCTAAGAGTTCAGCACCTGGTGAACCCTAAGATGCTCCAAGGAGAGGATGAGATGGACTTGTGCTATTTATTTAATTATTAGATGATAATGGAAAGAAAACTGTAGCAGGTGCTGCTTCTGCACTAAGAGGGAAGGAGACAGGAAGGCTTCCAAGAGGAATTAGGAACATAACTTATATTTAGAAGAAAAAAAAAGTCTTTTCTGGTTATGTGTAGCAAGAAAAGTAGCCCCTTACAGACTCTCCAAACATTAGGGCATTTAAGTTTTTGGTATGCCAGCCAATCTGAAAAGAAGAAGTTGAAAGTAACAGAGCCAGTTTAGCAGTGGGAAATCTTTGGGTTGGTGATTACTGTTTCCAACAAAAGTTTAGGGTCCTCCTTTGTTTCTCTGACTTGAGGCTGGAGGTCAGAGGGGGACAAGGACTTCTTTTCATTGTGACCAGGCAGGCAGAGCCAACTCTTGGTCATTTCTGCTAACGTAGGGAAAGGCAAAGGAGTGGCTAAGAGGAGGCCATCCAAAACTATCACCCAAGTCCAGTCCGTCATCACTGATTTCTAGATCACAGCAATGTGTCATGTGGAATCTATCTGCCTCTTCTCACACCAAATCTATCTTGCATGAATGGTAATGAGATGGGTAAAATGGGTAGAGTTATTGAACCTAGAGTCAGGAAGACCTGAGTTCAAATCCTGCCTCAGACATTTACTAGCTGTATGATCCCTGGGCAAGTTAACCTCTAAGCCTCAGTTTTTCACATCTGAGGGTGGGGTTATTGGGAGGATTGAAAGAAATGACTTCATATAAAGTGCTTTGTGAACTTAAGGCTCCAAAAAGACTGGCTATTTTTTTCTTTTATTTTTTGGAGGGGGAAGGCAAGGCAATCGGGGGTAAGTGATTTGCCCAAGGTCACATAGCTAGTAAATAGCTATTCTTATTACTGTTCTGCTGCCATCAGGTTAACTTTCTTAAAAACACTACTGTGATCATGTTGCTTTCCTTCCCAAGAATCTCTACTTGTTCTTCGTTGTCCACAGGATCCAGCTCCTGTTCTCCTACGTGGTCCTCCTCCACCATCCTCCCTGTTCTGCTTTGCCCTTCTCCTCCTCACACATGCAAGGCTTTAGAGAAGACAGTGCGTTTCTCCCCACCCCCATCTCCCTCCGCTTTCTTCTTCCACTTGTCTTAATTTCCCTCAAGGTTTTCTCCAGGAAAATGGAGAAGCCTCCAAGCCCTGCTCATTTCCCCCTTTTGTGGATAAACATTCACAGGCTGGTGGGCTGGCAGGATCCCATCTCCCGCATGCAGCCCAAAGGATCTGACGTTCCTGTTGGGGTTCCTGACCAGAGGCCAGGACTGAACAGCCCCTTTGGAAAGAGGTGACTGTGCTGCCTGGGCTGGGGATCAAGAGATAGGCGTTCTAGTCCTGATTCTTCCACACAAACAAGCTGTGCCCTTGTCTACTCCCCTGGTGTTAGTTTCCTCATCTCTATACTAATGGTCTCTCTGGTCCCTTCCAGCTCTCACATCCCTAGAGGGCATGATTATATGAATCATATTCACCTGTACCGTAACTCAAATTACTTTGAATGTTTTTGGTCAAGACTGTTTATAGCTTTTTAAAAAAAAAAAAAAAAGAATAAGAAAACTATATTTGTAATCTAAAAAAAAAGGAGGAGGCATTTTGTTAACACCATTTGAAAACAAAACAAAACAAACTCTTGAGATTTTTCTCTGCAGTGGAGCAGGTCCCATGTAGCAAATCAAGATGGACCATCTGTCTTGCAGGGAATCTCTTCCAAGTTAGGGCTTCAATGCACCCTAAGTAATCCACATTTAAAGGAAGGCAGGAGGAGGAAGAGAGGGAAAAGAGGAGAAAAAAACCACATGAGTTTGAAACTCATTGGATTAAGTCACCCCTAACATCAACACAAACACATATCCAAGGGTCAATGACCTTGACCATAGCTGTACCCTCATTCCCTCTTGGCACCCAGTTCCTGCAGATCAATCAAGTCTACTTTACCTGCAGGTATAATAGGTGACTGACTGTACGCTGTTAACATTAGGGGTCTTGGGAAAGCCTTTAGCCCCCACCCCCCAAAATCTATCCTGCTTCCTGAAGCATGCCTAAAGTTTCACCCCTGGAATTTCATTGCTTTTAACTTATATTTTGACTTCCCATTAAAAAGTAGATACCCTAGGGCTGCATAATACTTAAATGTAACAGCAGTCATTTATACTGCAGGATAAATTTTTTGAGAACAGGTTTTTGTTAGAGAGAATAGGAAGATACCATCAGGGTATCAGGTACTGGGGGGTTAACCAGTAGGTAAAAAGGCACTCCACATGTTGCAAAGATAAAGTTTGCCTACTTTACACTTCGCTGAGGGCCAGTTGGAGCTGATCGGGAGAGAGAGAGAGTAGAGAGAGAGAGAGAGGGAGAGAGGGAGAGAGGAGAGAGAGAGAGAGAGAGAGAGAGGAGAGAGAGAGAGAGAGAGAGAGGAGAGAGAGAGAGAGAGAGAGAGAGAGAGAGATGAGAGAGGAGAGAGAGGATGAGGAGAGAGAGAGAGAGGAGAGAGAGAGAGGAGAGAGGAGAAGAGAGAGAGGATGAGAGAGGAGAGAGAGAGAGAGAGAGAGGAGAGAGAGAGAGGAGAGAGAGAGAGAGAGTGTGTGTGTGTGTAGAATACAAAACTATCAACAATGACTGTTTCAAAGCAAGAAACTATTTTTAGATCCTTGCTTATTTCCATATTCAGCATTCCACATGTCAGCTGCTGCCTCCTGAGACAGGCAAGTTGGTAGTGAAATGTGGTTAGCAATTATGGAGAGAGGATTTTAATCAGATTTGTGTTAGGCTCTGATACGTAATACTCTTTCCTAGAATCTCCAAGGATTGCATCCATATTCCCTAGGGTTCCACCTGAACAACATACCTGGGAGTTCACTGCCCCACCTCCCCATAGGTCATTATTAACGAGTGTGAGTAAAGAAGGAAATACCAGAAATACCTTTATAATTGTCCTGCCCAGAGAGGCAGGGATATAGGCAAGATCAGCACCCAGCCTTACTAAAGATTATACTAATGGTGACCCTATGTGCTGTGCCCAGCCCCCAAAATATCTCCCAAACTAAAGGCTGAAAATTCCAACATCAATGATTCATTTCCTTGTGTTGTCTAGATCCTTCACAAATACTTGTGCAAAGTTTTGTGAAAAATCGAGTCCTTTTAAGTCTCTTGGACATCATGAATGGGTAAGCTGAATCTAACTAAAGTGGAATTCAAAAGGGGGCAATGGAAGAGCCTTTTCCCAGAACATGACTTATTTCTCCATCAAGGAAGGGCCAAAGGGGAACAGACTCCCCAGTACGTCTCAGCAATGCTAGGACTGTCTTCCTCCCTCTAACAAAAAAACATTTTGAAGGACACTCGGTCCTTCCACTGCCCAGGGAGCTTTTAAGGCACCATCCTGGAAGGCCCAGGGGAACTGTGGGTGTGGCAGCAGCTCAGCTAAACACAAAGAATGATTCTTAAAGGGAGATCCAGTTGTGAGGAGAGGAAAGTCCAGAAACCCAAACCACATCTTCCCACTGATTTCTTTCACAGCTGTGGAGTCACTTTGGTTAAAATAGACCAGAGAACTAAAAATGGCCATTTAAAAATGGAGCTTACTGCTTCTGGCCCCAGGCTGGTTGAGAAATGTCACACAACAAGTGACAGGAAGTCAAGTGATGGCAGGTGGCTATTCTTTTCCAAATTACCTGCTTACTGGCCCTTGGGAGAATACATTGCTATTGCAGAAAAATAAGCCAAGGACAAAGTATGGGAGCTTCCCAGATCCCCGCTTAAGAGAGTTGGTAACCATTATCCCCCTCCCCATGATTTTAAGACAAGGGAGATGAAAAGTAGATTACCCGTCTAGAAAAAAGTTGGGAACCCTTGATATAATTAAATATAATACCTTGGTATGAAACAAAGCTGGCCTTGGCTTGGCATTATCATGCCAGCCAGGACAGAGATGTCTGTAATAGCCCCCCAAAAACCTCTGGTTGTCTCTGCTGTAGACATGCCCCCTCCCTTTTCTGGAATCTTCTACACTTAGAATCTGCCAAACTAGAAACTTCCATGATATATGCAACCTCACTAATTGGAAGCCTCCTTGCTTGTGACATCAGAGCTAAGAAACCAATCAGACATGACTAAGCAAGACTCCGCCCCTACCTACAAAACCCCTTGGCTCTAGTCCTCATTGATAATGCTGGCTGACCTACTGGGGTGTGGAATGAGATTCAGGGGCTCTCATTGAACTAAGAGGAATGATTAGAACTTGGCACAATCTGGGGGCCGGTTCTGGAGGGCAACATTTCTCAGGATCATTGACCTCCTTCATTGTTCTATGATAACCCTATGTTCACTGCAGGGACTCTTCAGCTGACTGTGTCATAATTCTTATCTTTATCCTTCTGGTGACTATGACTTCCCTACATCCTCTTCTCTGGTCTCCCTCTGGCTACCCCTGGGTATCTCAAGTTAAGTCTTCCACCTTCCCTTGTATGAGTGAGAATTCACTAAAGACATCCCCATCTTCTGTTAGGTTTGTGGTTTTCACGAGGACCTAAGGAAATAATAAATACCACCACAGCTACCATGCATTTTATTCTCATTTTGATGAAATTCCATTTAACTATAACTCTGCTAACCAGAACCACACAAACACACATACACCTTTCTGCTTATGTATACATAAACACAATTTTCTTCCTTACTTTAAGGAGAAAGCCAAATAGAAAGAAAAAATAGCTGATGACAGTTTTAGTAACTTTCCTCCCTTTAAATACACACGCATAAACCAACTGTTCCAGGAGATGGAAGTCCTAAGGTTAGAAGTCTTTTGGCCAAATCGTCCATTGTCCACATCTCCCATCTATAATTCTAGCCAACGAGAATTTACCATCTTGACTATGATCCTTATGTCATCAAGATTTTCAGTGAACAAAGAAAATTTCAATAATGAAACCACCATAGATGTAGTGTCTCAAGGTTTACCAAATGCATTCCTCACAACAATCCTCATAATGTAGGTAGTGCAAAATCTGTTTCCCTCATTTTATAGATTACACTAAGAAAGCTTAAATGATTTACCTAATTACCCAGACTAAGAAGTATTGAACCACATCTTTTTATTGCTTGTCCAGCCCTCTCTCTCTCTCTCTCTCTCTCTCTCTCTCTCTCTCTCTCTCTCTCTCAAGGTGAGTCTTCCTCCAGATGGGTATTCAAAGGTTCCATAGTAACCCTAGTAATTGGATCTTCCATCTAATGGAATCAAACCACCATTGCCCACAGTAAATCTAGGAAGCAAAAATCTCCTAATTAAAGTAGAAGAGTGGCTGGAGGCATTTTAAATATATTTTCAAAAAAGGTGTTTTTTTTTAATGACATTCTGCACCCTCTGCTAATTACTTCCCATGTTTGAGTATTAGTAACTCAGAAGAAACCATTCATAGAAAGTTTCCATAGCTAGACAGCTGAATGTCAGCATTTTCATTATCCAGTTTATTGTGGAGACTCCTGGGATGGGAGGTCCATGTTCCAACTCTGAGCACAGGGAAGCTTCACCAGGAATATGGACTGGTTTCTCTTTGTTACCACCTGGCAGTGACAGAGAGGAGACACTAAGGGTGTCTGGGAAAGTTGGTAACCTTAGACATTAACAGAGGTGGACACACAGACTCCCTCAAAGAAGGGAAAGCTAGTCTACTACCTAATAGTGAGCAATCTACCTAGAAGATGCTTCATAAAATGTCTGCTGAACAAATGAATGATATACTCTTCGAGGTGCTTTCACATATATTGTGGGATCCTTACATCAGTCTTGGTGGATAGGTATGCTGGGCATTGTTACTACCAATAATATAGTTCCTTAGGCTGCTACACTGTCGACAAAAAGATGCAGGGGATTTAGTGGAGTTCAGGCTCAGCAAATCATGACATGGCAGCTACTACCACCAAAATACAAAAACACCAAGCCTAATGCCATCTTAGGCTGCCTTCAAGTGAGGCACAGGGTCCAGGATAAGGAGGTGATAGTCTTATTGTGCTCCTACCCCAGTCGGATTGTATTTGGAATGCTATGTCTGATCTGGGCATCACCCCTTAGGGAGAGACATGGATAAGAATAGATAATGTTTACAACAAAGCAATTATAACGGTAAGGGCCCTTGACACATTCGTTGGACAAATAGGGTATCTTTACTGAAGAGAAGATTTGGGGGCATAATAGCAGTCTTTTAAGTATTTGAAGGGCCATCTTGAGAATGAAACTGTTTTACATGGCTCAGAGGGCAGAAGTAGTGGCGAGGAAGATTTAGGCTATTGTAAGGAAAAATCTCCTAATAATTTGTTTTCCCCAAAGGGAACAGGCTTCCTTGGGGAGGAAGCAGGTTCCCCTCACTGGCACACTTGAAGAAAAGACTAGAAGACTACTTATGGGGAATGGAGAAAGGATTCTTGTCCAAAATCCAGATGAGACAGCTTCTAAGAACACTTCACTCTTAGATTCTAAAATCTGTCCAGACTGGAGTGCTAAGAAAGGGCTTTATGAAGGATGTGGGGCTAGAAGAAGGGATAAGATCTGGAAAGAAGGGAGGAGTAGGGAGGTTAAGGGAACACAGTAAGCAGAGATACAGAAGTGAAGATGGCAAAGAATTATTAAGCTGTAGAGGGAAGAAAGCATTTTGGCTGGTGGAAGTGGGGTCACACGGGGGAAGCATATAGTGAGAGATAAGATTGGACAAGATTGTATTTTTCTTTTGGCCTTGAAAGTTCCTAAAACTTTACAAAATTTATTTTCTGTAAGCACAGTTGCTGCTGGTCTTCCAGACCTATCAGGGAGATGCATTAGATATTTGAACAGCCCTCCATAGCAAAGGCTCCAAAACTGTCTGGAAGCACAAACACTACCCTCTCCTCATGGGAGTA
This sequence comes from Bettongia penicillata ogilbyi, assembly GCA_023548195.1. Classification (NCBI taxonomy): domain Eukaryota; kingdom Metazoa; phylum Chordata; class Mammalia; order Diprotodontia; family Potoroidae; genus Bettongia; species Bettongia penicillata. The sequence goes on from JAJHZJ010000258.1 coordinate 5,536,270, forward strand.
TATCTTCTGTTATTTTTTTACATTTAAAAATAATCTAAAAGCAGAGTGTCACCACCAGAATGTGTGTAGTGCAACCCTTAAAAATGTGTCCACTTGGCTAAACAAATTGTGAAACATGAATGGAATCATATATTTCTGTAAGAAATGAGAATGAACTTGATGAATGCAGAGAAGTGTGGGAAGATTTATGTGAACTGATGCACAGTGAAATAAGCAAAGCCAAAAAAACACAATGTACAAAAACTACAATAATGTAAATAGAAAGACCAACCGCTACAAAACAATCACAACTGCATATTATGAAATTAGAAAAAACGAGCCTGACCTCAAACAAGAGATGAGATATGAGAAAACACCTCTCTACTACTTTGCAGAGGTGAGA